>LR812530.1:16786425-17143925 GCA_903798195.1 Danio kyathit | reverse complement strand
TAAGGATTGGTGGATGAGTGTTGTTTTAATGAAATTTGATACCAAACCTCGCATGGAAAGAAAAAACCTCAGCATTTCACAATGTGGGTGTCTGTGGTCCTTTAAGGCAATCAAAAATTGCTGTTTACAAGGTAGACTCTTAATCAGAGTATTGTCTTAATCATATTAAAATCAGAGTATTGGTGTTCATGTAAATGTAATCAGTGAAAGTGTCAAATGATGACGCAAGCTGTTAAAGACAATGCATTCCTCTGCCTTTAAGTTAATTCCCTGTGCCTCCAAATGTCATTATGTTTGACGTGTTTCCCCCTTATGTGCAACGTTTGTAAAGCTTCACGTTGGTGTGTCAGAATCCTTGCCTGTAAAATATAGCCATACTTCAGAATGCTTATGCTTGATGAAATGCGATCATGCGTGTTGATGGAGTCGCTCACCGGATGCGCCGTACTGCACGCTTTGCCTTTTCTATCTAAGCAATAGGAACAAACGTATAACATTGATGACAGTGTCCATATGCCTCAAAGTTATTTAGAATTAAATAATTTAAGATGGTGTGACAACGCGTTCTTATGTGTGCTTTGGTGCACGCCTTGATGCTTCTTACGTCCTTGTCGCTGCACCAGTGGCACCAAAATTAGGCACCATAATTCCTATGCTGATTCAGTGCATACTGGTTACATAGGTTTCGGTACTCAACCCTAGTCATGTCGTGTGCACATCGCATGCACGTCACTCCCACTATGTGCGTGTAGTAAAGTTACTGGCCACCTGGCCATCAGGAAGAAGGAGGCGGAGAACCGGCAAACTTTTAAATAATTTATTAATGGTGAAATAAAACAAACAGACGGCAGTCTCTGTCTGAAAGCAAAACTAAAACAAAGTGTCCAGACCTGGCCCTCTCTCATCTTCCACTGATTTCTCTCCTTCTTTTATAATCCAGAGCTTCTCCGTGGGACTCGTGGTCAGTGTGCAACACAGGTGCTTCACATTATCACTCAAGCACGAGCCTCATCCCCTTCCCATAGCTCTCGGCCCCGCCCACTTGCTACAGCATGCAGGAAAAGAAATAACGGACTTGCACACACAAAAGAAGCAACATGTTAGCGGCCCTTAGTTAATAACCCCAGCCATAGTTAATCCAATGTGTGCGCGTAATAGCCTCCGTGTACAAGCTTGGAACTTTAAACTAGCACACAGTTGGCATAACTTTGTTTAATTGCAGCAGTTTTTTAACGCAGTGTTAAGAAGCCTTTATTATTAGTTAATCGTGACAAATTAAAGCGCGGTCAATAGTGAAACTGGTTAATCGTTGCATCCCTATTTGTTTGTGGGTGTGCACGAGTTCAGGCAGCTGTTGTCATCATTTGTGTTCGAATGGCAGAGGCGGGACCTGATTATAGTGGAGAGTGTATTGAGTTTTCCCCAGATAATTCTGCATCGGGTTCTTTCCATACGGATTACTAAATGAGACACCATTTGTTTTCAAAAAGAGTTGGCTAAAGAAAGTGCATATCTCAACTCGTCTTATGCAGGCATGTCTCATGTATGTGAAGCAAATATTCACAGAGATTTAGCTGTTTTTTGCAACACAAACAGCATGTCGAAGTACAAATGCATGACTATGTGCAAGGCATACACCATTGGTGACAGCATTCACTTGACGCAGAAGTGTAAATCAGCCTTAACATCTGTACACCACCTTTCATTGATGTAAAAACAAGTTTCGCCATTGTACGATTTCCTGATGATTCTCCATAGCAATCCGCTCTGAACAGCTGATAGCCTGTCCGGTATGACTATGTGCAGCCAGGTTTCCGTGAAATGGCTCCACCAACCGCAAAAGCATCAGAAAAGAAAAACTGTGTAATAATGGCCGTTGTGCATTGCCGAATGTCCAAAAATTCATCTCTGGTGAAATATGTATGTATGCGTGTGTGTTTATATATGTAAATGTGTGTGTGTGTGTGTGTGTGTGTATATATATATATATATATATATATATATATATATATATTATTAGCCCCCCCCCCCCCCCCGTTTACTTTTTTCCCCCAATTTTTCAACACAATTCTAAACATAATAGATTTAATAACTAATTTCTAATAACTGATTTATTTTATCTTTGCCATGATGACAGTAAATAATATTTGACTAGATATTTTTCAAGACACAGTGACATTTAAAGACTTAAATAGGTTAATTAGGGTAACTAGGCAGATTAGGGTAATTAGGCAAGTTATTGTATACCGATGGTTTGTTCTGTAGACTATCGAAAAAAAATATAGCTTAAAGGGGCTAATAATTTTGACCTTAATATGGTTCTTAAAAAATTCAAAGCTGCTTTTATTCTAGCCGAAATAAAACAAATAAGACTTTCTCCAGAACAAAAAATATTAGCAGAAAATTTCCTTGCTCTGTTTAACATCATTTGGGAAATACTTAAAAAGAAAAAAAAAATCAAAGGGAGGCTTCAACTGTACATATACTCACCAGCCACTTTATAAGGTACACCTGTCTAACAGCTCGTTAACGCAAATTGCTAATCAGCCGATCACATGGCAGCAACTCAATGCATTTAGGCATGTAGACATGGTCAAGACGATCTGCTGCAGTTCTAACCTAGCGTCAGAATGGGGAGGAAAGGTGATTTAAGTGACATTGAACGTTGCATGGTTGTTGTTGCCAGACGGGCTGGTTTGAGTATTTCAAAAACTGCTGATCTACTGGGATTTTCACACACAATCATCTCTAGGGTTTACAGAGAATGGTCAGAAAAAGAGAAAATAACCAGTGAGCTGCAGTTCTGTCAGCGCAAATGCCTTGTTGATGTCAGAGAAGAATAACCAGACTGGTTCGAGCTGAAAGAAAGGCAACATTAACTCAAATAACCATTTGTTATAACCAAGGTATGCAGAAGAGCATCTCTGAATGCACAACACGTCGAACCTTAAAGCAGATGGGCTACAGCAGCAGAAGACTACACTGGGGACCACACTTGTCAGCTAAGAACAGGAAACTAAAGCTACAATTTTCACAGGCTCACCAAAATTGGACTATAGAAAATTGGAAAAATGTTGCCTGGTGTGATGAGTCTCGATGTCTGCTGCGACATGCGGATGGTAGGCTCAGAATTTGACCTCAACAACATGAAAATATGGATCCATCCTGCCTTTTATCAACGGTTTAGACTGGTGGTGGTGATGTAATGGTAAGGTGGATATTTTCTTGGCACACTTTGGGCCCATTAGTTCCAATTGAGCATCGTGTCAACACCACAGCCTACCCGAGCATTGTTGCTGACCAAGTCCATCCCTTTATGACTACAGTGTACCCATCTTCTGATGGCTACTTCCAGCAGGATAGCATGGCATGTCATAAAGAATAATCTCAGACTAGTTTCTTTAACATGACAATGAGTTTACTGTACTCAAATGACCTCAACAGTCACCAATCACCAAATCTGCAGTACCTGCGTGATGCTGTCATGTCATTATAGATTAAAATCCAAATACCTTGTTGAATCTATGCCATGAAGGATTAATGCAGTTCTGAAGGCAAAAGGGGGCCCAACCTGGTTCTAGTATGGTGTACCTCCTAAAGCATATATATAATCATCCAAAACCCAAATTGACTTGATTTTTAGCAATAAACTACAAAAAGTAACAAAGTTTATAAACTTATTTACAGGAATATCAGATCATAATCTTATATTTATGGTAAGAAAATTAACAGAACATAGGTTTTATATCAACAAGATAATGAATTGTGTTAAATGTTATACCGAAAAAGCTTAAAAATGAATTTGAAGAGGAAATCAAAAAACTAGATTGGAGTGAGATCTTGTCTGCAGATAATCTAGAAGCTTCTTCTGAGTGTTTAATAGCAGCAATTAATAAGACCAAAAGTAAATTTACTAGAATATCACCTTTTCTAGGAAAAAGCTAAATTTACATTGGTTAAATAAACAGTTATGGAAATTAATGAGACAGAGGGATCATGCCCTAAATAAATCAATTAAATCAGGGTTAGCTCATGATAAATTTCATCATCTGCACAATAAAGTTGTAACGGAACTAAGACAAGCAAAAGCATTTTTTTAATTGATCTAATAAATGATTAAAAAATGAATAGTAGGGAATTATTGGAAAATGTTAATAAAGAAAAATAAAATAAAACAAATTAAATAATAAATGCGAATTGAGTTACAATCTCAGTGAAGTTTAATTTAAGATATGCATGAAATTACTTTAATTTTTTGCCCTGTAGATTCAGTGCCAGTAGGGCACTGAATCCTTGTGCCACAAGGATTTAGTGTGAGAAGACATTATATTACCAAGTTATGATTTGACTGTTTTTGAAATTTCTGAAGTATCTGTCTTGTGTACTAAAACTTTTAAGTCAACTCAGGAGTTCTATGGCGAAAGATGTTTTTGAATGTGACTCAGCATTTTTTTAGTATGCATATGTTCTCAGTACAACTTTAACTCACCTTGTTCATTTATCAATAAGACAATCCGATGTTCCAAGTACCTGGAAGTCCGCAGTAATAACACCCATATTTAAGACTAGGGATTCTGCTAATCTTATTAATTATAGGCCTCTCAGTAGTTTACCAATTGCCTCAAAAATAATTGAAAAGGTTGTTTGTAATCAGCTGGTAGAGCATTTAAATTTAGGTAAATTTCCATTATCCAGTCTAGATAAGGGTGCCACCCTTGTTGGTGTTGTCTTGATTTTAAAAAGGCTATACATGCATATACTCACCGGACACTTGATTAGGGACACCTGTCCAACTGCTCATTAACTGCTTGTTACAGTAATGTAATGAATTACAATTTAAGTTTGTGTAATTTGATTACAGTTACTAAAGTCAGTGTAATTGCGTTACGTAAATTACAAATATAGTTTATGGAAGAAAAAATGCTTCTTTTAAATCATGTTTTCTGCTGCAACATCAGTTAATAAGCATGCACTTTTAAATTGCTGGAGAACACAAGCTTAAATGGTTGCTGACGAGAGTGGTTGCTTCTTCAAGTGGATATACAGACATTACTTTAAAAAAAACTTTAAAAAAACTTTAGACTGCTTTTAACTCGACCAGCAACTTGTTCAAACACTTGCACAGAAAGCATTCTATGGCAATACTCATCACCAAGGAGGACACAAGCTCCCAAAAACAAGCAGATTCAACTCAGCCTAAACAGGCAAAATTTATTTTTTTTGTGCAGGATCGGGAGTGAAGGTATCGTCTGAATGTGAAGAGAAGTGTAGCTGCTTATGGGGCCATTCATATATTGCGTCTTTTGTGTGCGCACATATTGGGAGCGCATATTGTGCACACTCTCATTTCCCAGGTACACCTAGTTAAAAACCACAAGTCACGTGACAAGAACTAACAGATCAGCTTCGTACTTTGGAATATACACATTTCGATAGACTAATTACCTAATTACAGACACAGAACACCCAAATACTGCAGTGCTTTTTCATACTATAGATGTTAGTGGTTACAAGTATCCAGTTAAAAAAAGACACAGGTTTCGAACAAGTGAATGATGCGAAAATTTTAAGTTTTGGGTGACCTCTAAGTATTTTGAATATGTCAAGCTGTTGTGATCAACCCATTGTAATGTTTTTCAGTGAATATTATATTACTGAAAGAGCTGCGGTGTACTTTCTATTTTTATAGGTATATTTTAAATGTTTTAAAAGTAACTTCAAAGTAAAGTAATCTGGTTACTTTTTATTAAGTAATTAGTAATGTAATTAGATTGCAATTTTCCAGTAGTAATCAGTCAGTAGTTTTATCTAAATTATCGAGGCTTATTTTTTCTGCTAATACATTATTATGGATGCAGTCTTTTCTAAAATCGAGAAAACTGTGTACAAAAATTTACGGTGCATGCTCACCATTTATTAATTGTAATATTGAGTTCCCCGGGGATTGATTTTTTTTTTTTTTTTTTATTTATTATTATTTTTTTTTTGGACCAATTTTGTTTAGTTTATACATTAATGATTTGCCTGCAGTGTGTCCAGATGTTCAGGTTTAAATGTATGCAGACGACATGGCAGTATATACTCATGCAAAAACCAAAGAACAAGCTGCTATCAAACTTACTGCTGCACTGAACAAAAAAAGTCAGACTGGTTATGTTGCTCCTGATTTATCCTCAATGTAAGTAAAACTGTGGGAATATTGTTTTCAATCAAGAAAATTGAGGAGGATTGCTTAGATATTTTAGTTAATGGAGAAGTAATAAATATTGTTGATCATTTTAAGTATTTAGGTATAATTATGGATTCTAATCTAAATTTAAAAAACACATTAAGGTTTCTAAAAGTGCTAGAGCAAGCCTGAGGATTTATAGAAACATCAGTTACTTATGGCTGCTGCTAAACTTTTTATGAATAAAATTATCTTCACTAATTTATCTTACTGTGCTACAAGTTGATCCCATACGAACATTACAGCATTAAAACCATTGTATATTATTTATAAACAAACTGTAAACATTTTAGTTAAAAATCTAAGGAGCTATCATTACTGTAATTGTATTAATCATCATAAATTACTAACATTTGACTTTTTTATTTTTATTTTATTTTTATTTTATTTTATGTGTGTTTAATGTATAAATTATTTAACGATCTTGCACCACCTCTCAAACAATGTGTGATTTCTTTTCTTTTTTTTTTTGCAAGAATAATATAATACAGATTGTTCAGTTAAACAAAATTTGTTTAATTTTAGACTGGGTCGGGCCAAGCTCGGGCTTGCGCGGTAAATGAAGGGTTATGTGATGCATTCCGATTAGCGTGAGAAAGTAATAAAATCGTTTATTACAACATCAAAACCCATCCCTGCAAAGGTGAAAAATAATGACGGAGACGTCAAATAAAAAGGATTTTACACACTCTCAAAAATAAAGGTACAGAAGCTGTCACTGGGGCAGTACCTTTTTAAAAGGTACATATTTGTACCTGAAGAGTCCATAATGGTACCTCAAAGATACTTTTTAGGTACATTTGGGTACTAATATGCACCTCTGAGGTACATCTGTGGACTCTTTAAGTACAAATATGTATCTTTTGAAAAGGTACTGCTCCAGTGACAGCTCCTGTACCTTTATTTCTGAGAGTGCAGAGTGGGAAAATGTACAGCAAGCTCACAAGGAAAATTAGGTCACTCGCTACATTGAAATGTATGTATTCATTCACCATGACACAAATGTCATGGTGAATGAAACAGATGTTCTTGGCTGGTGGAAGATCAACAAACAATCCTACCCAAAACTTGCAAAATTAACCAGATCAGTAGTACTATGCATACCGGTGAGTAGCAGCAGCAGTGAAAGGGTGTTCAGTGCTGCTGTATGCACCTTCAGTGAGCGCAGGACCGCTCTAAAGCCATCTAGTGGATTTAGTAATGTTCCTCCACAAAAACACGTTTACAAAGCTTAATCTTGGTGAGTAAGGATTTTCAAATTATAACTAAATATTAATTAAGTCAAAACTGCATAATGTAGTCAGTGTATATATGACTATATATATAGGCTAATGTTGGCATTAGTCTTTTAATATTCAGCTTCACTGTCGTCTTAAGGCTGGATTGTGAAGAGAAGTGGCCAAACAAATCCTGCAGAGCCTTTATCTTAATTTCGTTATTGCCAAATACCCGTCATAATTTAGATTTAATTTTATTTTCATTTGTTAGGAAAGACTTATTTTTATTGGTTCTAGCCAATTTAAAGGCCAAGTGTACCTAGGCCTATTTAGAGTGCTGAGATGTTACAAGAGGACTTATTTTATTTCTTTGTTCCAACTTCTAAGTGATCTATTTCTGTGGTTTGTTAAATCACATAAACGAGTCATTCTTGAAAAAAGGCAAAAGAGCTGTGTGCATGTGCACATTTGAATAATGTCGGGCTGTAAACGGGTACGGGCTTTTAAAAAGCTGTCAATCAAAATGTACTTGTCAGGCTTGGGCCGAATTCTGTCGGGCTCGGGGCCCCATCAGGCCTAACTTTTATGACCTAATTACAGCTCTAATGCAAATTCAAGAAAGTACCACTTTTAATATTTTTTAAATTGTGCTTAAAGTTTCGCTTAAGGAAATTCAAATATGTAGTCACTGATTTAATTGATGTGTTGATGATGTATTGTATACTGCAAGTGTGTATTGTACAATTTTAATTTAATATTGTTAATTTTGTTACAACGTTTTGCCCAGGTACTACATATGTAAATTAGCTTTACAGCTAACTTCTGGCACAACATGGCATGTTGTACATTGTTCCTGTATATATGTATGTATATATATATATATATATATATATATATATATATATATAGATAGATAGATAGATAGATAGATAGATAGATAGATAGATAGATAGATAGATAGATAGATAGATAGATAGATAGATAGATAGATAGATAGATAGATAGATAGATAGATAGATAGATGGATGGATGGATGGATGGATGGATGGATGGATGGATGGATATATATATTTTTTTTTTTAAATGAATCAGCAATGTACTTATGTTTGTGTTAATATTGTGCATATACAGATCGATCTGAACTCTTTAGTCAGGTAGGTCTTCAGGAACAGGACTGGACATCAGTCCTTGCCTTGTACCAAACAGCAAATGTGAACTTTCCCATTTGTTTTGCTGATTTTCCTAGTTCTATATTAATACAACTACTGCCCACCCCACCGCCTTCCCAGAAAAAAGTCATTATGCTGTCAATTTCTAGTCTTCAGTTTGAGTCTTGAAATCTTAAGTCTTAGACCTAGAAAGACTATAAGTAAACTTTATAGTTCATTTAGGGATTTTTCAGCAGGATGATTGTGTGCTTAACAATGTTTTTCTTTTCTTCCTCCCCTCCAACAGTTCCTTTTTTATGGTAGTTGGAGTTTTATATCCTCTCTCAGTCTGCTGTTTGAGACCTCTGTCTCTGAGTCGTCCTTATCAACCAGTACACCTCCAAGAGAGAGATGGGAGAGAGATGCAGACATAAGCAACATTCACTCATACTCAGAAAGCCCCATTCATCACTGTGTGTTCCCTCCAGATCTCTCTGAACATTCACCAACCTACACCCACAGGTACAATGCACACAAATGTCAAATTAGAGACAGAAACTGAAATTGTGATATAATTATATTGCACAACATGAAGAGCTTTTTTTAATAACCTTGAGAGTATTTTGTATAAATAGGTAACAGGCCCGTAGCCAGCCTGGTGAATAGGGTGGTTCTTTTTTCTCAAAAAGTGGAGCTTTTTGCAGTTATATGCCTCAGTTTCTATTTAACTTTGAGATTTAAATGCTGCATTTAGTGACATTTTAAGCAGTACTTTTTTTTTCTTTTCTTTTTTTTTTTTGCTGCATTAGCTAGTCAGATGTCATCATAAGCACACTTTTTGATGTACTAAAAACATTTCCTAAAAATTTGCAATATTGAAAAATTAAAACTCAAATTTAAACATGTTTTTAAAATACAAATTTATTACATCATATATCATTAGGAAAAAATAGGAATCTGTTAAAGTTTTAAAGTAAAAAAAACTAGCATACTGTCATTTTTAGCCAGCACATTCAACTGTCCTCAGTCACAATTTGGCCATTTCAACAAAATAATTATTAAAACATAATAATAACAGTAATAATAATAAAACAATAATAATGCATTTTTCCGAATTTTTCTAGCCTCTTTGGAAAAAAAAAGTACATTTGAAAATTCCTGGATATCAACAATAGTTAAAATATTTTCAAATGAATGTAATATGGTTCGCTTCTGGTGCTTCACACCTTTTTATTGCTCTTTTTTTTTTTATTGCTCTTTTTTTTTTTTTTTTCAAAGTTACCTGTAAAATGTTTTCTCTGTTTATAAACAATACAGTAGTGAAAGAAGACTTCTATTACATCAGATTATAGTCCCACCGAAGCAACACCCGAGAGAGGATTCCGTTTGGTCTTAAAGCCTTTTCCGATGGATTATTTTTACTATTTATGATGGCATAGCAGTTAAAATAGGACAAATGAGCTCTTGTATGGGACAAATTCTGGACCTTTGTCAGTGAGGGGTGGGTCTTCTGAACCACCCCTGGCTACAGGCCTGAAAAGTTAGAACACATGTTTTATGCTTATAGTAAAGATGTTTTAATAGAACTTTGGCTGTAAAAGCGCACCTACACGTGTTTCAGGCGCAAGTCAGATTTTCTCCAGGTCATAATTGATTTTATTTATATGAATTTTGTCTAAATATGATTAGACCTGTCCAGTTTCATCTGGAATGCATACCAGATCACCTTCTGAAGTGGTTTGAGCGATCGGAATTATATCAGATCAGAATAAAACGAATGAAGTGACCAAGCATCCTCAAAAACACAGACATGATGGGATTAGCGCCTTTTGAAGTGGCATCTGATGGCTGAGGACCCCGCTTGCCATTAAAGCCTTCGTCGGATAGTTATTTAAAAAAATAATGGCAAAAATATGGAAAGGGAGGTCATATACTGGACAAGTCAATAAATATACAGGACGTCCCGGCTAATGCGGCCAGAACCTCATAGATAGGGACAGATTTTCAACTGTTAGGAAGCAAGTAACTTTAGCCTTACGTTGTTTGGCAGTCTTTTTGAACATATGTTCAATATTTTGTAATAATAATGATGCCGCTGCCTGCCTTTTCTGCCACTCTTGCTCTTTTTCACCCATAGAGTTACTCAGTATGGATATCGCATTAAAGATTCAAATGTTACCACTCAGTAAGTTATGTCACATGACTCCCGTCATTTTATTGTGGCTTTGAGGCTCCATGGAATTCGAATTACTGGCCATAGTTATTTAAAATTACACTTTATTACAATATATATTAAATATAAATATATTATATTAATTATATCATCAATATATTGTATAATATTAAATTACATAAAATAATTAAAAAGACAAATTCTGGACCTTTTGGCCGTGGGGGTGGTTCGTTCGAACCACCTGAACCCCCACTGGCTACGGGCATGGGTAAGTCTCGCAATTCCAGTCTTTGCATTCCACTCTTCTGCACTTGTTTTATGTTTCACTCATCACTTCAGACTTTTGCTCTAATGTGACCATGCAAAGTGGACTCCACAGGATGTTCTGTCATGGTTCCATTTCAAAGAGAAAGCATTTGTTTTATTCAATTGGCATTTTAGTTTGTGATGTGGCAAACTTTACACTTCAATAGCGTCATGTGTGTGTGATGATGCTGTTGGTAGTGTTGTGCAAACCCATGAATGAACATTTGAAAGTGAAGTAAACATTTCTCATGCTCATTTAGGGAACAATGAAGCAGGGAATATGAGATGGTTATCAGAATAGGGTGTGTTAAATAACAGATACATGCAAAATATTCAGAGTGGTAGACAAGAACTGGGATTGAGAACTACTGGCTCTATTAATATTGAATACTATTAAATAAAAAATGATATTAAAAAACACACGCAACCATCAGTGACCTTTAAGGTATGCACACATCTGGCCATCCAACTCATCTAAAAGAAAACTTTGTTTATCACACTAGGGCACCAGATAATGCTCAATTGTCCAGTAATGATGCTTGCATGCCCATTTTACAGGCATTGGTGGAAATTGGTGGCATTTAAAAAAATGTAAAAGTGCAGGCTAATTATAAATATAAGTTCAGTATAACTATGTCAGCACTAATAATAACTTGACAATGATAACACTGACTGACAACATTTTATTCAGTTAAATCTTATTTGTATAGCACTTTTCCCAATAATTATTGTTCCAACATCTGTCAGATCACTAAAAACATTTTATAAAGCCATATAGGGCATTGATTTAGTAGGCAAGGCAAGTTTATTTATAACACAATTTACAGTATACACAATGGTAATCCAATGTGCTTTACCTAAGCAAGAACAAAAGAAACAAAGAATAATTTTTTTTAAAACAGATTAAAATGTGTTAAAACGGTTTGTAAAAGAATTAAAAAGAAAAAAAGACATAATAGTACAATCTGTTGGATGTAGCACAGTGCTCTTTCAGTAAACAGGACAGCTAAACAGATGTGTTTTTAGTCTTGATTTGAATGTGCCTAATGTAGGAGTACTGTATATCGGATCATTTCTGGAAGCTGATTCCAGCAGCGGGGGCATAGTAGCTGAAAGCAGATTCACCCTGCTTTGACTGAACCTTTAGAATTTCTAATTTACTTGGTCCTAATGATCTGAGTGACCTGTTAGTTTTGTATTCAGTGAGCATATCTGTAATGTATTGAAGTCCTAGGCTTTTAGAGATTTTTAGACAAGTAATAATACTTTAAAATCTATTCTGAATGTAACTGGGAGCCAGTGTCTTTACCTGAGGACATGTGTGATATGCTCTGATTTTCTGGTTCAGGTCAGAATCCTGGCAGCAGTATTCTGGATGAGCTGCAACTGTCTTTTAATTTAGATTTGAAATCAGCCTGTAGTTGCTTAATTTGGTGTTATCCAGGTTGCTCTTTTATTAAGAGGGGTTTTACAACTGCAGTTTTAAAGGAGTTTGGAAAAGACCCTGAAGGAATTGAAGCATTTACTACTTTTAGGAGATCCATTTCTTAACAGTTAAACACCATTTTGAAGAACCGATGTGGGGAGTGTGTCATGACTGCAGGTTGATGTTTTCATAATCTGTATAATATCTTCCAAGATTTTACCATCAACTGCCTTGAAATCAGATATAATGTCTGTTTTCTTAAGTGGTTGAGCCTGTCTGATGTTGGCACGACTTGGTTGATTTGATGAGCTGTATTGCCTTTCTGATTTGTGAGTCTCTCTACTGTTGCAAAGAGAGTGCTGTTTATGTTGCTGTTTATACATTTTGAAAAGAAAGTCTGCCTAGCAATGCCTAGTTTCTTTTTATATGTTATAATGGACTGCAAATTTTGTCTTCCTCCACATGTCTTTTTATCATGTGAACAACTGTTGAGTTTCTTCAAGGTGCTTTTTGTCTCCCTGTCCTCTTCCTGACTTTAACAGGAGCAATGTCATCCGTGACATTCTTAGCTTTAGAGTTCAACAAATCAAGGGGAAAATCAACAGAGTCTGCAGATATGCTTGGTGCTAGCGATATGACCCTTTATAAACTGCTCACTAGAGTTTTCATTTATGCATCTCTTTCTGACAGAGACAGATCTGGCTTTAATTGCTGGAGTGATCAATATATCAAAGAAAATATAGAAATAAACAGATCCTTAACAAGAGATGATGAAATATGTAAACCTAGGTTAGATCAAAAGTGTTACATGCAGTCATGATTTCTTTTACAGCATTGATTTCTGGATTATCAATGTGAATATTAAAATCCCCAGCAATGTAAAATAGTCCAATTCAGATGCTACTATTGATAGCAGCTCTGTAAAAATATCATCACTAAATGTTGGAGAATATTTTGGAGGTCAAAGATAAATACTGATCAGTAAAATACATGGAGCATGCTTTAGTGCTATACTCATATTCAAAGGAAAAATAATCACCAAATGACACATTTATAGAGATCTTTAAACAGCATCAATGCGTCCACCTCTCCCATTAGCTCTGCAAACACTCATAAAATCAAAGTAAGGATGGGGCTGCTTCATTTAGCACTGCTGCACTGCAACTGTCATCTAGCCAAGTTTCATTTAAAAGCATAAAATCCAGGCAATTTGTGTTGATAGAATCACTGACTAGACGTGACTTATCGTTAAGTGATTAGATGTTTAAAAGTGCTAACTAAAAAGTTTTAGTTAATTTCCCCTACAGTAGTCTCAGACCTACAGTTGAGGTCAGAATTATTAGCCCCCATTTTTTTCCTTATTTCTATTTAACGGAGAGAAGAATTTTTTCAACACATTTCTAAACATATTAGTTTTAATAATTCATTTCTAATTACTGATTTATTTTATCTTTGCCATGATGACAGTACATAATATTTTACTAGATATTTTTCAAGACACTAGTATTCAGCTTAAAGGGCAATTTAAAGGCTTAACTAGGTCAATTAGGTTAATTAGGCAAGTTAGGGTAATTAGACAAGTCATTGTATAACAGTAGCTTGTTCTGTAGGCAATTGAAAAAAATAGCTTAAAGGGGCTAATAAATTTGACCTTAAAATGGCTTAAAATAACTGCTTTTATTCTAGCCTAAATAAAACAAATAAGACTTTCTCCAGAAGAAAGCATATTATCGGAAATACTGTAAACATGTCCTTGCTCTGTTAAACATAATTAACAGCCAATGGATAATGGAGGGAGGAGTATATATTGTCTTTTAGCACTTTTACATCACGTTTGTTTGGATGGAGGTCGTCTGATGTAAACAGTCTTTGACTCCAGAAGACATTGAAGTTTTTTAAAAAATGTAGTCTTTTCCTGTTGCATGTTTTCTGCAGCCATGCATTTAGACCAAGAAGCCTTGAAAACATATTTGGTCCTCTTGCAGAGAGTGGTCCACTGATGAAAGGCTGAATTTTCAATCTTCCAACTGTTTCCAAGAGTTCACAGAAATCTTTCTTGAGCAGTTCTGACTCCTCTTTGTGGATCTCGTTCTTCCCCACATGGATGATAATTCACTGTGCAGTCTTGTTCTCAAGTTATTTGTTTATATCAGAAACTGTTGCATGAATGAAGCAGTATGTCATTGTAGCCCTGCTTCTAAAATTCCTAATTATTGAATCTCCAACAATCTGTATCCTGATCTCGGCTGCCATCGATGCAGAATGCCACTGTCTGCTTGGTCTTGAGTCCCTGTTCCATGCAGAATTAGCTGCTGAATCATGTGATCTCTGTGTGACTGCATTTAGGAATACTTCAACCATACAGTGCATCCAGAACGTATTCATAGAGCTTCACGTTTTTTATGTTACAGCTTTATTCTAAAATGAATTAAATTCATGCATTTCCTCAAAATTATAAACACAATACCCCATCTTGATCTCAGACTGGGGCAACGGTTCATGTGGTTTACTTAAGTTATTTATGTGTAATTTTTTTTATTAGTATTAGTGTTGTGTTCAGCACTTCGGGCAACTCTGTGTTGTAAAAATGTGCTAAATAAATAAACCACATACATAATGGTCATTTGCATATGTGAGTGCGCTGAGAAATAGCTAAATTTTAAATATTAAAATATTTTTTATTTAAATATAGTTTAAATATTTTCATTTGACTAATAAAAGTTTGTAATAACAACAGTAATACCATTGCCTTAGCAATTAAAATAAAGTGGTTAAATAAAAAAAAAATCCTAATATTCCTAAACGGTTTGTTAAAAAATATTCCAATACCAACTGATGTGATCTTTTTTTTGCAATATTACCCATGCAGCCCTAATTTAGTTAAGGAGCTTTGTGCAGATTTGCCTGATATTTTTTTTTTTTTTTTTTCAGAAAATGTAAGATACAAATTCTCTTTTCTCTTTACATGTACAGAGTCCAGGCAAGGCTATCTTCTGGGAGTACCTCTACTCTACTTCCCGAATCAGACATTGATGTCATAGATGCATCATCACCCAACCAGAGCATACCGTCTCCCTCCAGAATCCATTACAGCAGCAGCAGCAGCAGCAGCAGCAGCAGCAGCAGCAGCAGCTTGATTTATCACAGACTCACAAGCTCACTGTGTATTCATGAAAGAAACAGTATTACCACTGAACTGTCTAAAAGAAACTTTGAGCCAAAGAACTTGCTCAGTCTCTTTGACGAGACCACCAGAGATGGTGATCACTGAGGTTTCGTTGAATGCAATGCTTTTATCAGTTATATGATTCATGTATTATTTCAACTTTGATTACTATCTTAGTTCAATTCAATGTAGATGTCTAAACCTGTTTTGATTATTGTTTTGCAATTGTTGCTTTAGGTTGGTGTAAGCTTGCCAATACCTTCAAAGATCTAAGATATAAATCGTTAAGAGAGAATATATACTGTTTGTGTCATTGTCACCCCTCAGAGACCACATCACATTAATGACATTAACACAGAACTAATGACAGTTCAAGTGAAAACTGCTGAAATATTTTTGTAATTTAAAAAAAAAAAAAAAAATTGCACTGAGATCTAACATGACAAACTGCAAAAGCCTGTAAAATAAATATTAAACTGTTGGTTGTTTCAGTGGAAATCATTAGCTTTCCATTGAAATGCATCGGATCATTTAACCTTGTTGTTGTTTGTCACTAGCAATGCAAGTCCAGTATTTTAGTCTAAATGTGTAGTTCAGACTAGTGTGCGTCTAAAATATGCTGCTGAAAAATCGCCTTCTCCGACACTAGAAAAACGAATTCATGTTGAAACAGGCCAATTGTTACCTAAATCGAGAGAAACAAGGTCAGACTTTTTTTGGTAAGATTTAAAACACAAAGGGCCACATTATAAACCAGATGCGATGCAAGTGTTTTTAGCTAGTTTTAGCCTGGCTCAGGTATCTTTTTCATGCCACATTGTTTAAATAGCAAATGCATTTGCACCCATAGGTTTATTATTCATTGTTGGTTCTTTGATCATTTGAGGCTGCTGAAAAAATACAGTGCAACTGACCAACTAAAGGCTTGTTGAAAATGGTGCATTGTTTTTTAATTAGTGATTAGGATTAGTGATTTGTTGCTTTGCAGCAGCACACAATCATTTAAAAATATTAAAATGTAAAACATTATTATTGTCTACTTAAATATTAAAATCACTACCTTCTCCCACACCTTCATGCGCACAAGCAGTAATGTTTCCTTGCTAGTGAAGGGTTCCATTTTTGCTTACAACGTACATGAAAATAATGCATCTGATTGGTGAGACTGCAATTTTCTCTTAAAGAGCCCCTATTTATACATTAAAAAGGGTCATATTTTGGTTTTGGGGGTCTCCAACAACAGGCTGATATGCATGCAAGGTCAAAAAAAACTTTCATTGTCTTATAATATGCATTTATTTTTACCTAATTATTCCAGCGACTCCCATATGATTCCTTCAGCGATTCATTTGTTCATTTGCTCCTTAGCGCGAAGCTAATCTGTGTTGATTGGACGGATGGCAGTCTGTTGCGATTGGTCAACAGCGTTCAGCACGGCATATGAAAAATATTGAAGTAGTCAGAGTGCATAGTGTATGTGTGAGCATACCTGCCAACACTCCTGTTTTTCCCGGGAGTCTCCCGTATTTGCTGTGGGGATAATTTAATGGCAAGGCGGGTTTATTTATATAGCACATTTAATACACAATGGTAATTCAAAGTGCTTTACACAGTGCTTATTCAGTAAAGGCACAGCTAGGCATGGGCCGGTATAAGATTCTGACGATATGATAACCTTGGATAAAAATATCACGGTTTCACAGTATTGTGATAACAGCTCTAAAATATATTCTTCTTAAATGTCTGGGTAAAAAACTAAAATCTTTTTCCCCCATTTAACACAATATATTTTATTTTGAAAAACATTTAATATATTTTGGAGCAGTGAACATGTCAGGTTAAATAATTCCAATGAATCATTGTCTTTTGCTGTCTTAATTAGTTTCTAAAACACAGATTTCTTTACATTTTAAAATGGCATCTTTGTAGATCTTTTTTGCTTTAGATACTGTTGTCCTAAAAAAACAAAACAAAAAAATGTAAACAAAATCTTACACATACCTTGGGAACGGTATTGCCATTTTAAAACCTTGACTTTTCCAAACCGCGGTATACCTTGAAAACGGTTATCATCCCATGCCTAGGCACAGCTAAACTAAACAAATGTCTTTTCAGTCTTGATTTGAATGTGCCTAATGTTAGAGCACATCTGATCTTTTCTGGAAGCTGATTCCAGCAGCAGGGGCATTGTAGCTGAAGGCAGATTCACTCTGCTTTGACTGAACTTGTGGAATTTCTAATTTATTTGATCCTAAAGATCTGAGTGATCTGTTAGGTTTGTATTCAGTGAGCATATATGTAATGTATTGAGGTTCAAGGCCATTTAGTGATTTATAGACAAATAATGTCTATAAATATTAAAACAAATATTAATACATAATACTTTGTAAATCTATTCTGAATGTAACTGGGAGCCAGTGTAAAGACCTAAGGACTGGTGTGATGTGCTCTGATTTTCTGGTTCTGGTCAGAATACTGGCAGCAGTGTTTTGGGTGAGCTCAACTGTCTGACAGTCTTTTGGGGAAGGCTGGTGAGGAGGCCATTACAGTAATCCACCCTGCTGGTGATAAAAGCAATAACAAGTTCTCAATGGAAACAAAGCATCTTATTCTTGCAATGTTTTTGAGATGATGGTATGCTATCATCTCAAAAGCATTTAGTTACTGCTTTAACATGACTACTGAAACTCAAATTTGACTTCAGAATAACACCAAGATTCTTGTTTTTATTTTTTTGTTTGACCCCTAGAGCCAATGTACGCATTCACCTTGAGAACCTCATGTCTGTTCACGAAAGCAGTGACTTCAGTTTTCTCTTTGTTTAACTGAAGAAAGATTTGGCACATCCAAATGTTAATTTTTTCAGTGCATTGGCAGAGGGTGTCAATGGGGCTGTAGTCATTAGGCAGTAAGGATGAGTAGATCTGAGTGTCATCAGCATAGCTGTGGTAAGAGAAACCATCATTTGGCTCAGTGGGAGCATATAAAGGTTGAACAGGCGAGGTGCCAGAATTGAACCTTGTGGGACTCCACACGTCATGAGTGTCCACCTCCACCTATGGTCACCTAAACTGACATAGTAACCTCTCCTGTCAAGGTAAGATCTGGACCATTTGAGGACTGTCCCAGACAGCCCAACCCAGTTTTCCAGCCTATCCAGAAGTATGCTGTGATTGACAGTGTCAAATGCAGCACTGGAATCAAGCAATACCAGAACTGTTAATTTGCTTAAATCCATATTTAGCCAAATATTGTTGATTATCTTTATAAGGGCACTCTCTGTGCTATGAAACCAGATTGAAATTTGTCTAAACATCCTTTAGAGAATAACAACATTAACCTGGTTAAAAACAACCTTTTCAATGATTTTGCTAATGAAAGGGAGACTTGAAATTGGCCTGTAGTTTCTCAATAAGGTGTTATTCACATTGCTTTTTTCAAGAAGGACTGCAGTTTAAAGTGAGTTTGGAAAAGTCCCTGAAAGAAGTGAAGCATTTACCACTTTTAGGAGATCCATTTCTAGACAGTTAACCATTTTGAGAAATGATGTGGGGAGACTGCATGTTGATGTTTTCATAATCTGCACGATCTCTTCCAAGATTTTACCATCAGCTGCCTTGAAGTTAGACATAATGTCTGATTTCTAAAGTTGTAGTTCAGTCTGTCTGATGTCGACACAACTTGCCTGATTGGATGAGCTGATTGCCTTTCTGATATTATTGATTTTATCAGTAAAGGCTGGCTCACACTGCGTTTTATATATATATATATATATATATATATATATATATATATATATATATATATATATATATATATATATATACATATATATATATATATATATATATACATATATATATATATATATATATATATATATATATACATATATATATATATATATATATATATATACATATATATACATATATATATAATCCTGAACGATTGTAGCATTTCAGACTGCACGAATATGGCTCCCATGTCACACTGTAAAATCTCAGCTGTCATAAAATTAGACTGAATGACAATGAAGACGTGCTAAACACGAAAGAAAACGCCCCCGGAGTATGACGTTATCCTCCTGTGACACTTTCACTATCCCGTGTTCTGAAATGATTACTCACAGCAAACTTAAGCAATCTGTAGCGGCAATTTTGCACACAGCGTGTCTCAATAATAAAACCAGGAAGAAAAAAAACTCTTTTTCGCGTTGTCGTTTGAATTGTTGCATAGATTGCGTCATCAAATTTGGAGCTCCTATTGGTTCTTGGATTGACGGTCATCGCAGCTGTTGTAACACTGCAGGAAAATGTCTGAAATCTCCTGACACTGCCAGAACTTCATTGAAGGAAAAATCTGATCGCAACGGGCACTAAATGGCTGTCAGTGAACATGTTAAACCAATGATCAAAGATCACAGATTTTAGCCTAGGATTTCAGGAATCTTAGGATGTCCCAAATTCGTGGCTAAAATCTCAGTGTGAGCAAACTCATTGCATTTGCTTTCAGAGTGTAGTTCACTGGAAATCCTACTGGGAGGGGGCGGAGGGGTTTGTGAGTCTCTCATTGCAAAGAAAGTGTGAGTATTATTTAAGCTGATGTTTATAAGGTTTGAAAAGAAAATCTGCCTAACAATTTTTAATTCCACATTAAAAGCTTGAAGACTGTCTTTATAGATGTTACAATAGACTATTAGTATCATCTTCCTTCACATGAACTGTCTTTTCATCATTTGTACTGCTGTTGATTTCTCCAAGGTGCTTTTGGTCTCCCGGCCCTCTTCTTGACTTTAACGGGAGCAATGTCATCCATGACTTTTTTAACTTTACAGTTAACCAAATCAAGCAGAAAATCAACAGAGTCTGCAGATGTGCTTTGTTCTCATTACTAGTGTTCTCATTTATGCATCACAGAAACCAGTGGTGTAAAGTAACTAATTACAAATACTCAAATTACTGTAATTAAGTAGCTTTTCTCAGGAATTGTAATTTACTGAGTAGTTTTTAAAATGTGTACTTTTACTTTCCCATGAGTAAATTTTTTGTGCAGTATCTGTGCTTTTACTCCACTACTTTCTTTCAGCCTGCAGTTACTACTTTTATTTTTCTTGTCCATGGGCATTAGAAAAATCAGTCCTGAGATTCCTGTCCAATGAAATCGCACATACCGTAGAAGGTAAATCGCATCATAATAACCTACCTCAAGACGTGTGCACTTTATAATTGCAGCAAACTGTTTGAAAGTATTAAAAGTGTCCATGAAGATGTTCAAAATCTTTACGCGCATTGAACCAGAGACTGTTTAGATACATGTCACTGATGAGAAGATGACAGATGTTTACTGTATGATGACCGAAATGGCCTTAAACACCCAGCAGGCACAGGACGTCAACATGATGTCTGATTGACATTGAACCCTAACATCATGGGGACTTTGCATTTTGTTTGGAAATGAAAATCGAGTTGACGTCAGAACTCAACGTCGGGCTGACATCAATATCCAATGTCCAACCTAAAACCAACCAAATATCAACGTCTAATGATGTTACAGCTTGACATTGTGTGAACGTTACCCCTATGACATCTATGACGTTGGATTTTGGTTGCCGTACCTGACGAATAAATGTCAGTATTTGACGTCATATATGACGTTGGTTTAAGATGTTGGCTCGACGCTGGATTTTGGTCACTTTCTAACAACCTAAAATCAACCAAATATCAACGTCATTTGACGTCATTATTGGACATCAAAATAACGTCCTTAGCTGCTGGCTTGACAATTAATTTTGGTCACCTGACATTACAACCTAAATCTAACCTAATATTAATGTCTCATGATGTTGTGTGCCTGCTGGGCAATAACTAAATGCACTATAGAATGTTAAGTTTATACACACATGCACAAATTACATGTAAACATAAGTATAAAGCTTTTGAAAGCATAATACTCACTACGCACTACTCTTGAGTAATTTTAAAAGGGATACTTTTTACTCATACTTTGAGTACAGCAGATACTTTCACTCTACTCGCACTACATTTTTATGCAAGTAATGATACTTTTACTTGAGTATGATTTTTCAGTACTCTTTTCACCACTGACAGAAACAGCTCTGTCTTCAATGGCTGAAGTGATCAATATATCAAAGAAAATACAGAAATGATCAGTACGACATCCTTAACAACAGTCAATGAAATGTGTAAACCATTAGTTATAAGTGAATCTAGAGTGTGTCCACGATTGTGTGTGGGTCCTTGACCATGATGATTCAGATCAAAATTCATGACTTGTATTACAGCACTGATTACTAAATTATCGGTCTGAATATTAAAATCCCCAGTAATGGTAAAATAGGCAACACGATGTCGCAGTAGGTAGTGTTGTCGCCTCAGAGCAAGAAGGTCGCTGGTTCGAGCCTCTGCTGGGTTAGTTGGAATTTCTGTGTGGAGTTCGCATGTTCGCCCTGCATTCGTGTGGGTTTCCTCCAGGTGCTCCGGTTTCCCCCACATTCCAAAGACATGCGGTATAGGTGAATTGGGTAGGCTAAATTGTCCGTAGTGTATAAATGTGAATGAGTGTGTATGGGTATTTCCCTAAGATGGGTTGCAGCTGGAAGGACATCCGCTGCGTAAAACATGTGCTGGATAAGTTGGCAGTTCATTCTGCTGTGGCGACCCCTGATTAATAAAGGGACTAAGCCGAAAACAAAATGAATGAATGAATGAATGGTAAAATAGTCATATTCAGAGGTTATTATTGATAGAAGCTCTGTAAAATCATCAGTAAAAGTTGGAGAATATTTAGTAGTTCTGTAGATAATGATCAGTAAAATGCGTGGAGATATTCAAAAAACAAACAGTCACCAAATGAGATTTGCTTACACTCATAGACATCTTTAAATGGACCAGCAATGCCTTCACCTCTCCTATTAGCTCTGCAAACACTCATAAAATCTAAGTTTGGAGGAGCTGCTTCATTTAGGACTGCTGCACTACAACTGTAATCTAGCCAACTTTCATTTTAAATTCAATTTGTGTTGATAAAATCACTGACTAGAATTGTCTTAATGTTTAGTGATCAGATGTTTAAAAGTGCTAACTTAACAATTTTAGCTATTTTCCATTCAGTAGTCTCAGATCTACATTTCATCACCAGATTTGAACATAATACATAATATCACCAGATTTTAATGATTTGCTATAAGACTTGAAGAGGCCTTTGACTTTTTATCACATAACAAAACAGATATCTGGCTAGAGAAAAGCTACATGCACGCTTGGTTCCCACTTGTTCTGTAAACATTTGATAAAGATAGTGTTATCTGGGCAGGCACCCGACATATCACTGATAGCTTTATGTTCACCGGCTGAAGATGGGGGGCTGTTGGGGCCCTGGCGCTGAGGTAGGGGCCAAAAGGATTTCACAGGTGGAGGGCAAGGTGGGCACAGAGGTGGGTGTGGAGCTTGCTGCTGTTTGATTGCTAACTGCGGGCTTGCAGCATTGGAGTGTGACAGTTTAGTTCCAGCGAACACCAGTTCATCAACCTTTTTTGAAAAACTAAAGAGAGGCGAGCAAGGTGACAAGGAGAGCGTGTCTTGTGACAGAGGCTGTGGCTCTGGAGTTACTGGCTGCTGAATAATGTTGTCCTTGCTGTTTTCCTGTAGATCATCGAGTGCTGAGTCTTGAAGCTTTTTTATTCTGTTTTTCTGTGCTCAAAACAGTAGCTGCCGTAGATTTGCAGGACTCACTGGCTGTATGCTGCCAGTGTCCATGATGAAGCAGTTCAGGATGATCTGGCAGTTTTGGTCATGTGGCACTACTCTTGAGGCCCAAGGCCTCAAGCCTTAGAAACTAGTTAATCCGACTACGCAACCCTGGTGGGGAGCAGGGAAATACAAACAGTTAACCCTCAGGGGTCTGAGGTGATTTTGGGTGCCCCTGAGATTTTTTGACATGCCCTGACATTTGTGCTAAATTCAGCTACTTATTACATGGTATTGACCAACAAAAAAAAAATATTTTGCGTGGTTAGTAGGATTTGGAGAAAAAAATGTAGCTGAAACAAGGTCCAAAAAAACACACTAAATGTGCTTGAGCAAGACTTTCGAGTAACCAGTCTGGTAGGCTAGAATATTTACTTCACAATTATGTAAAAATTATTTTATTCTCTCATTCAAAGGAAACATTACAAAGATTTACATTTTGTTAAGTTTGTTTGGCTCATCTCAGGTCTATGCGTGAGTGACAATGGTCATGAATAATTCACACCTGGAGAGACAAAAGACACTCCCCCTCTCACCCATCAAGGGCATTGTAAAGCAATGTGCATCTGCAAAAGCTAGCCCAAACTAAATGCTTGTTACATTTAGTTAAAATTTTGTAGGTTGTAATTTTTTTCAATATTTTGCTCGAATTTTATTGTATTATCTTTCAATTTCTGAATATATTTGGTGACTAAAATATTATTTTAATAAATATATCTGTTTAATAAATCAGTTTTTTTTAAATGCATCAAAATACATTGCCTATATTCACTGAGAAATGGAGGGAAATATTTGAAATGGTATAAAACGTTTTTGCAAAACTGTTGTAATAAAAACTTTCTTGTGCATTAATCCAGCATTTAATAATAATATCTGAATGACTCTGGGATAATGACAAAACACAAGAATAATCAAAATAATATTTTAAGACCTTTTATATATATTTTGCCCAAATAGTTGCAGCCTTAGTTAACTTTTTCCAAACTTTAACAGGTTGAACTACGGTAAAATAAAATAAAAATTAAATTAATAACATGTATAACATGTGTCACATTCTAGCCAGCGCGCTGTGAGCATGTGGGCAACCTACGTCATTGTTTGTATTAATGGCGGAAGTGGGAAGAGCCGGCGTAATGTGTGCTCTGCCGGGAGAATTGTATGGATTACCTAGCGAGACAACATTTGCTTTCAAAATGAGTTGGAAAGTTCACCCTCCAAGCTTTATGCAGGTATGTCTGTCATGTATATGTCTCATGTATTCGTGGAGATTCCACTGTTTTTTCTGACCTCAGTTTACATGTCGCGCGAGTCTCACGTGGACGATTGTAAAAACGTGTGGGCGTGGGCGTGGTCACATTAAAAATATTGAGCTCCGATAGAGAAGCTAGACATAGCGTTGGTTTCATACTGATTACTTTATCAAGCAATATTTGTTTTCAACATGCACCGCTGCATTTAAAAGTAGACACTTCAAGCTTTCTATAGATATATGTGTCATGTCTGTGTGTTTAGTTTTCGCGGATTTTCAGTGCATATTACTGACGTGTTTGTAAAAACAGTTCACGGAGAGAGAAAAGAGAAAGTGCCTTCACTGTTTATTTTCCTTATTTTGCAAAAGCACACACTTTTGTTGTTATTGTGAGTGTACACAAAAAACTAGACACCTAACAGATTCGATTAATGTATTGCTCATATCTGTAAGATCAAAACTGAAAGTGTCATTTAAGTTTTTTTCGGAGTTTTCATGTGAAAACACGTCAAAACGCATATACGCGGGCTTCGACCCCTGGGTTTTTTTTACCACTTTACAGAGTTTTACCACTTTGAATGCAAGGAATAGGCGCAGTGATATAGGAGGAACAATACAAAAATATTATTTATTTTAAGAGCACCATTAAAAAGATCACAATCAATAAAAACAGTTTAACTTCCCAGCCAGGCGTAGTTGGAACAGAGTAGTCCAGCTGCAACTCTGAATGGTCAGTTAACCCAGCTAAATTTCACCCCACATCAACCACTGCATGCACACAATAATGAAAATCATATCACTCCACACAGCCCTCTGTGAAACACCACCGGAAGGCAGCAGCTGGCCTCCCTGCTCCACAACCAGGCCTTAATGGCTCCTAAGAAAAGAAAAGAAATTAACACACATTAAATCAAAATAAGAAAGAAAACAAATAATTGTACAAAATAATAATAACAGATTACTATTTACCAGACACTCAATGTGATTACTTCAGGATGTTGGTTTCACTGCACAAAGGGCTAAGCAAATAACAGAGCCCGAAATGAGCACCAGCTAAATAAACTATTATAAACTCATTAACAAAACATCATAATACACAAAACATGGATAAACCATCAAAATAGAATATAAATCAACATATCACAACAAACTGAATTACTTAAAATGAAAAGAAAACCCAAACTAACAGAAAAGAACAAAAGAAACAAGTAGTACAAAAATACTATCCCAGAATAAGCTTAATACATACAAATGCTCATGAACACCCAGCCAAAAGAATCGCTGCACTTAAATCAGGTCGGTCTGCACATAAAAAACACACACTGAAATCACATGACCAAGAATCAAAAGAACAAAACAATTATTCACTGCCCGTAAGCAAAATTGTTTGTAAATGAACCGATAAATGAATATCAATGGGCAAAACAAATTAATAAATGTCGGCAACAAATGCTGTTAAGCAAAGCAACATTAAACGCTGGCAAACAAAATAATGAAATAATGCCGGGAAGCAAAGCAAAATATTGAATGAAAACACAACAATAATGAAAGCGAAACAATGAATACAAGCAAATCAATAATGAAAACAAAACAATGAAGCAAATTAATAATGAAAACAAAACAATAGTGAAAGCAAAACAGCAGCGGCGTCACAGGTAGAGTCTTCCACAAAGGATCGTCATAAAGATCATAATATTCCGCTTCCCGTTTTGGGTCAGCTAAAGCCCATACAGTGCCATATAATTACTCACACAAGCATCACGACTCAAATGTGCCAGTTAACACACACACCCAATTGTCTATATAACGGTGACGCAAAATTCTGCCACAAACTTGCCGCAAGGCAGACGCCACCGGCACTACTCTAATTTAACTGAACGCAAACAGGTAACAAAAAGGAGCACATCAAAGAAAGGGGAATGCCAGGAAGCAAAAAGCCCAAAATCAACAGGACAACACATACCCGTCGGATGGCAAGTAATTTTGTTTCAAGAACTGCAATCTTTGGTAGAAGTCTGTTGCAGTTTGTGCAGCAGTGAGATTCTGAACCAATCCAAAACAGAAGCATTTTCATAGCCGCCTCTGTTTTCCAGTCTCAGGAATGTAAGCTGCGGGTAGCAGGAGGTTGTTTTGTCGAAAATTCCACTTTTGTTAGTAAAGTTGTATTTCAGAAAGTTTGTGATTCGATGTTGATCTTCAAGTTGTTTTAGCACTGTGCTGATAGGCTGAAGTTAAAATTAGAGTATAAAATATAAAAAGCAAGAGTGCAAAGAGTGGAGCAGTAGGCAAAGATGTGTGAACAGTAACAAAGCAGGAAGTATTGCAGGAAGTAATGTAAAAAATACAGGAGTGACAATGCAATGGAAAAAAAAACTGAAAACTGATAGCCTTTTTTTGCATGTTGTATTTTAATCTAACCTATTTTCTCACTGTTAAACAGGAAAAATCAAGAAAAGACCGTCGGCTTAGGATTGGACAATGCCGAAAGAGTCTTTGAGGACCAGATAGCAACCCAAATAGCCGGAATATTTGGTTGTTCCTCTGGCTATGTGGGAGGATTTGAAGGAGTCATGCAGCAGAAGTTTGTCGATCACTGCTCATTAAATCGCTGTCCACTGGATCGCTTTCATCTGGATCTGAGATACTTTGTTTGATTTTATTTGTGCTCAGGAGAGTGAAGAGGCCATTTTCATTTTCCCGGCCACCACTAACTAGCAACAATACAGGCCTGCAATGGGTAGGTTATGAATGTGTGGGCTCACTGGGTTTCAATTTGTTGATGGTTATGCAGGGAGCATAAAAACTCATGCATGTTTTGCAGTAGTGCGTGTGTGTGTGTGTGTGTGTGTGTGTGTGTGTGTGTGTGTGTGTGTGTGTGTGTGTGTGTGTGTGTGTATCATAGCAGTGTGATATGGCTGTATATCAGCACTGGTAGGAGGCGTGCTTATTGTCCCACCAGTGCTGATATATAGCCATATCACAATGCTATGAGTGTGATATTGTGTTTATACAACAGTTTGATGGCACAATCGTGTATATAAAAATCAAACACAGAGTCTAAAAATCCTTTTGTATTAGAATCTACTTTCTTCCGCCATTCATTCACATCTGCAGCTGACATCAGAGCAGCAGAAGCTGTTACCAATTCACCAATCACATTAGAGCTAGTATTTAAAATCTCTAGCATTCTATCTAAAGTGATGACAAAACAGATGATTTTGCTGACATTTTAAGATTATATGGCTGAATGTGACATGAAATGCCATCTGTCTACATTATTACAGTCTACAGTATTTCTCTGTTGCAATCGGGATATCACAACAAATAACCCCGAAAAAAGTAGCGCAATCACTACCAGCTGTTGTGTTGGCCATACGGAAAAATGCTAAACACATGTAGGCATTTCTTCTTTCTTTCTGCCAACACAACAACCTGATATGCGAGTCCCATCTTAGACTCAATACACTACAATTATATGGTATAAATACAGCACTACAACATACAAAAGAGAGAGATCAACTTAGAATGTCACTTACCAGTTTAATAATGATTTGATCAGCTGTAGTTAGAAATTACGCTGTTTTAATCTTCTAAGTGCTTATTATGCAGTCTTGTTGCCATCTTGTGGATAGACAACGTCAACCATCTTTGGTCTACTCAGTATGGCAGGCTAATGGTCTCTCAGAAATTATAAATATTTTAAAACAGGCACTATCCTTAAATAAACTGGATAGTTGCAATCGAAACATCTACATTCTCGACTGAAAAAGCCTCAAAAGTACATTATGTTGTCCAACAGCAGTAATATTTGTCAAACTGTAGAGTGTCCTCTGCTTGCTGCTGTATGTGGGGGGAGTAATACACAAGGGTGAAGGTTGAAGAGGCTGGTCAAGTATTGTTACTGACAGAATATCACACGGCTATCAGCCAATCAGATTCAAGAACCAGACAGAACTCGTCACCTTAGAATTATAAGGTTCTATCTGACATTTTTGTCAAAATTGAGTTATTGACATATTCTTATTAAATGACAACTTGTTTAAATTATGGGATGTTTTTTTTAAAGTTGTTTACATTTTAAGACTTTTTATTTTAAAAACAAATGTTACACACATACTGTTTGCAATAGAATGCAAAAACTTTGAAACTCAATATCTCAAAATCATTCAAAACGCAGATAGAACCTTATAATTCCAAGGTGATGAACTGTTGAATAAATATATATCTCATTCAATGTGTAATTCAGTAACACATTTTTAGGTATTTACAAAGAGAAAACAATTTCAATGAGTCTGTCACACTATAGTCACTTGTTGACTTATAATTGGATAAATTTACATTCTGTTAAGTGTGTAAAGGTGGTGTGTGTGTGTGTGTATATATATATATATATATATATATATATATATATATATATATATATATATATATATGTATGTTTACTTATTATTTCTCATTGCAAATACTTGTGTTGACTTACAGTATAGTCGGGTCATTTTATTTGTTTTTGGTTGTGCATATTTTGTGTTTTGTTTAGATTTGGACTGTTCCCAATCTTTATATTTCTGATTCATCTAAGAGTTTTATTATTCACAGAGTTCATTTCTGGTCATTTATTCAAAGACTTATATTCTAATTTACCTTATTTTAACAGGGAATTACATAATTGAATTATATCAGAGGGGCCTAACTTCAACATCTCTGTAGGCATTTAGTTTATTGAACCTGGAGCGCTATCTTTAACTTAAAACACCTAGGTGGCACTACATAACATTGAATGGATAATGGCAGAGATGGGGGACTCGAGTCACATGACTTGACTCGAGTCAGACTTAAGTCACAAAATTTAGGACTTGAGACTTGCTTGACAAATATCCAAAAAAGACTCGACTTAGGCTTGACTGTCATGACTTGAGACTTGACTTGGACTTGAGTTAAATGACTCGAAATTATTATTAAAGTCATTTAATATTATTAAATATTATGCATTTAAAAACAAAACAAAACCGTAAGTTCTAAGTCACGCATGCGCAGTATTAACAGCTCATCGGTTCACAGATCGGTCCGAAAGAATCAGTTGAATTTGCTGGACTGGATCATTATATGTTCATTAAGAAGAACCGCTTAAAATGATTCATTAGATTCATTTGAACGATTTATTAGCTGTTCGTCCATCAGATAATGCGGAGATTAAAAATGGAAGGCGTTCCGCCAAAGATAGCCTATTTTACGGGTTTAAAGATTACAAGCAAGACGGCTAATCAAAGTTTATACTATTTGTATAGTCTGACTCCGTGCTTCCCATACATATACTTTACTTGGGCGAGCCATCTAAGTATATTTAGTGACACGTTTTTCTACAGATATTATCATTCTTCTACACTGTTTTGTATCTGCCTAATTTAACCAAACATCCGTGATCGATGTAGTGGAAAATCCTCTCTCGTTACTCGTTTCGTTCTGTGCGCCCGTGAACTGTAAGCACCCCCGCACTGCAGACACACAGAGACGTGCCTTTTTGGCACTTAAAAGTTCATCCGGCCGGGTTTCTAAATGTCCTAAAATATCTAGGATTCGGCTTTTGCTTTCTAAAGCTGTCATTCGTTAATCGTATGTGTTTTTGCATTTTTTTATTTAAGCATACTGTACTTTCGCTTGGTTTTGCAGCTGACTGAGCACACAGCCACGAGAGAAACATTCAATAATTCATTCTTGAATCTAAACGACTCAGAAAAACTTTACTATATACTCAAGAGGATGAAATGACTGGTCTAAACTGGCTGCAAAATATACCTACACCATTAGTAATAAGTAATCAACGCATTTGCCTTATTTAAATAATCTACACGTTTTAATCTTGCAAATATGATAATTTTCAGAGATATTCTGTTTTTATTCCTTTTTCTGTCATTTATTTCTCATTTGCTATATATTTTATTAATTTGATGATGTCATTAGGCTAATCTAAAATGCTTTTGCATTCAAGTTTGCTTTAAACTTAAAACAGAGAGAAGCAGATTTGACCTGTCAGCGGTGCACATGGCTCCTGAATAGGTAAGAGAAAGTGGATGTCTTTTTAACAGTTTTTTTTTACTTTAACCCATTGAAAGTAAACAGTGTATAACATTGTCATAATAAATGGAATTATTGTAAAAAAACTGAATTATGTTTTGTTTGTCACATATAGGTAACTATTTATGTGATGTGGGTAAACGGTGTGTTTCAATCTGGCTACTACCGCAAGTATATTTCAAACCTGTGAGAAGCACTGATAGTATTTGTAGTATTTGTATGCAAATGTTTAACCTTTAAGTTTTAAATAAAAAAAAAGATTGGTTTACAGAAAACCTATCTGTCACATATGTGTGAAATGTGCTATATATATATTATCTGGAATCTAAAGGTTCAAAAATGCCTTTAGAGTTCATTCTTAGCAATTCATATTACAAATCAACACATTTAATTGGAGTTATTGAAATGTCCAAAATGTCTTTGAGGAAGATGATCTTTACTGTTAATACAATAATGTTTTTTGTAGTTAAAGAAAAAATGCTAATTCTGATTCAATAATTTCCCCCCAAAAAAATGTAGCCTACCTGTGCACTATAAGATTGGTTTTGTGATTTAGGGTCTTGTTTAATTAATAGTATAATATTTTAATGGCTTTGAAGTAAGCACACACATTCCCCTAAGCAGAAAGCCATCTGATTCACTAGTGATGAAAGTGTAATTTCAAATGACAGCTTATATACTGTATATATAAATTAGATACAAATTAATACAAATTAGATTGACTTGAAAGTGACTTGCTAGACCAAGCTACGACTTGACTTGACGTGACTTGAAATAAGCAGCGACTTGACTTGAGTCTGACAAAAATTGACTTGACTTGCTTGAGACTTGAAGGTTATGACTTGAAACTTGCTTGTGACTTGCACATGTGTGATTTACTCCCACCTCTGGATAATGGAATACGTGTTAAAACATTCAAGTCTGTGAGTGGACTTAAGCAGAGTTTACCAATAAAAATTAAGAAGTTTCCTTTGTGGCATTTTACAAAGTCTTTCATCTTAATTGTAAACTAACAGGGCCATTAAGCACTCACAGCCCAAAATGGTTATGACCTCTGTAAGCAGTTCAATGGGTTCAAAGGGTTTAGTAATGAGGAGAGGGGTAGGTTGAGGGTTATTAGCAAACTGTTCAGAAGTTAATTTACCCTGTTCATTTCTTTAAAGTTCTTATTTTAAAGTTATTTTCTACACTCCCTTATCTACTGTCCTTTTCCGTGTTGACCTTAGTGTAGTGGTGGCTGCTTCAATTCTGACTCTAGCTTTGACATCAGAGTCCCACACACCTAAACAGTCTTAATTATTTCTGAAAGTGGTGGTAGACCAGGTAATATTTAGAAATGGCAAAGCTTTTCTGTAGTCAGCAGCAATGCCATCTGACCAGATGCAAACTAGGGGTCTCTTATTACTTAGCACACTATCAGAATCATGAGCTATTCCACTGTAAATCACAGCTGATTGACAAAATCTCTTTGTAAATTCACTCACAGCTTCATTTTTCGTTTGAAATGGCAATTCTAAAAAATAAAGAATATAACTTTTCAGTTTTATATATATATATATATATATATATATATATATATATATATATATATATATATATACACACACACACACACACACACACACACACACACACACACACACAGTTGAAGTCAGAATTATTACCCCCTTTTGAATATTTTATTCTTTTTTAAGTGTTTTCCAAATGATGTTTAACAGAGCAAGGAAAGTTTGACAGTATGTCTGATAATATTTTTTCTTCCAGGGAAAATCTTATTTGTTTTATTTTCGATTAGAATAGAAGCAGTTTTAAATTTTTTAAAAACCATTTCAAGGTCAAAATTATTAGCCTCTTTAAGCAATTTTTTTCCGATTGTCTACAGAACAAACCATCATTATACAATAACCTAATTACCCTAACCTGCCTAGTTAACCTAGTTAAGCCTTTAATTGTCACTTTAAGCTGTATAGAAGTGTCTTGAAAAATATCTTATAGTTTTTAGAGATGAGTTATTAAAACTATTATGTTTAGAAATGTGTTGAAAAAAATCTTCTCTCCGTTTAACAGAAATTGAGAAAAAAATAAACAGGAGGGCTAATAATTCTGACTTCAACTGTATATATATATATATATATATATATATATATATATATATATATATATATATATATATATATATATATATATATATATATATTAGGGGTGTCAAAATTAATCGTTTCTTCGGTGCACCACGATGCAGATGGGGACAATTCGATATCGGTTCAGTAATAATCATAACCGGTTATTACGCACTGACGTCATTTATCCCCTATGTGCAATGTCGCGGTAGAATACTATGGCGAAGGAGGCGAGGGTGAGTAAATAAAACACTCCTACTACTTAAAAAGCAGATCTTTCACTGACACTGAGGAATGGTAAGGCACGAGTCGCAATTTCACTACTGGGGAGAAATGCTGTAAAACTCTCTCTCTCTCTCTCTCTCTCCCACACATACACACACACACACACACCTAGGGCATTTGTCCCGTTGGCATGTTCGTGAGGTAAATTTTCCTCTCCGCTCGGCTGTTAAAGTGATACTTGTGGATCCAGACACAAGCGTGCCTGTGGTGCAAGTTTATTGTATTGTATTGTATTGTATTTATTCTATTACGGATTACCTGATAACCGCGTACTATGCGCATATAGACTGACCCGCGGCTGTTTTTCCCGCGTCACTCATCATGGGTAAACAGCGCTTTCGTTTCTAAAGCCAAGCGCAGCCCTTTCTGTTTAGCGGGTGAAGACAATGACCAGTCATAGCCAGCGCTCAAAAAGCAAGCGGGATAATATTTACATTAGTTTATTTGTTATGAATGCTTGTGCTGTGTTCTGTGCATGTATAGGAGTTTTGTCTAAACCATTCACAAACATTTTTTTTGAGCAGGTAAAATTAAAGGTACAGTTCATGTATCTGACTGCTTGTATTAAAGGACAAAATTGTAATACAAGTAATATATAAATATAAACATTTATAGATTTTAATACAATTTTTTTTTCTTGTGTTGTAAAGAAAAAAAAATCAAATTATGTATGGAAAGCATCGTCAATGCACCGTGATGCACCGAGATATCGAATTGAACCGAATCGATGGCATGATAATCGTAACTGAACCGAACCGTGAGACCAGTGTAGGTTCACACCCCTAATATAGATAGATAGATAGATAGATAGATAGATAGATAGATAGATAGATAGATAGATAGATAGATAGATAGATAGATAGATAGATAGATAGATAGATAGATAGATAGATAGATAGATAGATGATAGATAGATATTTGCTTTTTTAATATACATTTTTTTAACAGCAGGATGGCCGGATTCATAAAGGCAAAGGATGGCGAGCTTGCCTCTGCCACCAGACAAACACGGAGACCAGTGCTTCGGTATACAGACGTCTGCAAGCATGACCTTACAGTCGGAAGCCTAAAACCTGCGGACTTAAAAGCTGCAATCAAAAACCATGCCAGTTGGTGGCATGCTGTAAGGACAAGCATAAAGCAGAGTGAGGGAAAGAGAGGTCACCAACAGGTAGAAAAGAGACAAAGTAGAAGGCAGAGAGCAGAGACAGGGCCTACAGAAGCAGTTACAGGCTTCATATGTTGCAAATGCAACAGATCCTGCCTCTCCCGTAATGGACTATCTAGCCACAGCAGGTACTGCCACTCCACCACAGGATGACCTTGGTGTAAACTCCATTGTCTCTAGAGACCAAAGGATGCATTATATATATATATATATATATATATATATATATATATATATATATATATATATATATATATATATATATATATATATATATATATATACAGTATATAAGTGGCCGGTTTATTTACATATATTAACACAAATTTGTAATCAGCCAATCACATGGCAGCAACTTAAAAGGGCGGTCCACAGTGTATTTTTAAGGCTTAGTTGTGTTTATAAAGCTCATGCTTCATTTGTAGAAAATCACAATTTTTTCATATATCCTTGATTATATACAGCTATCAGTGGTGTAAAGTAATGAATAACAAATACTCAAATTACTGTAATTGAGTACTGTTCCTCAGAAATTGTAATTTAATGAGTAGTTAAAAAAATGCGTACATTTAATTTGAGTACATTTTAGTGCAGTATCAGTAATTTAACTGCTATTTTTCTTTCCTCGCTACTTTATTTTTATTTTTTTCTCTATGGTGATTAGCTCAGTCCCGTGATTCCCGTCCAATAAAATCACGCATGAAAAATCACCTGGCTGGCCAGCACTAATATTGTAGATCAATCACGAAGGATGGAGAGACTGTTGTGGAAGCGTTACCATGTGTCAGCACAAATACAGGAATTCAGCATCTTTGGCCGTACCTGAAGAAGCTTTTTGAAGTTAAGGAAAAGAAGGGCCAGACAAGTTGAAATCTCATGTAACCCACGACACACAAATGTATTGCAAGTTGTTTTTCAATGGACCAGTTGTTCAGAAGTCTAGATTCCTCCAAAGAGAGAGATGATACAACAACAGTGAAGGACTCGGACACAGAGGTAAGGTAAGAATAATAAAAGGTTGTATTATAACAATTCCACAGAAATATGAAATAAATAAAATAAAAATAAATAAAAAAAATATAAAACAAGTTCTAGACTTTTTTTCACACTTATATAATGACCTAAATCTTATTTACACTCTATAATAACACTTCTCTTTCTTCACAGGGTTTTATGGATGTATCACTTATAAGGTAAGTTAATATTATATTATTGTTTCTGTTTTTCTATTGTTAAGAGCTAATATTATATTTTGGTTACTATTATAAACAAAACTATAATACTAATATACTAATAACAATACTATATAAAAGATGTGTGAGTGTTAGCTAATAATATAATATTAAAACTATTTTATCATTCACATATATTCAGATTTTTCCTTCTCAAACCAATTGGCTTCTTTCAACAAAACTTCAAAACTTTCAAAAATGAACACTCCAATGAAAACAATGTACAAATAAAATAAAAATGAAAATAAAACATTCACTTAAAACAGTTCAAAAGTCCCAAAAGTCCAGCGCAGGTGACGAATATTCAAAATGACTCTTGTGCAAAACAACTAAATTGCAAATTTAGTTCCAGAAATCCAGGATGCTGAACTTGTGAGTGTGTTGTAAATTTACACTCCTACCATGACGCTGAATAGATTTTACTTTGTATCTTTCATACAGGTGTATTCAAAGAATCCACTTAATGGGAGGCTCGCCAGTCCAACTCCACGATCAGACACGCACAGATGGAAGTTGAGACAATCCACAGTTCACACTTCAATCAATTCCAATCCAGAGCAGATCACATTCAGCAATCGATGTCAATAGAACATCTCACCGATGAAAAACCAGAAGAAAATACACAAAACAAAAAAACCTGGCCTTGAAAACACAAGGCCAAAGGAATCATTAGCATTTTACAGTGTCTGTTATCTCAGCTTAACATATTTATAAATAAACAGCAACAATAAATAACCATGTATATTCTTCTCTATACTGACTTTCTGTGTTTTTTTCAATTTCTCTCTCTTATTTAGCATTTACTTTTTTACAAATGACAGCCTTTCACTTAAATTCTTCCACTTATACTTTACACAATCACTTGTACAATACCGTTTAACACATAAACATTGTATTTCACAAGAATTACTACTGTTTTTGTTTCTATCTCATCCCTTATATACGTTGTTGTGGTTTTTACTAGACCAAACAAATGGTTACTTAATAAAACACATCTTAACACCAGTTTAAATCATGTTATAATGAAAACAAATAAAAAAAACACAAACTCACCAAGAAAATCATTCAAAATCAAAGCAAAAACCAGGAAAAACTCCAGGTGGCACTCGTTTGCAGATTTCACTCTCAGATACAAAGCTCGTTTTTCTCTCGATCCTTCATTAAAAATATATATATGATAGAAATCATTTCAGCATCTTGTTAATGGTAAAATTTCTCAGTTAACACGCATTTAAAACATTAAGACATATAAATCTAATAATTTTCTACTGTTAATAATATAACAACTTACATTACATCTCTTGCATTCCCTTGCGAATACTGAATCTCCATAGCAACGGTAAACACAAGCCAACCGACAGGAGTGATTTGTTATTGTTTGTTTAGCTGATCTGCTGCTATAGCGGAAGGCACTATGATGTCATTCCAAAGCACTATTTTCTTAGATGCTGTATAATACTCTATTATAAATTATTTATATAAATAAATAATTTTAAATATATTATTTAATCGAGTATTCTACCAATGTTTATCTCATATTTATAGTGGTATTTCTATTTGCTCTATTTCTGTGCACTACCCAATAGTAACCTGGGTTACACTCAGCCTTACATATGCTTGCAAATGTGTGAGCCCTTTCAAGATGACGCAAAATCATTAACAACTTACACACAACAAACGAAAGACTGTTTAGATTGTCACAGATGAGTATGACTATTTTTTTTATCGAAATTGGCAAATTGCCTTAATATTGTTATTGCACTTAGGAATGTCACGTTTTCAAATATATGCACAAACTGCATGTATTCTATCACTGTTGTGTGAGTTTGTTTTGCGCGCCAACTGTTGGAAACTTGTAGCTTTTGTTAGTCAGGGTTCAAAGTTCATAACTTATCGCCACAGCTAGATTTTACACAGATTTCACTCCACATCAACCTGCTGTCTATCAGCTTATTATTGGTGTAGATGTACATGTGTACAGTTGAGGGCAAACTGATTAGCCCTCTTATGATTTTCATTTATTATTATTTTTAAAAATATATTTCCAAAGTGAAGTTGAAGAGAATTTTTTTCCACATTAATGTTTTTTCCTCTGGAGGAAGTTATATTTATTTTATTTTGACTGTAATAAATCTAGTTTAAAAAAAAAAAAAAAATTATGGTCAAATTTATTATCCCCTTAAAATATATTGTTTGATTATCTACATAAGAATTCACTGTTATCCAAAAACTTGCCTAGTTAACCTAATTAACCAAGTAAAACCTTTAAATTGCACTTTAAGCTGAATACTAGTAATTTGTAAATATTTACAGTCATCATGGCAAAGAAAAAAAAATAGTTATTAGAAATCATTTATTAATAATATTATGTTTGAAATATGTTCTAAAATCTTGTCTTTGTTAAACAACACTTGGGAAATTGGGAAGATAATTCAATTTTAATAGGGGGCTAATAACTTTGACTTCAGCTATTCCAATGCCCAGCATAAATGAGTACACCCTTTACGGATTTCTCGTAAATTTAACCTTTCTGTGGGATGCTACTTAATAACATATTTGTTTATATACATAAAATCAGTCAGTACGGAATTAAAATTAACAAAATTTAAGATTACAGTACAAAACAAATTACACCCCAGTGAATATGTTAGGGGAAAAATTATGTTAAATGTATTAACATTTGTATGTTAAATGTATTATCTTTATATTCCTAAAGTTATGTGAACAAACTCTTAATTAATATAACTGTTTAATAAAAAAAGTTTTGTTTAAATGAACCAAAATATATTGTCTTTATTCACTGAGAATTGATTTAAAACATTCCATTTCAAAAGAGAATGTGCTAATCTGTTTTATATTTAAGTCATGTTTGTTTTTAAATGATGCAGGCAAATTTTTTTATAAGTGGTTATATTGTCAGTTACTCATCTTAAAAAGAAAAAGCTCAGAAGAACAGAAGTGTGATTCAGCTGTGAAACAGATGAAGATTAAAGACTATTCCATGTCATGCAGGCAGGTTTCTCAGTCCACAATTGACAGGCTTGTAGTTGAGTTTGTCTGTGAAAGCCTTCTGCCGTTTACCATAGTTGAACTTCCAACATTCAAAAATCTGATACATACTATGCAGCCTAGCTGTAGTTATGTCCAATACCAACTGTGAAGCTGATAATTGAGGATTCAGCCACAAAGTTAAAAAAAAAAACTTCATTGCTGAGATGGCAAAGGTCAGCTACATAGAGTGCATCCAGAAAGTATTCATAGCGCTTCACTTTTTCCACATTTTTTATTGTTACTGCCTTATTCCAGAATGGATAAAAAAATTATTTATTTCCTCAAAATCCTACACACAATACCCCATAATGACAATGTGAAAAAAGATTTTTTGAAATTGCTGCAAATTTATTAAAAATAAAAAACCTGAAAAATCACATGTACAAAAGTATTCACAGCCTTTGTCGTGAAGCTCTAAATTGAGCTCAGGTACATTCTGTTTCCACTGATCATTCTTGAGATGTTTCAGCAGCTTAATTGGAGTTCACCTGTGGTAAATTCAGTTAATTGGACATCATTTGAAAAGGTATACACCTGTCTATATAAGGTCCCAGGGTTGACAGGGCATGTCAAATTTATATATATATATATATTTAATATTCTAATATTTCCTCTGAAGTATTATTCCTCTCTGTTCCCAAATGTTTAACTTATTACTTTATTCTTTTATAACACATAATTTTTGTATTTGCTTTTTCCCATTTGTCTTATACTCTTCTGTAATATACACTTTTAAGCCTCACTATTATTAAATCAAATGCTATTTTTCACTCAATTAAATTACATTCTAAAAAATATTTTACAATCTCTGTATCCGCAAATGTCAACCTATGTTATATATTTTCTCCTTAATTTAATATGTTTCTCCTTATATCTTTCTATCTGAACTGAATTAATTTATTTCCTAAATATTGTAATCTCTTCCCTAAACTGCCTCAGTGTCTCTTCTAATTTTTCACATCACAATATATGCAGTCCATCTTTTATATTATAATCTACTATGATGATTCTTTTTAACCCATTCCTTATTACAAACACACTACTAAACACCACACTCTAACCTTCTAGTCCCTGAAATTTAGAGAACTAATTCACTCAGTCTTTGTCCCTTTATCTACAGGGCTCATTCAGTCATTCATTCCTCTCAGTGTAACACGGAGAGCGTCCGTGTCTGCTGGGTCCCAAGGGACGGTGCAGGAGGGGTGCGCTCTGCTTGTCCACTAATATGGAATTTCACACAACCATTTACACAGACAACCCAGCGGTACACAGCGGTAACCACAGGAATTTCCTTGCGCAATTCTCTATACTATTATCTGCTTTTAATCACTTAACTGTCACCACACATTCAGAACTCACTCTTAAAATCTAAATCTGCTCTATGTATAGCATACATCATTAAAAATTTCCCAGATCTGGGTAACAGTTACTAGTTAACGTTTGTCACTTTCAAGTTTTCTTAACGAGCAAACACTGATCATTTGCATGCAACCTATGCTTTTTTTTTGTCTGGAATCAAAACCTCTCTTTATTACTTTAATTTCTTTAAAATTGAAGGAACAGTTAAAGTGTTTTTACCATCACAAGCAGGTCCTGGGAGACAAAACAAACTTTTTACATGCAAAAACTGCTTTTCTTAATTGTTGTGGCCACTTTGTTTGCTTTGTCCCTTCAGCCCAGCATGTGCAAATTTTATTTATTCTCTACTCAATTAATATTTTATCTCTATTTGAATATCTTAATTATAATAATTTTAATCTCTTAATTTAATACATTCTCTCATACAATAATTCAGTAATTTCACTCTTGCACTCAATATTTAAGCAGACCCTTATGCTTTAAAATGTCAAATCTCTGACCACATGCATTCTTATTCAATCTCTCAGCATATGCAGTCTCATTCGATCTCATTCTCTTTTCTTACTTTTTTGGTATTTATCTTCAAGAAATCACTGAAGCCAACGATATCATGTTATTAAACGATATAATGTGGCAATAAGCTTTTAACTGTACTGTGCATTTACTCCAGCATGTACACACTACATCATCTATGTAAACACAAGAAAACAACATTAGCATTATACCAGACACTGTAAAAAGGTAATTCCCAGCCACTAGAAATTTCTGAAAGAGTATTTGAGTGTCAGATGTGAAAGTATGTTATGGGTCTGCTATACAGGATTTACTATTAGGGATTATAGATAGCGAAATTTTGCGGTTTTTATTTTAGCCTCTTTTTTTAAAGCATGACGGTAAAACAAGAATGCCATTATGAATGTATTAAAACATAGGCTTGATTGTCATAAAAAATCGTGATAATGACAAAAAATACTAATTTGTGCATCTCTTTACTTCCGGGTGCAGCTATGCTCCCGATGTAGCTGGTGTATTCTGGGAAATTTTCTTACCCTTTGGTTTCTTGTGTGGTCCTGAAAAATCTCCTTTTCGAGGGGTATCTAGCACTTCCCTTTAGGCTCTAACTAGCGACCTTCTTGCTGTGAGGTGACACCGCTACCCACTGTGCCACTCTGTATGAAAAATACCAAACAATAAAAAATCTTTACATTTCTTTCTTTACATAATAAAATCTAAAACACCAAAGCTGAAAAACATAAACAACATGTACACCAAATCCTATTTACCTAAAAATCATTACTTGCGTGATGGCAGTGCATTTAGTGTCTTATGACAATTCATTGATTAGTTGTAGTGAAACTTGCAGCTTCACTTAATTCATCAACACCAAATGCACCACATTGCTTTGAGTAATTCTATGAAGAAAAGAAAATGGCATTTATTTGATTTTTGTACATATTTTTTTTAAATATCAGTCTACTGTAAACATACGAAAAAATAAGATGTTTAATAAAATCTCACCTGTTGTAAGTCAATCTGGCTTCTGGGAATGTGCTGCAACCTTTAGAAGGAGAAAATCAAATGTGGGTAAATTATTGTAAACATTTCAATAACACTGCTCTAGAAATATTTATACTGGGAACAATACATTGACAGTCATTTTATATATGTCATTTTACAAGTTATAACACAAATTTGAAGAAGCATTACTTACCAAGTGTGATGATTGAACAATTAAAAAATCTGGTGAAAAATATCCCATGTGTCTGACTTTTTCTGGTGTTTAACTGGCAGTTGGAAAATTGACCTATTGGTGCATATTCTGTCACCTGCTGGATTGGAAGTATAGGATGCAACTTAAAGAATGCTGGTTCAGCATGTTTTTAATTTGAGTCGACACATAGGCTGTTTCCTAATATGTGTTCTCAGCGATCTTGCCTTCTCGTGTTCTCCTGTAACATCATCATCAACTGCCAAAGTTCAGTTCCAATACTCAAGACTGCAAGAATAGAGGATGCATGAAACTTCCCAGATGTTGTTCTTGATATCAAGGACGCATGGATGCAGACTTGAGCACCGAACTCGCTCGAGAGGTCCCAGAAGTCATTGCGACTGGAGGTGGGAAGCGAAGCATTTCATATAGCTTTATTATTAAAGTTCAGAGATATAACTTATTTATCTCAGGAGTTTGCCTAAATGAAACAGGGTTTATAAAGGTTAATAAAGGAATAAACACACTAAGGGTGTTTATTTCCTGAAATTCGTATTAAAATCTGTTTTATTTGTATTGTGCAACGTATATTTGTAAAGTCTTTATGCATAGTATATATTGTGAAAAGGGGAAAAACAATAAATCGTTGTATGAATGCTGTAATGTTTCAATAATTTTCCATTAAAAACATGTGAAGGTCACGTGACCATCAGGAAGAACGCAGCATCGCAGCGTTCTCTGTTCTCGTAGTCTTTCGAGGTGACCTGGCAAGACCAGTCTTCACAAGAACGCAAGTCCGTTCTCTGCGTTCTTGAAATTGAGAAACAGCTCTTCTCTATTACAGGCTAGTTGAGACAGCAAAAACTTTATGAAAAAAAAACAAAAATGCAGAATAATTTTTTCCAGTGTATTCACTATTATTTACAAACATTAACTTGCTATAATCGAAGCTTGGTGTCTAAAGGGCAAAATTTGCCTGGCAGCGTGTGGGTCCTGTATATTAAATTTATCTAAGTTTGCAAAATGTGACATCAAATAGAACAAATCGGGGTACTTATTGTTTGCAGTCAACAAAGTCCATCTGTAGACTTTCCTGGCTCCTAGAACGATCAGCACCACGTGCTACAAAATGGCGGCTGTCCTAATTGTGTTAAAGGTGTACGTAATCATGACGCATTCTGACGGAACCTATGTTTTCTTGTTATATGAACACGTTATTTTAAGTTTTCCTTTTCCCTTCAAGTTGAGGTTGTTACAACTCATGCTTTTGAGTACTGAGGCACTGTAAGTTGATAGGACATGATTTGAGTTTTTTTGCCTGACTAGAATAATTTTTTACAGCGTACTATGTTTAATAGAGAGCCAATGCAGTGCTGAAATGAATAAGCTTTTCTGCATTACACATTGATAGCAAATGTCGTAGGCTTTTTTTTAGCTGAAAACAATATGCAGTTTTTTGACTGATAACGAGGACTTAACTGAACATTCATCAAGGGTTTTTGCATCCATTTATCAAAACAAGATCATAACTCTGCAGGACTGCAACTCTCCAGGATCAAACTTACCTACTCCTGCTTAAGATATATCTAACAATATATAGTTTATCATGATTAGATTCATTCATTAATTTTCTTTTCGCTTAGTCCCTTTATTAATCTGGGGTCGCCACAGCGGAATGAGCCGCCATGATTAGATTAGAATTGAATTGAAATATATTTAGTAAATAATATAATATATATATATAGTATTTAGTGTCTCGCTGGTGGGACAGTGACCATTAAGGCTAATTAAATGTTTTACACATTTCTTAGATCACTTAGAGTCACTTGCTCGATTTGCAAAATACAAATATGTCTTATGGATAAGAATGGAACGAGTTTAGTTCTGTTAAATGATTCATTCTAGTAGCTTGAAACTAAATGAAGAAATAATCAAATGAATTAGATGAAAACTCTTTGGTGAGTTACTGTGCCCCTCCATCACAGTAGGTGGCGTTATGCACTTATAAGCCGGTTCGCATCAATCTTTTCTTTACTTAAATAAATGACATGCAATGAACGCATGGTGGTGTTTGAAGGCATCAGACACAGAGCACAGACGCTCTTGACAGCTCTGGAGGTAATTAATAATATAATAACACTAATACTGAAATGGTTCAGGCGTTTTGGAATGACCAAAACAACATTTCAGATGTTTTACAGTGTACTCAGCCTGCTGGTTTGTCCCTTTACACACGTTTTAATCATCATATGAACTCTTACAACAAAATCACATGATCTTTTTTAATGCACATACTGGAATTTGTTTGGTAAAAGTGTTTCCATCGCATAGTTTATGCGCATCTTTTCTTATTGAATAAAAGTTTATCCTACTTAGTTATGCGCATGTTTTTATGTATGTTTTCAAAAGAAATGCGCATCTTGACGTTTCCATCAATTGTTTTTATGCCCATCTCCAAAATGCACATAAAAATAGGTGGGTGGAAACATAAGGCTAAGGCGAGAAATACCGCTTTGTCTTTTAAAAAGCGGAGGAGACCGACAGAAACTCAAAGTTTAGAAAATAAAACCTGCTCCTGACCAGGTTAGGTTCACAGAGTAATTTACCACGGTAACTGATACTGAGTTAAAGTTACCTCTCTTTCAGAAACAAACTTTACTTACCCTGCTTTCTCCAGTTTGACAAACCTGCCATTTTGAAACGGAAAACCCAGAGTTTCTCTCATTTCAGGGTTAACATACTCTGAGTTTTCACTTAACCTCCTTTCTGAAATGGGGCCCAGATCTAGTCCGACTATGTGTAACCCAATTTTAGTCCGAATACAGAAAAAATACAGCTTGTGATATGTATGATAATCCATCATGTAAGCAAAATCAATAACGTTTATAAGGTACCTGCAAGTAATAGCTGTAGTTTCACTTTCTCTGTGAAGTATAGACCTGGGGCCTGTTTCAGTAAGGAGGTTCAACCAACTCGGAGTTTAAACTTGAACTCTGAATTGGACTACCGAGAGATTAAAAACTCAAGAGTTTTCGGTTTCACAATAGCTGATCTGAGTTGGGTCAATCAACTTTGAGTAGACCAACTTAGAGTTAAGCGTGCACACCATGACTATAAAAAGGCATTATTAATGGAGCGCAGATATTACGAGTGACCATAGCAACATCTGAAAAAAAGAGACGAGCATTTCTTTCTCCAGCTGAACTTGATGTGCTCATGCAAAGTTATAGCAAATATGAGCATATATTTAAAAAAGCAACACTACTGCCTCAGCGAAACAGAGACAGTGTGGGAAATCAGCTGCTCAAGTTAATGCGTAAGTTTACATCTAAAAAATTTAAATATTTAAGTATAATGAAAAAGTAATGTAATGTGTGACGTTTATAAAATTTGTACACACGTTCCCACTTTTATACACGTTGATCAGTTTTAATAGATTTAAAAGTGCACGTGTCTGCCTCTATTATTGATCAAGTGTAGAGGTTTATATGACATTTAGAATGTAAGCAGTATTAACAAATAGTCTTTAGAACGAATGATAATCCCATTAATCTAGTTACAGAACATGTCGAAGGTAAGTGAATTTATGCCAATTATTTAAAACAGGACAAGCCATCTTGTATGTGACTTTGTTCTTTGTGTGACTGAAATGTAGGCAATAGTTATGTTTCCATCCAAAAATATTAATTTAATGTATGTGCAAAACTGGAATAACGCATAAAAGATGCTCGAATAAAGCAGCGTTTCCATCTAACGAGTCAAAGAGAACAAAATCGTCACTTCCTGATTAACTGGCGCAAAATATCAACAGTAAAAAATACTGCGGTAGAAGAAGCTGCATCAATCTTTTGTTTATTAATAGGCTAAATGTACTTGCGCCTCAGAAGACAATGTTGACACACAATGAACACGTGGTGGCGTTTGAAGCCATGAGACGCGGAGAACAGACGCTCTTGACATGCTCCAGACGCTCTGGAGGTAATTAATAATATACATTAATACTGAAACGGTTAAGACGTTTTAGAATGACCAAAACAACATTTCAGATGTTTTACAATGTGCTCAGCCTGCTGGTTTATCTATTCACACACATTTTCATCATCATCTCTTATAACAAACCTTTTTTTAATGCACATACTGGAATTTGTTCAGTAAAAGTGTTTTCATTGCAGTTTATGCAGATCTTTTCTTATCAAATAAAAGTTTATAATAAGCAGATATTATGCGCAAGTTTTTTATGCGTATTTTCAAAAGTTATGTGCATCATGACGTTTCCATCGATCATTTTTATGTGCATATCCAAAATGAGCATTAAAATAGGCGGGTGGAAACGTAAGGCTAAAGCGGGAAATACCGCTTCGTCTTTAAAAAAAGGGAGGAGACCGACGGAAACTGCGAGTTTAGAGAATAAAACCTGCTCCTGACCAGGTTAGGTTCACAGAGTAAGTTACCACAGTAACTGACTCTAAGTTAAAGTTACCTCTCTTTCAGAAACAAGCTTGACTTACCCTGCTTTCTCGAGTTTGACAAACCTGCCATTTTGAAATGGAAAACCCAGAGTTTCTCTCATTTCAGGGTTAAAATACTCTGAGTTTTCACATAACCTCCTTTCTGAAACAGGCCCCAGATCTAGTCTGGCTATGTGTAAACCATCTTTAGCCCAAAAACCCTTAAATTTGGTTACATGTCTTTTTTAGCAAAATACCTTGTGATATGTATGATATTGCTTCGGCTATTTATAGCCCACTGGCCGTGCAGCGCATGCAATGGTTCATATATCACGTCCGTATTATCAGTACTACATCCACAAGTGTTAAGGTGTAATTTCGTGAAAAGTTCTATTTGTAGCCCTAATTTAGCTTTGCATTAGATGGGCTTTACCCACCTCGCAAAATTTACATAAAAAAAAACAAATTGTAGACTTACTGGCTCTTTATGTTAAGTTAAAAATGTATATGGTATAATATATCTTATATATAACATCTTATATATATATATATATATATATATATATATATATATATATATATATATATATATATATATATATATATATATATATATATATATATATATATCTAATGGTGTAGAACAAGCCAGATCTAATCAGTTAAGCAAAATTGACGCAGCTCCGTACTCCACATGATAGATGGCGGTATTGAACATTTGTCGAGTTGGCTGAAATGGACAAGAAAATCAAGAGGAAGAAAACTGTTGTCATTTGAAATTTGTAGCGCTATGAAGTGCGAGCTAAAAGAGACTAATTTTTAAACACAAACACCAATTTAATTTTGTTTTTAGTTAGAGCCATTCGTCTCTACAGAAAACTAATTCAATCATCATTTCATTTAGATTTGATATATAAACTTTACTATTTTATGAAAAATATTTTTTTTTTGTAATGACAGTAATTGTATTTTGACTTGTCAAAGTAAAATCAAGTATAAAGTAGGCTGTTATTATTATTATTATTATGCTTCTCTAATATTAGTAACTATTTGTTTTTCTCCACAGATATTTGAGTGTGGCTATGTAAAGTGGCATTTCATAATCTAGCAGTCTAGCAGGTACAAGTTACTTAAACATTTTAGACTAAAACATTTACACTATGGCTGCATTTGCTGGTATCCCTGTCCATATGCATATTGCGCATGTACATTCACAAGCTGCAAGAAGCTTTCGAGTCACATCAAACACACAGAATGAAAATTCTAAACAATATTTATGCATTATCCATATAACTGCTGCTGACATAAAGAAACATTGAATATAACACATTGATGCTAAAATAGTTCAAATAAGTGAATAGATAATTGAATTAAATTTGTGAATGTGTAAATAAGTAATCAGCCTTAGCTGTAAACCTGTGGCTAATGTTTTTTTTTTTGTTGTTTTTGTTTTTATAGGCGGTTTTTTTCTAGTTTTAATATGTAACCATCAAGTGTGATTGTGTCCTGAAGATCTACCTCATTTGAAGAGTCTGTGCATCTACCTCAATGAAGACTTGTAAAAGAGTATGTGGTGTGTCAACCCGCCCTCCTTTCAGAAAAGTATTTGTAAAACTTACAGTCACATGACTGAGTTTAGAACACATCTCAATAAATATTTTTTCTTTTTCTCCAGGGCGGAAAGTGCAGTGGCTGAATCTCAAATTGCACAGAAGACAGTGGAGATCTTTATTATTCAGGCTGAGGATGCTGGTCCTGAGGACAGACCTACAAATGTTGGTGTAGAAGTTCTGCAGAACCAGCTAAGTGTCACATATGGATTGGATGGACTTTTTGGGTTCATGTATACTTAAAGGGTTTGTTCAACCAGAAGTTAAAACGTTTATTTATTCATGTCATTACAGTCACCTAAGACCTTGATTTGTCTTCGGAATACAAATTAAGATACTTTAGGTGAAATCTGAGAGCTCTCTCATTTTCTATAGACAGCAATGGTTCCAACTTGTTTAAAGTCCAGAGAAATACCCAAAACATCCTCAAAACAGAACACATGCTTTCAGATGTTCAATCAGAATATTATCAAGCTACAAGAATAAATTTGAGTGCAAATAAAGAAAAAATAACAGCCTTTGAGTTTCTTTATTCTGTTGAATACAAGATATTTTGAAGAAAGCCGAATACCAGTAACCATTGACTACCATAGTAGGTTTTTTACAGGTTTTCAGCTTTCTTTAAAATATCTTCTTTTGTGTTCAACAGAAAAAAAAAATTATTTGTTTTTATCTTTATCGTTTGTTTTGTCATAACTTTGACATTTTTAATTATATTTATTTTGTATTGTTTAATGTTTTTATTATTGTTAATGTTGCTTTTATTAATAAAAGCTTTGCTTAATCAGTTTGAATGGATTGCCTTTTTGAGAACCTGTTAATTAAAAATGTTGATATGTATATGTGTATTTTTGTTGACTTTTTTATGCTTGGGCAGTATGTCTATTAGATTTTCACTGACAGGCCAAATTCAATGATTTAACATAGATAAAAATTCACTGGCCATTAGAAGTAAATATGTAATCATTGTATGATGTCTAAATGAAGACTAGTCTAAACTTGGGCTAAGGTTAGACGTCTATTAGATTTTCACTGACAGCCCAAATTTAAACATGATTTACCATAGTCCAAAATTCACCGGCTATTAGACAAATACATGTAGTCATTGAATAGCCGTCTAAATGAAGACTTGACAGCCCAAATTGAACAATACAATACAATAACAATACAAAAATACCAGTATCAGGTAATCATTTAATGTGGACATTATCTTTGCTGACAATCAGCAGAAGCTGGGTAGACTATTGGCTACTTATCTACCACAACCAGGGATGGGCAGTATTTCTGACACATGTATTTACAGGCTGATCTCACGAGGAAACGTAAGTATTTTACGTTTTGTCAGTTTAGTGGCTAATTCGTACGAGTGCAATCGTACGAAAATGTACGATTTTAAAAAGGAGGCGTGGCACCTAACCCCAACCATCATTGGGTGATGGGCAAATCGTACTAATTTGTACGAATTAGATCGTACGAATTCATACGAATTAGCCACTAATGAAAAAGTTACGAATTGCCGTGAGATAGCGTTGGTATTTACTGTAAAATACGTATTTTAAATAAAAAAAATTATTTTGTAAGTTGTATTTTATGGGGTTTATGAAAATGGGTTAATATTTTGTATCAAAATACTTTAGTGTCTTGTATGTTTGTATTTTAAAATACTGTAAAATACTTTGTAAGAAGTCTACATGATGACATCATAAAAATGGGGCTTCCGATTGGTGCTTTCTCAGTTATTTGCATAGGCGGTCAATGCTTGGAGTACAAATGGAAATTATGCAACACACATAAAGGGTTCAATTTTAACGATCTAGGCGCAGAGTCTAAAGAGCATGGCGCAAAAGCATTAAGGGTGTGTCCGAATACACTTTTGCTATTTGAGGATGGAAAAATATGGTTTGTGCCACGGCGCATGGTCTAACAGGGTTTGTTCTTATTCTCCTAATGAGTTATGGGTGTGTTTTGAGCATAATGTGCATTAAACCAATCAGAGTCTCATCTCACATTCTCTTTAAGAGTCAGTTGCATCCCGTCGTTGTAAGTGGATAAACTGAATGGAAAAATCACTAGTGAGAAAACAGTTAAACAGAGCATCTGCAGCACGAATAAAGAATGAGCCTCCTCCATTCAGCCTCTTTGATTTCTCTTTACTCCTTTACTTTGGTGGAGTAAGAAAACTGTCATACCCTCTCCACTGAAGACATCCATTAGCCAATATATTTAATTTCCTTTGTTAAGCGCAAAGATTTGTTTCAAAACTATATCTAAATTAAGTTCTAATTTCCAGCAAACGAATAAATGAACAATAACAATGAGCTGTTATTAAAAAACAGTCAAAAAACTGAGTTATATTCTCCCAAACCCCACAGGTGGACAAATCTAAACTTGTTCTTATTAAAACAAAATTAAATATGCATCTAATAAATAATACTGCTAATAATAATAATAATAATAACAATATACAGATGCAGAATGTCATGAATAAACTGAAAAAAAAAACCTAGGGTGAAGAAGGCATGGATGTAGAAAATAATAATTTTTGTAACATTTTAATCCTTCAATTGTTTTCATCCGTAAAGAAATTTGTGTATTGCTGTACATCCTGTGTGTATTAAACAATGTGTACGCATTTAAGGTGCACAACTAATGTGCTCTGCTCTGGACTTTAGACCTGCTTTCAGCTGGTCAATTGCGCAGTCTATTTTAGTTCCTCAAAATATCAATGCTCCAACAATGCGCGCTTTAACACACCTCCTTTCTAGACTAGAACACCCATGAGTCCACACAGTGGCGCAAATCAATTTGCTATTTAAACAATGTGGTGCAAAACGGGAAAATTAAGGTTGCGCTGGAAATTAGCAACACAATGCAGTAAACATGTCTTGCGTCTTATTGCGCCATGTGTATGATAGGGCCTAAAGAAAATAACTGACAAATGGCATGGGTAGATTTATTTAATAATACTACAGTCTATGTAGCAGCAGCAGGATGTATATGAGTAGTTTATTTGCAAAAAGAGATAAAAAAAATAACTCAATTTTTTAGAGATAATGTTTTATGTTGTGTATTGAAGAGTACACTTGCAAAAAACATGATTTATGTAAATTACTAAAACTGGAGATTTAGTAGTTTTCAGACATCATGTTTTTACATGAAGTTATGAAGATTTCAATTGCAAAAAAATCTATATTTATTGAACAATAATAAATAATATAACATCATATACCACCCTTTAAAATATAATACTGTTAAGAGATGGTTGCAATTTCATTGGCTGCGCAATGGATGGAAAGACAATAAAGATATATATTCCAACTCATTATCTGCATTACATGGTTTTTACAGTGATTAAACAGATCATTTTCAAGACAGGACTTTCTGTATGAAATGTGTATAAAAATGTATGCTAAAATGAAAGAGAAAGTCAGTTTAATGGTCAAGGGATTTATCAAATATGCCTATTGATTGAAGGTTTGCAAAGAAATTTTATGCTCCCTTGTAAAAGTATGTTGTATTTTCAAAATACAAAATGCAGTATTTTATTTTTATACATTTGTGGCTGCTGTACTTTGTAGTTTATTTTGATACATGTAAAATTGAGGTATTTTGTATTTTATTTTAAAATACATTTCAATGTATTTTTGCCCATCCCTGACCACAACCACTAACACTACCGCTACAAATTAAAATAACTAAATCTCCATATATTGTCAAGATGTTATTTTTTAGGCTATTAAAATAAATGATGTTATAATTAAACATTGTGTGGACGAAATCTTACATTAAGATCTTGTAGGGTTTTGTTATAATATCTATTGTAATTTTAACCAACAGATTGTCAACCTGTCCTCAAATAGGCATATGGCTATGTCACCCGACGTATGTATGCAAAAAAAAAAAAAAAAAAAAAAAAACGAAAATAGGATTGCATGTTTAGTCACCGCATAAACCTTTCTGCACAAAAGCAAACCAAAATAACAAAGGCTCGCAAACACATACACACACATAAATCATTTTAATGTACAAATAAGCCGTTAGTTTTTCAAAATCTGATTCGCCACATTCCCTCACGCCATGTATAAAGAGATATAGCTGTGCATAGGGTGTAGTTTCTATGCAAAGCGTGTTTCTCTTCAGTGAGGTGCGTGTGCAGCGGCAGCGACAGATGGTGGGCTCCTCTTCCCTCGGGAAGGCAATCTCTACGAATGCGAGCGCGTGTCAATCACCCGCTCTCATGTGATGGCTCCTGCCAGTGACGTGCCCACCATATGGCTTGGCATAAGAGCAGGTATGTAACCCTGCTTGCTAGGGATGCCACACCGCCTCGCTGCAGTCCGGGAAAAGGATAACACGTATCGGATCAAAGACAATCGTGGTTCTCTTTTTCTAAGTCGACGTAGCGTAGTAGGGAACTGTGGCATGAAGATGATGTAGACGCACGCACCCTCACCCGTAGAGCACCATAAACTAGGTGAGTTTTCTAACGCGAGAGAATATGATGCAGGATCAATTTATTTTAAATGTTCTTCTATTTTAGAGTTTTGTCATCTATGATATATTCTCCCAGATACCTATTGCGTTTTACAGTCTATGTATTAGCCTAGAAAATCTATAATGTTAATGTGAAAAAAACTGACCCGACTAGCTCAAAAGCAGATGTTATATTAATTAGTTTACTCTAAATCCTGTCATTTTACGAGGTATTTCTGACAGTTCATTAGATGTTATTTTTCTTAGGCCTATATGTTGTGCACTTTAAAGCATGTACACATTTAAAGCGTGATCTGTAGTAACTCATTTGTTATATTTTCAGCTATAATTTATGAGACATGAGTTATATCGAGATATTAATAATGCAAGCTTTCTTTTGGTGATCATTATACAGTAGGCTACCCTAAGTAAACATCAAACAGGTAGTCAGTAAACGTTTGTAATAGCTTTGTAATATCAAATCGGCTATCAATCGTCTAGATATAGCCTATTAAAAAATGTAAAACAAAAACTAAGCACGTAATTAGTTTGTTGGGAAAAAGACACGAGACCTGTAATATTTTTTTTTCTTTTTAAGAATCAAATGTTGAGCGACATTTTTGTTATTATGTTTATATCTAATGAAAACAACTTTCTAATATAAAATAGTTATTTTTTATGTATTATGAATCTTTATAGCCTAAACAACAGAGTGGAAATTGAAAGAAAGTGTACAGCATGGTTGTTTATGAAAATGGTTGTTTAAGAAAATGGACAATCTGCGTTGTTGGGACCCCGCCCTCTTCAATGGAACCCATTAATTAGCTATTGCAATCATACTTAACCATATTATATTTAATATTAGACTGACTTAAAACGACGGCTTTTCTTTTTTTTTACGGTTTATAACAACAGTGTTCCAGGTAGCCTAGCCTACCTGGAAGAGAAAAGTAAATGGTTAACATTCCCCATCAAAATAAATAAATAATTAAAACAAATTGGAAATTGAAGTGAGGGCCTGTCTGTCACTCTTTCTCATTAAACGTGTAGGCTGACATTTTAGAACTTTTCGTTCATATATAGCCAAACCAAAGAAAATTACAGGTTATTTAAAAAACCAAATTTATCCCATGCCATTTAAAAATGTTAGTTCGGTTCACCAGAGATGCAGGCTAATATAAAAATTATCTTTAACATTTAGAGAGCGCTAAGGTCGTTATTAACATTTCAATTTGTGCTGTACTCAATTCCAACAATGTTTAAAACGTTTGTTTAATCACTCTTTATTTTTCAGTGGAATCGTAATGTTAACAAGATTATTCAAAGAACCTTCACTGCTTCCGGACATGCAGAAGTTCGGGGGCTGGGTGGATGACAGCGGGAGCGAGGACTCCAAAACCAAGGACGAAGAGCAGGAGCGCTGTCGCCTTGGCGACGAGGACTTAGACGAGGGCAGTGTGAAAGGAGGGGGCAGCCGGGCTCAGTCTGAAATTGCAGGGGAGGAAGACTATGACGAGGATGTAGATGAAGATGACTGTGGAGAAGAAGGTGATGGAGACAGACCCAAAAAACGTGGGCCCAAAAAACGCAAAATGACTCCGGCTAGGTTAGAGCGCTCGAAAGTACGGCGCCAAAAAGCAAATGCCAGGGAGCGCACGCGCATGCACGATCTTAATTCAGCGCTAGACAATCTACGCAAGGTCGTACCGTGTATTCAAAAACTCAAAAAACTTTCCAAAATTGAAACTCTAAGGTTGGCAAAAAATACATTTGGGCCCTGTCCGAAATCCTAAGGAACGGGAAGAGACCGGACGTGGTCTCATATGTTCAGACATGTGCAAAGGACTATCCCAACCTACGACCAATCTGGTGGCTGGGTGTCTCCAACTTAACTCAAGGAATTTCCTAACGGAACAGTGTCAAGAGGGAGTGCGCTTTCACACACCCACCCCCTCGTTCTCCATTCAATCATATCCATATCAGTGCTCCCGTCTTTCAAGCACAAATTGTCAGTCCGGATCGAGCACTCATAGCCTCCGAAATCACTCCCTCTGTTCGGCCTATGAGGCTCTGTACCCGAGGGCACGTCCCCAGAATACATCAGTACAGATTTCGAGGGCCACCACAGCCCTCCGGTATGTGTAAACGGTAATTTTGGTGTGAGACAAGAGGAGCCAATTTCACCAGACGCGGAAAGAGGCTATCAATATTCTATGCATTACACCAATTTGCATGGCTCACGTTCATCCGCTGCTCATGGTATTAGTTGCGGACCACCAGGAGCTCGCAGCGGCAGTGTGCACTCAGAAAACCTTCCCCTGTTTCATGATGTACACATGCACCACGATCGCACGCCTGCATATGAAGAACTCAACACCTTTTTCCACAGTTAGGTTATTCTTCCCTGCTCTGACTTTTCGGACACGGACAATTCCACGTTGAAAAAGTGTAATTTATTTTACTTTATTTGGAAATCAGTCGGTGCAGGGTAATATATTTTTTTCAATTCAAATAATTCAATTAATAAAATAATATGTTTGTTAGTTTTACATTACTGCATAAGAATCCGATTTTTACAATAATTCCATAATGACAAAATGTGTATAAAGAATTCAGGACATGAGCCCAAAGCGAGTTTATAATGTAAAAACACAAGAAAGAAAAATGTTGCAAAAATGTTAAATGAAGTATGTTTCTTGCTTCAATAAATAAGGAAGCATATTGTTCCAGAATCATCTGGGGTTATCATTTACGACGAGAATTGGTAAGATTAGCCTATAAGTTCCCGCTTCAAGAACAAATATGAATGTTTGGTAGTTAACACTAAAATAACCTCAATAATAATATTTAAAAATAATAAAAAGCAATAGTTGAATATTATTCACTATAAATGAATTTCGACACATAACAAAAAATCATTCTAACATGGCAATGTATGTAAATCACATATGACGTGGATACACACACACACACGCACACATACAAAAAAATAAAATAAATAAATAAATAAAAAAAAAAATATATATATATATATATATATATATATATATATATATATATATATATATATATATATATATATATAGATATATAAGATTTCTGTATGGTATATCAAAGTCAAAACTTAGCCTATGGTATCTGAATTTACAATAATTCGATAAAATAAGCGCTTGGAGGACGAATAAATACACAAGCTAAATGAATTTAATTTACCGTGCCTTAAATAAATGTATTATTCCACGTTTTCCTTTGGAAAATTAGAAATTAATTTGTAGCTGTGTTATCATTTTAAAATATAAGTCAGAAACTGGGTTGTTTTACATTTGTACATTTACATTTACAGTAGCTGCAATATAATATTATACAATTATTAACTTGCTTGTTTAATTGCTAATGAATTTTGCCATTTGATTCGCATTAGCTAAAATATCTTAGTCTGAAGTCAATTAGATTAAATGTGAAGGGACATTGCTATTCATTAGAAAATCAACATAGCCTATTCGTTAATTTATTTCCCTTCATGATATTAATAGGTCTATAACATAGTAGATATACTTTTCGTTATCACTTTGAAACAGCAATTTTAGAACAGCTTCCATGCCATTGTTATTATTATTATTATTATTATAATTATGGTCGAAAATAGTTAGCATTCACGAACGTACAACGCGGGCAACTATATAAAACAAGCACAAACAAATAGCAGTGATGTAGCAAACTTATTGTTGCATAATGCATTGTTTAATACAAAATTTAAAAATCATATTTATTAATTAAAATTACAACGTTTATAAATAGGTTAAACCATATATTAATTACATTTTTATGTGGATTTTTTTTTTATCTTTTCACTGTTAAATCAGCGTTTTTAGACACAGAGTAGCTATTTTTTTTAGATTATCTTTTAGTGCCATATTTAAAATGCCGACACTTTATAAATAACACTTTGTCAGTACCACTTTGTCGCACTATGGATTTAATATACACACTGTCTTGTTTTTTTCTGCCGGATTGGCTTCTCCTGTTGGCTAAACGACCGATTTCTTTGTTGTATTATTCAGCTTCCATTGCCAGAGGAAATATGACGCTCCACTTGGTTTAGTGAGGAAACTAGAGCAACATTTCTTAAAAACCGGAAAAACGGAGTGGTTCACTTATTTTTGGGTAGAATAAAAATTTATTAATTAGTTAATTAATTCATTCATTCATTCATTTTATGCTCCGCCTAAAAATCTGTATAGTTCATCCAAGTTATCTGCTCAAGCTAAATATTTCTCTTGTGATTCCAGCATTTTTGTTTAGAGTCCAGGGGGTAATAGCCAACAAGGAGACAAAAGGCGCTCCCTCTTTAAATTCGACCACAGCCGAGGTGATCTTAAGTTGTGTCCAGAGGCCACGGGCTGGCACGGAACCGAGGCAGTCAGGAGACACGCACTTGCCAAATCGCTAAATGTCTTAGCGTCTGTGCGCACGGCCAGCGGGGCAGCCCACCACAGCGATGCCAGCTGCGCCTGTGTGCCAAGCTAGCCAAAGCTACACTGCTGGGTGGAGACGGTGTTTCTTTCCTAATTCAGCAGCATCTGTTCATTACTTCATGTTTTAAAGGGAAGATAGGTTCATCTATATGCTCGTAAACAGAAACAGCAATGATTGCACTGTGGAATAGTTGAAGCAGATATGCGGTCATGCACATTAATTAATTTTATACATTTAAAAAATAATAATAATTATGCGATGGTAAATATAATTGGGCTTGAATCAATATATGCATATTCTAAGGTGTAAAGTCACAGCCAATTTGGTTTAACACAATTTAAGTCAGTTAAAAAATGTTAAATACATTTTTTTAAATCGTTTTTTTTTCTCCTAAGCAAAAAGTATATATTTTTTTGTTAATTTAAAATGATTATTTTTAGACGTACTGCGTGTGTAATGTTATATGTTTGAAGGAAACATTTGTAAACTAGTAAATTTCTGACAGGCAGTATGCCATATATTTGCAGTTTTCTTCCTTATCGTGATTGAAAGGTATTAATGTGACGTGCAGTGATTCGAAGGCAGATCTGGACCATAAATAAACACACAGAACATAAATTTTAGGGACGTTTATCTTCATATTTAATTTTAGAATAAAACATTGGCGGTCTTTTTCGACATCTTGCAATTTTTATACCTTATTATATGCTTCATGCTGTGTTCACCGTACTAATTTCTGCATGCCAGCCACACCCCAGCAGTCCCTGTCATGGAGGTTGGCACAGATTGGCATAGCTTATCAAAATTCCACAGCATCTGTTCACTGTGGCAGAGTAGCACTGCAAAGAAAACGCGTGCAGAGCAAAAAAAGAAAAGAATGTAAGATCTTGAGAAAATTCAATTTACTTGGAATACATTAGAAATCGAATTCAATCAATTTAAATGCATTTGATTGTTCGTGCTAAACGATGATAGTAAATAAAAAAAATATATTTTTTGCTTAACAAATAATGTTACTTTTTCCAGTATGTTTTGCTTTCTCTTCTATATCTCTAGATTTAAACAACGTGTTTACGAGTATTACTGTTTAATGTTATTCTGTGTTTATATATTTTGTATGTAAGTGCGTTTAGGTTGTTGCTTATCTGCACAGATGGCATGGGTTGGGGGGGAGGGGGATGGTGTAGTGGGGTATGGGTTCTGATGATGCCATGCAATGGTCACATGGGCATTGGTAATTGGGCGCCATATTGCCTGGTTTGCAGGGCTCTGGGGCAGCCAGTCACCCAGCTGGACCTGTCAGATGGCATTGAATCCAGCTCACTGCCCTCTACCCTCAGATCCCTTTTTCTCGGTCTCTCCCTCTTTCTTTCACTTTTACATTTTTAATCTCCCTCTCACACTGCCTTAAATTCTTGTAGTGGAGTGTTATTTTATTTTTGCAGAATCTATTAACACAATAGTTCAAATAACTTCATGATTTTTTTTTACAAGGTATCAAAGCAGCAGATGCATAAAGCTGCATTTTTTCAGTCCTGTTACAAAAATTTATGAGTTAAATAGCATGGTTAAAAGTATATCAGGTAATTACTTTGTTTTTCCTTGAAGAAAGTGCTTTTATAAAAAAATATATGGTTTGTTACCATTTCAAACACTTATATTTGTAAAAAAAAATCACTATTTATGCATCCAAGTACTATTTTTTCTTTCTAAAAAAAGAAAGCCATAGCCTAAAGTTCGTTAGTTTTTCATAATGTAATTTAATAAACATTTAGGTAAATGATGTACAGAACATAGTTGAGTAAATTGTGAAAAAAAAAAAAATATTTTTCACAAAAAAAGCAAATTAGTAACTGGACTGAACACTGGTTAACCTAAACGTGTTTGCATGTGTAAGGGAGAGAAAGAGGAATACCTGTGTGAACAGGACATGCTATGTTTGTAGTTCTTAACACTGAAGAAGATAAAAAGAATACAACAGAAGAGTTAGAGAGAAGAATATAAAAAGAGTTGCCTCTTTTCTTGCATCATGCAATCTTTTTGGCTGCTTCATAGTATGGGTCTTCTCCATCTATTTTAACATAAAAACCACAACTGTTACTATAAATACTATTACTTGTTTACAAACCACTAAGGAATTAAATTAATAAAATAAGCAAACGTCCCTAAACTTAAAAACTTTCTCTAGTTTGGCCCAGACATCTTTTTCAATTTCCATGTGACGAACTGTGACTGTCCTCGGGGGTATGATGAAACACACAATGTCCTCAAATAAGTACCAAAGGATGTCTTCATGGGCTGGCCAAAATAAAAAAAACATTTTGACTCTGTGGCAGAATTCTCATTTTTAAGAAAACTATAACTTTAAATATATTACAACTTCAGAATTTCACCATAAAATGTCAAAATCAGGTGAATAATAATAACTAATATACTACTAAATAAATACATCAGAAGATGCTTCTCTGTTACTCATTCCTGTTCCTTTTCATGTAATTAACAGGACCAAAAGTAACAGGGCTAAATTTTTAGCATAAATTTAGCAAATAAATTAAATTTAACCACATGCTGTACATGCTAATAATACAAAGAACTCAGCAAATTGCCACGATTTGCCAAATATGTAAAATGTTTACACTAAGCAAATTACACCTATGAAATAATTTAGGTAACAGGGCAGTATTTTAAAAATGATGTGTCCAGCTTACATAACAATGTCATCAAATATGTAAAAAAATATGTTTTTTGTTTCAAATAAATATGTTAGAGGCAAAGACGAGATACAGAGTTACACAACAGTGCAAAAGAAAATTAAAAAAATGTACAATTTTAATGATTATATTTTACAGTTAAAAGACTGTAAAACCCAGTCTCTAACTCTCTTTTTCACCGTTTTAGGTAGTTTTTAATCAATCTTTTAAATGTTATAAATTAAATTTGTAGTTGAACACTATAAAGGATATATATACACACACACACACACACACACACACACACACACACACACACACACACACACACACACACACACACACACACACACACACACACACACACACACACACCAGTTCAGTTCTGTTTGGTTCTCAAATCTGATGGGCTGGTAGGCGTGAGATATTAAAGTAATATCAGCACTCATACAGCCTCCTCACCCTTGTGTATTACTCCGCCCACTCGAGTGGCAAGCAGGACTACAGTTTGACAAATATTGCAGCTGTTGGACAACATAATGTACTTTTGAGGCTTTTTAGGCGAAAATGTAGTTGTTTAGATTGCAACTATGCAGTTTTTTTTTTTTTATAAGGATAGTACTTATTTTAAATATTCATAAATTTGGAGATTCAGTGCGTTGGTGGCCAGCCTGCAATATGGAGCAGAGCAAAGAGGGTTGACGTTCCACCACAAGATGGCGACAGAGACTGCATCATCAAGTCCTTAGGGGAGAAAACAGCATTTTTTCAGTGTATGTTTAAAACAGCTGCACAAATCATTACAGAACAGGTAAGTGACATTCTAAGTCTATCTCTCTCTTTTATATTTTTAGTGCTGTATTTATATCATAGAAATCTGGTAATGTTTGTTCTGGTATTTTTGGGGTTAATTGTTGTGATCTCCCGATTGCAACAGAGAAATACTGGGAAATCTCTGTAGACTGATGCCATTTGATGCCATTTAGCCTTATAATCTTAAATAGAAGCAAAATCACCTGTTTTGTCATCATTTTAGACATATGCTAGAGAAACATTCAAATACTAGTTCTAAAGTGACGTTTGTGAAGTAGCAAAGGTTTTTGCTGTTCTGGGGTGCGTTTCCCAAACAACGACATAACTCGCGGCTGCACTATCATAGTACGATGCATCGTTTGGGAAAAGAACGATGTAGTGACGAGTGTTTTCCAAAATCCCTAGTTTCTCTGTCGAAGATCCATCGCTTGAACCACGTTAGTTATAGCGTAAAATGTCCATAATGGTGCTCTAAACGGGGTGGAGTAACTAATTCTTTAGAGAAGAACTCCATAATTTCTTTGTGCAAATTATATTGTTTTACAAAAACACGCATTTAAAATAAAATCCAATAATAGTTTTTGTAAAAACATGCACTCGTTTTCCATATTCATTGAAATATATGTAAATGGCACATATAGGTTTACTATGTTTGCTTTACTAATATTATTGAGAAGTTGAACATTACATATTCTATTCTAAAACACAAAATCACTTACAAAAGCTAACACTATTCTAATATCATATATAAATCATATAAATAAATAAATAATGAGGCTATTTATTATAAATATATTTACTTTAATAATAATATTAATTATTATTATTATTATTATCATCATCTAGTATGATATTGTTTTTTTATTTTTTTGAAAAGTCTACTTATACAATTTGACACATGTAAACCACAGCAGAATGTTCTAACCAACAGGCTCATGCCATATACAGTACAGATAACCCACTATAAATTAAAAGCATTAACGTATGCTATGTTTTTTGTTTTCACAAGCTTTGGAGATGTAACATAAATTCCGCTTTTAAATAACTGGTCACCTATAGCTTTCGCCATGAGGCTGTTTTCAAAATGAAATAAATGTTTTCAAAGTGTACTGCGAAGGGAACACAATTGTAAACATGAAGATTGCTAAAACTGAACTGTAAAAATACTTTGAAAGCAAATTACACCTAAGAGAGATGACCTTAATGCTTTTTTATTTTTAATAATTCCAACTTTGAATGTTAGAATGTTCTAAATGAATAGGGCATAGGGGGGATAAGTGGGTATAGAACACAGCCAGGAACTATGTTTCTAACTACAGCTCCAGAGGTGTCATTTCAAATGCGCAAGTTTGTAACGCAGTTTGCGAATGTTCGTTGGAGCGATGGATTTGGGAAATGGCAAATCAACAAACTATCTTTGTAATGCTGGAACTTGCGACCTTAGTTGGCTAATGGTGGTTTAGGGAAACGCACCCCTGACTGTCAGCTCCAGATGTGTATGAATGTTTTTTTTTTCAAAATGATAAAAGTAGTTCCTCTTACAAAAGGGTTTTTGAGACTCTCCGTGTTTGATTTTCTTTTTTATATACATGATTATGCTGTCGCACTGTTGTATAAACGCACTATCCCACTTGTAGCAGTGCGATATGGCTGTATATGATCACTGCCAATATACAGCCATTTTGTAGCCTACTGCTACTCGTGTTGTGATATTGCTCATATATTCCGGAATACATCCGCTTCACTTTTTCCACATTTATTTATGTTACAGCCTTATTCCAAAATGTATTATTTTTAATAAATTTGCAACAATTTAAAAAAAAAACTTTTTTACATTGTCATTATGGGGTATTGTTTGTAGAATTTTGAAGAAATAAATGACATTAATCCATTTTGGAATAAGGCTGTAACATAAAAACTGTGGAAAACTGAATCGCTATGAATACTTTCCAGATGCACTGTATATATGAGCAATATCACAACATGAGTCTTGAGGACAGAAATGTCACCAATTCGGAGGAACGGGCCACATATATAATGTAATGACCTGGCTCACAGCACTATAGCAAGGTCATCATGGCAAATGGGTTAGAGTTATTTTATGTGTTATATTAGTTAAATACATGGGTTGTTTTGTTTAAGTTGGCTTCTGTGTTTTAAGCCCAATATTTCTTTGGTTTATAAAATATTTGTCATTACCATCAACGAGAGTGGTGTGTAAAGGAAACACCCAAGTGGTATGGACCTGTTAAGGGCTGTTCATGTTTGTAGCTCAGAATAAAAAGGGTAGCTGACAGAGCTGCTTCCCACCTGCTTATTCTGCCAGATCACTACTAACAGAGACACTCAGGGTCGTGCAGTGTATGGGCCATGAGTGTTCTTCTCGCTAACATGCTAGGAAACAAAGTTATGTGCTATAAATGCTAGCACCCTGCTAGCCGTTTTAGAATAATTAAACAGTTCAGCTATAGGTTATATTAGCTCCAGTTGCCCACGCACAGCAATACATTACAATATACATATGTGGCCCGTTCCACCGAATGGGTGCCATTTCTATCCTCAGGACTTAATATGTATAAATATTCATGAAAATTAACTCAAACACACATGTTATTATTAAGCAAAGTGTCAATCTATCTTCTCAGTTTAAATTTTTATCACAAACAGTATTACTGTTTTTAAATTGTCTGCAGCATCAGTGGGCTTTTTTTATTAACACAAGCGTCCTTCTCTTTGAGTTCACATGTGCATAGTTGGTTTTTGACTCTTAAAAAGTAAAGGCTCATTCACATCAAGCATGATAACTATAAATATAATGATAAAAATAGCAATTTAAAAAATAATTCACAGCGTTTAAGTATAGGATATAAAGTTCAGTACATAAAAAACAAAAAAAAAAAACATTATAATTGAGATCACTTTCAGAATGATTTAAGAATGAAAGCACAATTTAAAGCCACGTCATGTGAAATCAAAATTTACAGTGGTCACATTGTTATTCTTAAAATGTATATATACACACACACACACACACACACACAACACACACACACACACAACACACCACACACACACACACACACACACACTAACACACAGTATATATATATATATACAGTTAAAGTCAGAATTATTAGCCCCCTTTGAATTTTTTTCTCTTTTTTAAATATTTACCACATGATGTTTAACAGAGCAAAGAAATTTTCACAGTTTGTCTGATATAATTTTTATTTATTTATTCATTCATTTTCTTTTCAGCTTAGTCCCTTTATTGTTCAGTTGTCGCCACAGTGGAATGAACCGCCAACTTATCCAGCATATGTTTTATGCAGCAGATGCCCTTCCAGCTGCAACCCATCAATGGGAAACACCTATACACTTTCATTCACACACATACACCACGGACAATTTAGCTTTCCCAATTCACCTATAGCGCATATCTGTGAACCTGTGGTGAAAAATCAAAGGAAATACACGCGAACACGAGGAGAACTCAACAACTCAAGTGCAAACTCCACACAGAAATGCCAACTAACCCAGCCGAGGCTCGATCCAGTGGCCTTCTTGCTGTGAGGTGAGCGCTACCCACTGCGCTACCGTGGCACCAGTGGCGGCTGGTCAATAGAGGGCGCTGGGGCGCCGCCCCCCCTTCAAGTTAGACCCCTTTAATATGTTAATGTTTATTATCACAAATATTAACAAAATAAATTGATTTAATTATAACATTCTAACATTTATTGTAGTCATACTAACATTTATTGAAAAAAAATGTATGAACAATATTTTTTCATATGTGTGCGGGGCGCCGGACTAATGAGTGTCTATGTAGGTACACAAACTTTTGCAATGCACGTGATATGACGATAAGCTCTAATTGGCCGGTTTTAAATTGTCCCTGGGGCGCAGCGCTCTGCGCCCCGAAACCTCCCATTTTAGTTGTTAGAACGAATCATATTTGTTTTTATATGATTGGCCTCATGTGATTGGACCATTCTCACCAAAGCTTAGAATGCAATTTCTCGAGATGAAGGAAAATGCCGTTGTATCTTTGCAAAGATATCCGTTCACAAGGCGTTTGGATGAAGAAAAAAATTATCAAAAAGCTTGGACCAGATCGACCGTCTTTGCAAATTCACCAGTAGTCAAGTGATGGCGAGCGCGCGAATATTCTGGGCTTTTCCAGCACTTGTTATGACAAACGGAGTTGGCCGGTGTCATGAGAAATCGGGTCCCCCCTGCAATCGAGTCCGCTTAGGACCGGCAGGTTCATGTAAGTCATACCTTTTACTATTTCCGTGTTTGCTGTTTCAAACAGCATGACGCAAGAGAGGCTGAATGCATTGGCTATGCTGTCAATAGAGAAGACACTGGTGACTGAGATGACTGACTTTAACGGTTATTGAGAAATTTGCAAGCCAGAAATAAAAAAGGAGAGCATAATTTATTTTCAAGTAGTGCTACTGGCCAGTGATTAGGCAACATTTGTTTGTGTGTGTGTGTGTGTGTTTACTGATTATCTTGATTACTTCATTACTGATAATAAACCCAAATTGAACTAAAATGAACTGATTTGTGATGCAGTTATTATACTGCGTATTATACTGCGTGGCACCTATATAAACTTCAGTTAAACTGCATTTGCTCCTGAGTGGTGGTGTGATGACACATGCCCACCGCTTAGGACCCTGTGGTAAATGCCTGATCAAAAGCTATTATTTATTATTCAAAGTTAAATATTTAAGAGTTATATATGTCTGCAAAATGTAACACTGTGTACTTGCATATGAAGTGCAAGTTCAAGTGTGTAATGTATAAGGTAAGTTAGCAGACAGATTGATAAATTCTTTTTTTTTACTTTATGGAACAACATAAATAAACATTACAACCATAAATGGACGATTTTTTTTTTCTTCAGACAACAGTTAGGCATAAACCCTTAGATAAGGACAACATAAAACACAAAAAATAAGTCAATAATAATACGTTTCAGATATTCGTACTTTACGGCATTCTTTTTTTGATTTGTTTTAGTGACAAAAAATAATGTCATGGTTGTTAAAATCTATTCATGAATTACCCAAAAATAATAGTTGTGTTAATTGCTTAATTTTGTGCTTTATTGCTTTAACAAATAAACCAAATAAAACATGTATTTTTATGAAATGGGTAAATCTTCAAATTTAGGAAGTAACCAGTAAGACAAATCAACCAAAAAGGCATATTTACAGTCATATTAAAGGTGTTCTGTAGTTTCAATTTGATAATCGTAAAAGGAACAGTTGTTAACATCAAATCTACATCTCAAAAATTCTCTAGAAGGATATATTTCATTATGAATTGTAAAATGTTCTTTCTTAGCTTATTTTGGTGCAACTTAATTTCAGTTTTATTTGAAGAAAAGGGATATAGTTCATTAACAAGAAAAAAAATCTGAATTGCAATATTAGATCAATTTGTGTTAGCAAAAATAGAAACTCCATTCAACTGAGATAAATTACAAGACATCTGAATCATAGAATGTAGGAACTTTTTTAATGTTTTCATACTGGTTTTCACTTAATGTTTTCCTGCTGCTTTTTTTACATCCTGCTTTGCTACTGTTCAGATGTCTTTGCCTACTGCTCCGCTTTCTGTACTCATACTTTTTATATTTTATACTCTAATTTTAACTTCAGCCTATCAGCAGAGTGCTCAAACGACAGAGCTTGAAGATCCATATTAGCTTGAAGATCACATTGAATCTACAAACCTTCTGGAATACAACTTTACTAACAAGAGTGGAATCCCTCTGGAAAAATAAATATGCTATACTTACATCCAGACTAACTGTCAGTATACAGTATTGTAAGTGTGTTATGAAGTTAATTTAAAGTGTGCTATTTGGACATATTAATTTTGTGCCAAGTATACGCATAATATATATATCTAATTATAAATTATAGTAAAGTTTATCAAGCCTCGGCTGGGTCAGTTGGCGTTTCTGTGTGGAATTTGCATGTTCTCCTCGTGTTTGCATGGGTTTCCTCTGGGTGCTCTAGTTTCCTCCACAAGTGTCATCATCACCAGCGATCTAAAATACTATAGATCGCTGGAAAACATTCACAAACACATAGGACTACAAATCGGCCATGTTCAAGGACTACATATTCAGTCATGCCACTCACACACACCTGATGCAAGTAACCACTGATTGCAAACCAACAGCTGAAGCCACTCAAGGACTGATTCATTGCACACATAAGGAGCACAAACACTAAAACTAGGGCCGAGTCTTGTTATCTGTTTTCAGTGACACCACAACGCGTTTTCCTTTGTCTAGTTTGCCTGGTTTTGATCTTTGTTGAACCTAAGTCCCTGACCCACTGGGGTTTAGTGAACTGCCAGTGCCTCCTGAAGCAGCCTCCTGACCACTGGGGTTTAATGAACTGCTCCTGAAGCAGAGCCTCCTGACCCACTGGGTTTAATGAACTGCCAGTACCTCCTGAACCAATGCCTCCTGACCCACTGGGTTTAATGAACTGCCAGTACCTTCTGAACTTAAGCCTCCTGACCTACTGGTTGAATGAACTGCCAGTGCCTCCTGAACCTAAGCCTCCTGACCCACTGGGGTTAAATGAACTGCCAGTGCCTCCTGAACCAAACCTCCTGACCCACTGGGCTAAGTGAACTGCCAGTGCCTCCTAACCCTCTGTGGGTGTATAACCCGTCTATGTCTGCTGAACCAAAGCCTCCAGACATACCGCAACTCCACGCTCCAGGCCTTTTGCAGCTCCACGCTCCAGGTCCTCCTCAACTCCATGCTCAAGGTACACCTCCACTGCATTGTCCTGGCCCTCCATCCTCCCACTGTTCCGCCTCTGCTCCACCTCCCGCCTGAACTGTGTTAGGAGCGTCTGGGATTCGCTCCTTAGAGGGGGGGCTCTGTCATGATCACCAGCGATCTAAAACACTATAGATCACTGGAAAACATTCACAAACACATAGGACTGCAAATCGGCCATGTTCAAGGACCACATATTCAGTCATGCCACACACACACACACACCTGATGCAAGTCACCACTGATTGCAAACCCACAGCTGAAGCCACTCAAGGACTGATTCATTGCACTACATAACGAGCACAAACACTAATACTAGGGTTGAGTCTTGTTATCTGTTTTCAGTGACACCACAACGCGTTTTTCTTTGTCTAGTTTGATTGGTTTTGATCTTTGCCACGTCTGTCTGTTCATCCTGTCTGCTGCCTGCCTTTGACCATTTGCCTGCTATCTGACTACGACTCTGGATTGCCCTTATATACCTGTTTGCTCCTGTGTTGATCATTGCTTTCCTGACCATCCTGCTATTAAATCTGCATGTGGATCCGCACCCCTGTTGTCAGTGTCACATCCCCTGGTAACAAGTCCAAAGATGTGGTATAGGTGAATTAAGTGTGTGAATAAAGCCACGGTCACACTGGACTTTTCCCTCCATAGACTTCCATTCATACGCACGCGAATGCGTCAGACCGGAAACGGAGGGTCATGCGTCGAGTTTCGCAGGTTGCTGCGGTGCAAAGTTCAAACTTGGTGAACTCTGACCTGCGAAATCGCATCACTTGACTGCGTGAGACCAATCCAGGATCAAAATATGACCTTTCTGAACAGAAATTTAAAACATGGAGCAATCGCTCGCTTTTTTTTTTCTAATCATCTTGTTTAATCCCGCCCCTTTTCGCAGCGCCGTACGACAGAATTTCGCAAGCTCAAACTCTAGTGTGACTTCGGCTTGAGTGTGTATGAATGTTTCTCAGTGATGGGTTGCAGCTGGAAGGGCATCCGCTGCATAAAACATATGCTGGACAAGTTGGCGGTTCATTCCGCTGTGGCGACCCCATAATAATAAAGGGACTAAGCCAAAAATGAATGAATGAATAAATGACATTTTAGTATTTTTTAAATTGCATTAAAGAACTTTAAGTGAATTAAATGTACATTCATTTTCTTTTCGGCTTAGTCCCTTTATTAATCCGGGGTCGCCACAGCGGAATGAACCGCCAAATTAGCCAGCACATGTTTTTTATGCAGCGAATGCCCTTCCAGCTGCAACCCATCTCTGGGAAACATCCATACACACTCATACACTACGGACAATTTAGCCTACCCAATTCACCTATACCACATGTCTTTGAACTGTGGGGGAAACCGGAGCACCCGGAGGAAACCCACGCGAACGCAGAGAGAACATGCAAACTCCACACAGAAACGTCAACTGACCCAACCAAGGCTCGAACCAGCGACCTTCTTGCTGTGAGGCGACAGCACTACCTACTGCGCCACTGCGTCACCCTTAAATAAGTATAATATGTAAGATAATTGTATGCTTGCTTAGTGATATTAAAGTGTACTTTTTTGTATTACAGGTACATTAGAAGTGAACTACGAGTACATTTAAAACACACAAGCAATATACTATAAATATATTAGTTTTCTTAATACTGTATATGTTACATGCAACTTCAATAAAAGTCAATTACAAACAATGAACCCTTCAAACTGTTTTTATTAAAACTTAAAAAGGGTTTCAATGTGTTACAGAATCACTCAAAAATATATTTTTATTCTGTTTAAATAGTGCAAAATACTGTAGAATATGTCCTTCAGTACAAAATATTACAATTAAAGAACAGACCTTTTAAAATGCCATGATCTTCCAGAGAGTCAGTCAGGGATTTCTGTGTAATGTCTGCACATTAAGTGCAAATGTGAAGTGCTTCAACAAACAAGTGCATAACAAACGTCAAATTTCAAATTTGTTTCACCATGGAGGTCCACTTATCTTTGATAAAGGCTCAATCACAATTCTACTCTTTAGCCCTTTTACTTACTCCTCAGTTTGCATATTCATGTAAAGAGGTAGGGCTGTCTCAATTCTCTTTAGCTTGGAAGCATATGGGTAAGGGGAAAGGCCACAGTCCTTCAAACAAAGATTTTCAGGACCACACTACAAACGAAGGGGCATGAGAGTTTGCTCTGACTACACCAGCTACAGCAGCAACATGGCTGAAAACCAAGCAAGGAGGCGCACAATTGTAAAATAAATGTGAATTAATAAGAATTTCAACTACAAGCGGCTGATTTATTACTTTCATAACGACCTTAATGTGTTGTCTTCAAATAAATATAAATTCATTCATTTTCCTTTGGCTTAGTCCCTTTATTTATCAGAGGTCGCCACAGCGAATTGAACCGCCAACTTATCCAGTGCATGTTTTACACCGCGGATGTCCTTCCAACCTCAACCCATTACTGGGAAACACCCATACACACTCGCATTCCCACACATATACTTTTCACCTATAGCACGTCTTTGGTTGGGGGAAACCAGTGCACCCGGAGGAAACCCACTCGAACACAGGGGGAACATGCAAACTTGCTGTGAGGCGACAGTACTGAGCCACCGTGCTGCCCTCAAAGAAACAGGTTAGTCCCTTAATAACCACTGCAAAATATTACTTAACATATAAATTCTAATACCCCAATGACTTTGGCTCTGTCAGAAATGTCTGGTGGGAGTGAAATAGCTTTTTACAGCACATCTGGTATAATATTAATGTTGTTTTTCAGTTCATTCATACAGAAGATTAGCGTCAACACTCACACAATGCTTTACAGTCAACTTCTATGATTTATTTATAAATAAATTAAAAATGCTCACTCTATGTAGTTTGCAACCTACGCTAGAGATGACATGTGCAATTCTTAAGGGGATATTTCCACCCCTACCCCTAACACTCTGTTTCAAGGGCCAAAGGGAAGGCAAAGTGGTTGGGGAAGGCAAAGGAGAAGTGGAATAAAATAGAATTGGAATTGAGCCTAAACCTTATCATTATTGAATTTTCGTGGTATTTTGGAATAATTTGGGAAGTCAGGTCAAGTCATCTTTATATACAGTTGAAGTCAGAATTATTAGCCCCCTTTTGATTTTTTTTTTTCTTTTCTAAATATTTCCCATGTTACTGTATGTTTAAGAGAGCAAGGAAATGTTTATAGTATGTCTGATAATATTTTTTCTTCTGGAGAAAGACTTATTTGTTTTATTTCGGCTACAATAAAAGCAGTTTTTAATTTTTTAAAAGCCATTTTAGGGAAAAAATTATTAGCCCCTTTAAGCTAAATTTCTTTTCGATAGTCTACAGAACAAACCATCATTATACAATAACTTGCCTAATTACCCTTACCTGCCTAGTTAACCTAATTAACCTAGTTAAGCCTTTTAATGTCACTTTAAGCTGTATAGAAGTCTTGAAAAATATCTAGTCAAATATTATTTACTGTCATCATGGCAAAGATAAAATAAATCAGTTAATAGAAATGAGTTATTAAAACTATTATGATTAGTAATGTGCTGAAAAAATCTCTCCGGTAAACAGAAATTGGGGGAAAAAATAAACAGCAGGGCTAATAATTCAACGGGGCTAATAATTCTGACTTCAACTGTATGTGTGTGTATATATATATATAGCACTTTTACAATGTAGATTGTTAAAAAAATGGTTTACTAAGATAAACCATAATATTTTAAATTGTGTAACATTCCAGCACGGGGAGAACATGCAAACTCCAAACAGAAATGCCAACTGACCCAGCTGAGGCTCGAACCAGTGAGCTTCTTACTGTGAGGCGACAGCACTACCCACTGCGCTGCCCTATTTTTATACAGTAATTCTTAAATATTTTCTTGAGCTATAATATGACTTATCTATTGAAATATAGAAATTAATACAGGTTTGTAACAAAATATAAATGAAACAAATATCAAATATTTGTACACATCAGTATTTACAAATTCACATTAATTAAAAAATGATGTAAAATTGTCAGATTGGATTGAATGCATATAAACCTATTTAAATGAGTATTTTAACTAATTAATTGGATAATCCACCTTAAAATGATAATTTTGTTACTTACCCTCACATTACAAACAAACCTGTAAAATTGAAGTAAGAATTATTAGCCCCCTTGAATTATTAGCCCCTTAATTATTTTTTCCCCAATTTCTGTTTAACGAAGAGATTTTTTTCAACACATTTCTAAACATAATAGTTTTAATAACTCATCTCTATTAACTGAATTATTTTATCTTTGCCATGATGACAGTAAATAATATTTTACTAGATCTTTTTCAAGACATTTCTATACAGCTTAAAGTGACATTTAAAGGCTTAACTAGGTTAATTAGGTTAACTAGGCTGGTTAGGGTAATTAGGCAAGGGTTAGGGTAATTATTGCTTAACAATGGTTTGTTCTCTATCAAAAACATATATAGCTTAAAGGGGCTAATAATATTGACCCTAAAATGGTTTTTAAAAAATTAAAAACTGCTTTTTTTCTAGCCGAAATAAAACAAATAAGACTTTCTCCAGAAGAAAAAAATATTATCATACATACTGTGAAAATGTCCTTGCTCTGTTAAACATCATTTGGCAAATATTTAAAAAAGAAAAATAAATTCAAAAGGGGGCTAATAATTCTGATTTCAACTGTATAAAGTAACAAATTTACCCCCGGTTTCACAAACAAGGTTTAAGGCTAGTCATGGATTAAATTGCATGTTTGAGCTGTCTCAACTGAAAATAACTTGCAGTGAGAGGTCTTAAAACATGTCAGTGTCATTTTTTTGTCTCCAAGTGCACACTAGTAATGTATTTTTCTAAGGCCGTTTTTATAAATGTGGCTTAAATAGCCTAATTTAACTAAGGTCTAGTCCTGGCTTAAGCTAAGCCCTGTTTGTGAAACTGGGCCAAAAAGTTGTTTTAATCTTAATGTTACTTAACAATAGGCTCTATGCACGCATTACTTCCGAGTTTGTTTAAGGCCTTGCTCCAGTTTCTGTTCCGGGTGATTTTAAGCAGAGGTAAACAGTATTAAAGCAGTCATTAAAATTTACTCGCGGGAATTACGGTCAACGATGTGCAAATGATTGTCCGGATGTGCACTAAAATACCGCAGAGCAAACTTGAGAAAGGTTTCAAGTTTTATGTATCTTTGTACCTGTGCAATTATGAAGGTAAGGTCAACTAGCCTCTAGGCTAACGTTAATACTATTTTTACAAATCGTCCATCTGCAGCTTTATCACATTAGTAAAAACATATCATATACGGAATTCTGTCTCAAAGTGTCAGGTAAAACAGGGCAAGAAAGAGATCTCAGTGAGAGCTCATTGCTACCAATCTTTAAAAAATTGGAGTCTTCTTACCAGCTGAGAGTAGGATAGCATAAATGTAAAGTTTTGTTTATCATTCTGTTCCATTAATTTTATTACTGTTCTAAAGTGACCAGCACTGTTGAGTTCGGATAATCACCGAAACAGATGTTATCTTAGCTTGTAAACATGATTATTGAGCAAAATAAATTTATAAATAAATAAATAAAATAAAATAAAAATAAATAAAATAAAGGAAAAAAATAATACAACGCAGTTCCATCCACGACAGACAAATAGCACTGTGTTCTTGATGAAACAATGGCAATACAGATGCAGTAAGTGTAGATGACATGCTTTCTATTTAGTCTATAACAGGGGTGTCCAAACTCGGTCCTGGAGGGCCGGTGTGCTGCAGATTTTAGCTCCAACTTGCCTCAACACACCTGCACATATGTTTCTAGAAAGCCTAGTAAGAGCTTGATTAGCTAGCCTAGGTGTGTCTGATTGGGGTTGGAACTAAACTTTGCAGGACACCGGCCCTCCATGACCGAGTTTGGACACCCCTGGTCTATAACATTGTAATTAAATTGGAGGGTGATCCAAAACAATAAGGTGTTATTAGCTAATTTAAGATCAACAATATGTCGATTGCAATATTTATTCGTTTTTTTAGTTAATGAACAAATGCTTATTCATTGTGCTTGTTAACTCACAGTGTATTAGCTAATGTTACCAAGCATGACTTTGGATTTTAATTCATTAGTAAATTAGTTTAACTATGATTAAGTGTTGTACAAGTAATGTTTATTATTAGTTCATGTGAGCAAATACATTAACGAACATTAACTAATGAAACCTTATTTTAAAGTGTGACTAATTAATTAAAGAGTGACTACTTTTAAATTATTCAAAATAATGATTTACAATGTAGTTTAACCTGATGATATTGGTGCAGAGCGATGTGGTGGTGCAGTAGGTAGTGCTGTCGCCTCACAGCAAGAAGGTTGCTGGTTCGAGCCTTGGCTGGGTCAGTTGGTGTTTCTGTGTAAAGTTTGCATGTTTCCCCCGCGTTCGTGTGGGTTTCCTCCGGGTGCTCCGGTTTCCCCCACAGTCAAAAACATGGGGTACAGGTAAATTGGGTAGGCTAAATTGTCCATAGTGTATGAGTGTGTATGGATGTTTCCCAGAGATGGGTTGCGGCTGGAAAGGCATCCGTTGCGTAAAACGTGTGCTGGATAAGTTGGCGGTTCATTTCACTGTGGCGACCCCGGATTAATAAAGGGACTAAGCTGAAAAGAAAATGAATGAATGAATGAATATTGGTGCATACCAATACCTGTTCCAAATAAAGACAGATAAGGTTCTAAATGTGTTGCTGATATGCTTAAAGGGATAGTTTATCCAATATTAATATTTACTCTCCCTCAAGTGGTTTCAAACCTTTATGAGTGTCTGTCTCATGTTGAACACAAAAAAAGATATTTTGAAGAAAGCTGAAAACCTGTAACTATTGACTTTAATAGTATAGGAAAAAGAACTACTACTGCTGTATGAATATCAGTGGTTCCAAGTTTGCAGCTTTCTTCAAAATATCTTCTCTTGTATTAAACAGCAGAAAGAAACTCAAACAGGTTTGGAACAAGTGAAGGATGAGTAAATAGAATTTTCAGTTTTAGGTGAACTGCCTTTAATGAACATTAGAACAGCGATTAGATAGCGAACATCCATTAGAAAATCCATGCCATCATGTGCTATAGCTCCTGCTCTTGTGTGGCTGAGAGTGGGATATGCAAACAATTGGTTGCCTTGCTTTTCCAGACAGCCCATTACTCTGAATGTGGAATGTCTGTTGTACCTCCTGTCTTTTCATGCACCCAAACGGAAGTAGAAGTTGCATAAATTATGAACAATGGTTTGGAATGGATCATTTTAACATACCTGTAGCACAATGTTTAGATTTTAATTATTCAATCATTTATTTTCCTTCAACTTAGTCCATTATTTATCAGGGGTTACCACAGCAGAATGAACCACCAAATATTCCAGCATATGTTTTATGCAGCGGATGCCTCTTCAGCTGCAACACAGTACTGGGAAACACCCATACACACTCACATTCACACACACTCATACCCTACGGCCATATTAGTTAAGCAATTCACCCATAGCGCTAGGTTTGAACTGTGAGGGAAACCGGAGCACCCAGAGGAAACCCACACCAACACGGGAGAGCATGCAAACTCCACACACAAATGCCAACTGACCCAGCCGGGACTCGAACCAGCAGCCTTCTTGCTGTGAGGCCACAGTGCTAATCACTAAACCACCGTGCCACTTGTTTAAATATTGTATTATTTTATTATATTAAATTAGATGGTATATCCCTTTTATTTCAATACAGACATAATCAGTTTTCTGTGTGAGACTTACAGTTCTATAACATGTTCTGTAAATGCAAAACCTTTTGGCACTATAAACCATTGTGTGCATATGCGTTCTTAAAAAGTCTTATGGGGTTGAAACAACATTGGTGTGAGTAATGACAATACTCTAATATTTTAAATACCCAAATGCAGAAAGCTTCATTGACTGCCGGTATCGGAAAATGAATTATGGGATTTATAAACTGAAGAAAAGCCATCCTTATTATTGGCAAGTGCAGGGGCAGTTGCTAATCACAGACATGGAATAGTGTAACTTCGTCATCTGTGCCCACAATGACATGTTTGTACAACGCATTTACAGAGACAATTCCGTGTTAAGTTCCATGAAACAGAGGTGTGATTTAATTTATTTTTTAAATACGTATCTGCCTAAATACCTCTCTATGCACAAGTAACTGAAGAAGCACCGTGCTGTGAAAACAAATGATTCAATGTTATTGTTTCTGTAAAATATTTTTTCAAAATGTTAAATTTTTTTAACAATTTAATTCAAATTATAATATTTAATATTATGTACAATGAATAAAATAAAGGTCTTAATTCTGAATAAACAAATTGCAATTATAAAGTAGCTTAAGAAATGTTTATGTATATTAATGTTCAGTTTTTTCACTTTAAAGTCAATGAAAATAAACTATTATTTGCCTTAAAAGCTCCTTTCTTCAAATGTCTGCATCCGGTTGGCACTCGAGCCTTGATCAGGTCGCTAGACTGAAAATGTCAGCTACATACTCTTGTCTTTTCTGTACTGTAAAATTCTCACACCGAATATTAACTACCCATCTCTTCTGCATGACTTTGTCTTTTGAAAACGTGTGGAAACTGAAGTAATAGTTAAATTTCTTTGACGCTGTACGTTGCTGAACACGGCAGTGGTAGCTAGAAGTACTGTTCTCACATCTGTGAAATGACACTTTCAAACGTTTAGATGTCATATTTATGTAAACATACAGTTGGAGTCAGAATTATTAGCCCCCCTGAATTATTACCCCCGCTTTTTATTTTTCCCCCCTATTTCTGTTTAACGGAGAGATGTTCTCAACACATTTCCATATAATAGTTTTAATAACTCATTTCTAATAACCAATTTATTTTATATTTGCCATGATGACAGTAAATAATATTTTACTAGATATTTTTCAAGACACTTCTATACAGCTTAAAGTGACATTTAAAGGCTTAACTAGGTTAATTAGGTTAACTAGGCAGGTTAGGGTAATTAGGCAAGTTATTGTATATGGATGGTTTGTTCTGTAGATTATCGAAAAAAAATATAGCTTAAAGGGGCTAATAATTTTGTCCCTAAAATGATGTTTAAAAAACTAAAACCTGCTTTTATTCTAGCCGAAATAAAACAAATAAGACTTTCTCCAGAAGAAAAAATATTGTCAGACATACTGTGAAAATTTTCTTGCTCTGTTAAACATCAATTGGAAAATATTTTAAAAAGAAGAAAAAAAAATCAAAGGGGGCTAATAATTCTGACTTCAACTGTATATACGTGGGCTATAATGGCATAAAACATTAAGACAACTTTCCAAAACGTTAGTTGTTTTGATCAGTAGCGTTCCTGTTGTAGCACAGTACTGTACGATTGGCGGAAGTTAGCCAGCGGCCTTACATTTCACCGAAAATGCATCACGCGCCGCTGTGCATATAGCCCATCACGAGAGAACACATTCAATTGGTTGGGGACATTAATGTTATACAATTTAATTAAACGCGATGTATAATAATGTAGGCGACACGGTGGCGCAGTAAGTAGTGATGTCGCCTCACAGCAAGAAGGTCGCTGGTTCGAGCCTCGGCTGGGTCAGTTGGTGTTTCTGTGTGGAGTTTGCATGTTCTCCCCACATTCGCGTGGGTTTTCTCCGGGTGCTCCGTTTCCCCTACAGTCCAAAGACATGCGGTACAGGTGAATAGGGTAGGCTAAATTGTCCATAGTGTATGAGTGTGAATAAGTGTGTATGGATGTTTATCAGAGATGGGTTGCAGCTGGAAGGGCATCCACTGCGTAAAACATATACTGGATAAGTTGGCGGTTCATTCCGCTGTGGCGACCCCAGACTAATAAAGAGACTAAGCCGAAAAGAAAATGAATGAATATAATAATGTAAAAAAAGGAGATTCAGATGAATACACCTGGTAAAAAAAAAAAAAGTATACTAAATTGTATTGCAAATGTATTTTAAATTCCAATAGTATATTGAAAGTATACTAACCAAAAAGTATATTTAATTTAAATATATTAAAAGTGTATTATTACCATACTTTTATATGTAACTTTTAACACACTTAAAAATAATTGTAATTTAGTATATTTTCTAAAAATATACTTCAGAAAAATGCACTTTAATTAAATGCTTAGTTTATTTTTTACAAGTGTATTTATTTAGAATTTGATGGTAATATATTTTAGTATTATTTTAACTATGCTTTGAAAATGAACTTTGTAAGAATGTTCAAAGCACATTATTAAATAAACAAAAGTTGTATACTTTGTTACATTTTGTAGTAATTTTAGTTTTCATTCATGAAATTAAGTTCATTATACTTTTAGAAAGTAATAAAAGCGAAGACTCGTCTGTCCTTGGAGCGTCACAGGAGTCAGTCTCATGCTCTGACTTCACGATGACCAACACAGCAGCTGCTCAGGATACGGCCTGGTCCCGAAAACGTTGGGATCATCTCGTTGCTGGTCTCGGATCGCGTCAGTGGCACTGCATAGTCTGAGGGCCTCGAGATGAGTACCCCCCGGTGGAAATACAGAATAAGGAGAATAATTAGCGTAGCTGCTGTTCATACCACAAAATCAAAATCATACCACAAAAGCAAAAACATGTGTGGGGCACATCATGCGTCATACCGTTATGTACTGCACTGAGTGTATGCTTTGCTAAAAAGATAGGTCTTTAATCTAGTTTTGAAGAGCGAGAGTGTGTCTGAGCCTTGGACATTATCAGGAAGGCTATTACAGAGTTTAGGGGCCATAAATGAGAAGGCTCGACCTCCTTTACTTGACTTTGATATTCTAGGTACTACTAGAAGCCCTGAGTTTTGAGATCGTAAAGGAGGACAGGAGGTTGGTTAGATAAACAGGAGCTAGGTTATTTAAAGCTTTATAGGTAAGGAGTAATATTTTAAATTCAATACGAAACTTAACAGGCAGCCAGTGTAAGGAGGATAAAATTGGGGTGATATAATATTTTCTAGACCTGGTAAGAACTCTGGCAGCTGCATTTTGTACTAGCTGAAGTTTGTTAATAGAGGATGCTGGGCAACCAGCAAACAGAGCATTACAGTAGTCTAGCCTCGAAGTCATGAAAGCATGGACTAGTTTTTCTGCATCTGATATAGATAGCATTCATTCATTCATTCATTTTCTTGTCGGCTTTGTCCCTTGCGGGGTCGCCACAGTGGAATGAACCACCAACTTATCCAGCACGATTTTACGCAGCGGATGCCCTTCCAGCCGCAACCCATCTCTGGGAATTTCCACACACACACATTCACACTCATACACTACGGACAATTTAGCTTACCCAATTCACCTGTACTGCATGTCTTTGGACTGTGGGGGAAACCGGAGCACCCGGAGGATACCCACGCGAACGCAGGGAGAACATGCAAACTCCACACAGAAACGCCAACTGACCCAGCCCAGCCGAGGTTCGAACCTGCGACCCAGCGACGTTCTTGCTGTGAGGCAAAAGCACTACCTACTGCGCCACTGCGTTGCCCGATATAGGTAGCATACTTCGCAATTTAGCAATATTTCTCAGATAAAAGAAAGCAGTTTTTGTGACATGGGATATATGATTTCGAAAGTTAAATTGCTGTCTAATATGACACCCAGATCTTTTATAGTAGAGCTAATGCTAACTTTGTATCCCTCTAGTTGCAGGTCCAGTTGTGAGAACTGCTGTGTACAGGATTTAGGCCCAATAAGTAATAATTCTGTTTTGTCTGAGTTTAAGAGAAGAAAATTGTTGGTCATCCAGTCTTTAACATCTTTAATACACTCAGTTAGCTTAGACAGTTCAGACATCTCATTAGGTTTAGTTGAAATGTATAATTGAGTATCGTCTGCATAGCAGTGAAAGTTGATCCCGTGTTTTCTAATAATGTCTCCCAGGGGAAGCATGTATATTGTGAACAGCAAAGGGCCTAAAACTGATCCTTGAGGGACCCCGTACTTTACTGGCCTGACTTGTGAAAGCTGTCCATTAATATTCACAAACTGGTAACGATCAGCTAAGTATGACCTAAACCATTGAAGGGCCTGACCTTGGACACCTGTAGAATTTAAGCGGTCTATAAGAATATTGTGGTCAATGGTGTCAAATGCGGCGCTAAGATCAAGTAAAACTAATAGTGAGATGCATCCTTGGTCAGCAGCTAAGAGTAAATCGTTGGTTATTTTTACTAATGCGGTTTCTGTACTGTGATGAGGCCTGAAACCTGACTGAAACACTTAAAAAATATTGTTTGTCTGCAGAAAGGAGCATAATTGGATGGAAACAACTTTTTCTAGTATTTTAGACATAAACGGAAGATTTGAAATAGGCCTATAATTAGTTAAGTTGCTCGAGTCCAGTTGTGGTTTCTTAATAATAGGTTTAATAACAGCTAGCTTGTCAGGATTTGGAACATGGCCTAAAGATAAAGAAGAGTTGATAACATTAAGGAGAGGTTCTCCTATAACAGGTAGCAATTCTTTCAGTAATTTTGTTGGAATTGGATCTAACATACATGTAGCTGATTTAGAGCTATTTATAACTTTATCTAGCTCTTCTTGTTCTATGATTTTGAAGCATTGTAGGTTATTTTGATTCAGTGGAAAATTTACTGGATCTGAAGTATAAGGTGGTGCAGAAATTTTAACATCTTCTATTTTCTGTCTAAAGCCTTCTATTTTATCACTGAAAAAATTCATAAAGTCATCACTACTAATTTGCGGTGGGACATTTTGTTCCAAAGATGATCGATTATTTGTTAGTTTAGCAATGGTGCTAAATAAAAATCTAGGATTGTTATGATTATTTTCAATCAGTTTGCGGAGGTGCTCGGCCCTGGCAGATTTAAGAGCCCTCCTATAGTTGGACATACTGTCTTTGTACGCAATTCTAAAAACCTCTAAATTAGTTTTTTTCCATTTACGTTCCAGAGCACGGGTTGCTGTTTTGAGAGCGCGAGTATGATTATTGTACCATGGTTCAGTTTTATTCTCTCTAGCCTTTTTTAATTTGATGGGTGCCACAGTATTTAGTGTGCTAGTAAAGATGGCATCCATATTGCTGGTTACTACATCAAGGTCATTTGCGTTTGCGGGTGTATTTCGAAATAAAGAAAGATCAGGTAAGTTATTTATGAATTCATCCTTGGTGGACGGAACGATAGTCCTACCAGAGCGGTATATTGGTGCAGATCTGCTAATTTCAGGTAAACGCAGCTTATATAGTAAGAGGTAGTGGTCCGTAACATCATCACTTTGTGGTATAATGTCTACATCAAAGACCTCAATTCCGTAAGACAATATTAGATCTAATGTATGCTTTAAGCGATGGGTTGGACCGACAGCATTTTGTTTTATCCCAAGTGAGTGTAATAGATCCATAAAGGCAAGCCCTAGTGTATCATTGGAGTCATCTACGTGGATGTTAAAGTCTCCTACAATTAGTATTTTATCAGTTTTAACTAGCAAGTCAGAAATAAAGTCAGAAAACTCTTTTAGAAAACTGGCATAGGGTCCAGGGGGTCTATATATGGTGATTATAGCGAGAGATAACATAGGTTTTTGCATAATATCCGGTAGCATAACATTAAGAGCTAATAACTCAAAGGAGTTAAAAATAAGTCCCTTTCTCTGATTGATGATTGATGCAACCCCACCACCACGGCCAGTATGACGAGCCTCATGCTTATATGTGAATCCTGGAGGAGTTGCTTCATTTAAGCTAATATAGTCATTTTGTTTCAGCCAGGTTTCAGTTAGACATAGTGCATTTAGATTGTTATCTGTTATTATTTCATTAATGATAAGTGTTTTAGGTGCTAGTGACCTGATGTTTAGGAGACCAAGTTTTATGAAGTTTGTATTTTCACTTTTTATTGGATTTTCAGCTTTTATTCCTAATAGATTTTTTCTAGAGCCCACAGTACATTTAATTGTTGATCTAATAGCACGAGGAACAGACACAGTCTCTATGGGGTAAGCTATAGGTGTGTTACTGTAATTTAAGTGGGTCGAACAAGAGTCTATATGGATAAGATGTGAATTTTGTGAATTTTACTTACTAGTCAGACAGAGCGAAGCATCTTAGAGATGTTGTCCGACAGCAGTTCAGCTCCAGCTCGACTAGGGTGCAGACCGTCCGCCCAGAAAAGCCTAGGACGCTCCCAGAAAAGATTGCAGTTATTGGCAAAGAGCAGTTTCTGTTCATTACACCATGTTAATAGCCATTCATTCAGAGCAAAAAGTCTACTGAACCTTTCATTTCCTCGGCGGTAGGTAGGAAGCGGTCCAGAAACGATGATCTGCGAGTAAATGGGGCGAGGTGCGTCGAACCGTCTCGATGAGGCTCCTGAAGTCCCTCTTCAGGATCTCCGACTGGCAGAGCCCGGTGTCGTTCGTCCCCACATGGAGGACGACGGCACTGATGCTCTCGCCAGCGCTCAGGATACTCGGAATCTGTGTAGAAATATTCTTAACGCGAGCACCAGGAAAGCAAAATGTGCGTACTTTATTACCTGAAGTGGAAGCAGGGCGGACGTGGCGGACGATGGAGTCTCCGATGATAGCCACATCGTGACCCGTCTAGCGGAGAGGGGCAAAGCGGTTCTCCGTGGAGAGCTCGAACACGGGAGTAGGAGAGTCTCTGTCCGGGGGCTTCCTTAGCACCCTGCGCGGCTGCACCCAGAGGCCGTGGTAGCCGGGTGTCGGCGTGAACGACCCCTAGGCGAACCGCGTCAGAGGCGCGCTGGGCCTGGACAGAGGAACACGCGGGGTTGAGGTAGACGGAGAGTCACGGCTGTATTGTGCACTTACCTCAGATGAGCGAACTGGAGTGCGGGGCACATCGAGCAAGGCCCTTTGTGCCCTGAGTTCCTTTCGCTTCATCTGCAGAAGACGGATGCGTTCTTCCAGCCGTTCCAGCTCCATGTCCAGCGCCTCCATCGATGTCTCTCCTGCACACAAGGACAGAGACACAAGCGACATCGTACGGGGTAACGAGCAAAGCCAGTAAGTGAGAAAATTAGGGAATGAAACAAACAACAGGCGGATGCTCGAGAGACAGAACGTTTTAAAGTAGATTTATTTGGTATAAAGTGTTAGATGTTATATAAAATGTATTTAGGGTTTGTTCCCCCTAAGTAGTGAAATGTATAGGAGCACAAGCAGCCATCTCTAATATGGTGTGTGTTGCAGACTCAATTTGGTGTCTGTGCTGGAGACCAGAGAGGACGCTGTCCTTTAAAAGGATGGGCTTTTATGGCTGGATTGATACCAAATGTGAACTTAAATATTCTGGTAAGTGTGATTCTGGTAAATGGTAAATTCTGGTAAATGGCTTGTATCTACAAGCCAATTGCAAATACATTAAAACATGGGGAATTTGTACTGGACAGCACAGATGAAGTGAAATGCAAAACACGTTTGTGAATGTGTGGTATTCACCTCATCTCTTTTTTTATGTTTTTATATAACTTGTGTATATATATATTTATATATGCTTTTAAAAATCTAGTTTAGAAAATAACTGACTAGTACTACATATAGGCTAAGTTGAAATGGATCTAAAACTATGTTGATGCGAGCTGATCACTTTCCATTAGGCCTACTTAAAACAGTAACACGGTCAAACCACAAGTAACATTAGGTCAAAAACTTCATACGTACATTTTCTCCACAGTTGTTCCGTATGGATCGATCACGGAGAACAAATTGGCTTTTCTGCCGCTAAGGAAGCTTTATTTAGGCGGCAATACTTTTTAAGCACCTTTTAGTAGTTTCCTGTAGAGGGCGCTTAGCTGCACATAATTGAAGTCGAGTCTCTATTGCTGCGTCCCAATTCGCATGCTTACACTACGACCTAAAAGTATGTACTTTTTTTGTGGAGGAAAAATATATACTTTTGAGTGTATAACAGAAAAGTATACAAGCTTTGGGACATACTATTTCCTCGTTACACAGATCGTTGTGTTGCTTAGTTAAGAGTCCTGTCAATCATCCACATTTCTGTCGTATTTAATTTCCTACCTTATTGGAGAAGCAGAGGCAGGATAATCTCCCATTTACGAGTCTTTCATGCAGAGAAATCTCCTCAGGTCTTTGGATAATTCTGCATTCAGACGGTAATGTCCAAACACGTCTTTATATAAGTTCAGTATTGTTGTTGCAGATGAAATATAACACAGACAACGCTATTTAAATATTCTCCAGTGGGCTAGATAATAATTAACAGTCATACAAACATCTTTACCGAAGCCTCTCTGCTTGACGGTTGGTCTCGCACGTCCATCATGTTTGTAGTTTGTTTACACTTTTCACCCGCGTTTTGTAGTTCTAATCGAATTCACGTCCAACGCGCAATGTACTGTGGGCAATATCAGCGGTTAGAGTATGGACGCTTCTACACATAAAATTTTGACCGGAAATAGTAAACCATCCGGGAATTTTTGGCATACTCTTTTCAACATACTACGATTTGGGACATACTAATTCTATTTTCACATACTATTTAGGACGGATAGTATGCGGACTGGGACGCAGCATATGTCTTATGGGAGAAATTAAAAACATTGTCCATATTTTATGAAACGAATTATATTACTTCTAGCCCATCTCATTTACACATCAAATTGTCCTGCTAAACATTTTTAAAAAAATTAAATTAAGTTTTTTTTCAGAATCGGAAATGACCTCCTGTGATGACAGCGCTTAGAAATGTAACAGGTACCATGTGACATCGCATAAGTTAGTATTCCGAACAGTCGGGATAATATAATTTAAAACAAACTTTACTAAGATTTATAATTAGATTATATTATGAATGCAAACCGCACAGAAAAAAAAAAAAATATATATTTCATTTAAAATAAACATAGCCCTTAAACATCTGGGCCGTCAAGTCCCGCCCATTTCCAGATTTGACTTTCCGGCCAACAGAACATTATGTTGCATCTAAATTCATGAGTTCATGTTGTAGCAGTTTAGGTATGAATTTTCGCGAATTAAATTATAATGTAAATTAAGTAAAAATAATAGGTTCAGCTGTGTAGATGGGCACTTTTTTAACATCACTCATTGGGAGAGTTTATGTTAGTGAAACAAACAAGTCACGACTGAAATTAATAAAGTGGATTCAAAGAAAACGATTATTCTATGGTAAAATGAAGTGCAGACAATGCAAAAAAAGCATGAAAATTGTGACATCTTCTTGTAAAGGCGGTTGCAACTGGTAAGTGTAGATTTATCCATATCATTCATTCATTCATTTACTTTTTGGCTAGTCTCTTTATTAATCCAGGGTCACCACAGCGGAATGAACCGCCAACGTTATCCAGCACATGTTTTACGCAGCGGATGCCCTTCCAGCTGCAACCCATCTCTGGGAAACATCCATACACACTTCTTCACACTCATACACTACGGACAATTTAGCTTACACAATTCACCTATACCACATGTTTTTTAAGCGTGTGGGGGAAACCGGAGCACCCAGAGGAACCCCCCGCCAACATAGGAGAGCATGCAAACTCCACACGGAAATGCCACCTGACCCAGCCAAGGCTCGAACCAGCGACCTTCTTGCTGTGAGGCGAACGTGCTACCCACTGCCCCACCTCTAATTTGTTTTTCTAAAATTAGTTTTTTTTAGCCTACTGTTAAAAGACAATGAAAAAAAAAACAATTCTTTGCCACAAAAATAGTTAAATTACTGAACTGAGCCTGAAAAAATATGAATTTTAGAAAAAAAAAAAATTATATAGCAGCATCACGGTGGCACAGTGGGTAGCACGTTCACCTCATAGCAAGAAGGGTCGCTGGTTTGAGCCTTGGCAGGGTCAGTTGTCGTTTCTGTGTGGAGTTTGCATGTTCTCCCCGTGTTCGTGTGGGTTTCCCTCCGGGTGCTCTGGTTTCCCCCACAAGTCCAAAGACATGCGGTGTAGGTGAATTGGATAAGCTAAATTGTCCGTAGTGTACAGTATGTGTGTGAATGAGGTGTGTATGGATGTTTCCCAGTGATGTGTTGCAGCTGGAAGGGCATCCGCTGCGTAAAACAATATGTTGGATAAGTTGGCGATTTTATTCCGCTGTGGCAACCCCTGATTAATAAAGGGACTAAGCCAAATGAATGAATGAATGTTATATGGCACTTAAAGGTTTTGCATCTGAACTCTTCAAATGTAACAACAATTGTTCCTTAATTGTCCTGAACCGAATGTTTTCTTCAGCTTAAATACCTGGGCTGTTAATTTTATATTTTATTTTTGTTTGACAGCAATAAATTAAGGCAAGGCAAGGCAAGGCAAGTTTATTTATATAGCACATTTCATACACAGTGGCAATTCAAAGTGCTTTACATAAACAGGAATAAAAGAGACAAGTATAAGAAAAAATAAAATAAAAACAGATATTAAAAAACAGATAAAAACAGACAAAAATGTGTTAAAACAGGTTGTAAAAGAATGAAAAAGAAGAAAAGTGTCGGACGTAGCACAGTGCTCATTCAGTAAAGGCACAGCTAAACAGATGTGTTTTCAGTCTGGATTTGAATGTGCCTAATGTTGGAGCACATCTGATCATTTCTGGAAGCTGATTCCAGCAGCGAGGGGCGTAGTAGCTGAAAGCCGATTCACCTTGCTTTGACTGAACTCTTGGAATTTCTAGTTTATATGATCCTAAAGATCTGAGTGATCTATTAGGCTTGTATTCAGTAAGCATATCTGTAATGTATTGAGGTCCTAGGCCATTTAGTGATTTATAGACAAGTAATAGAACTTTAAAATCTATTCTGAATGTAACTGGGAGCCAGTGTAGAGACCTGAGGACAGGTGTGATGTGCTCTGATTTCCTGGTTCTGGTCAGAATCCTGGCCGCAGCGTTCTGGATGAGCTGCAACTGTCTGACTGTCTTTTTGGGAAGGCCCGTGAGGAGGCTGTTACAGTAATCCACCCTGCTGCTGATAAAAGCATGAACAAGTTTCTCTAAGTCTTCACTGGAAACAAAGCATCTGATTCTTGCAATGTTTTTGAGATGATAGTATGCTGATTTACTAACTGCTTTGACATGACTATTGAAACTCAGATCTGACTCCAGAGTCACACCAAGATTCTTGACCTTATTTTTTGTTGTTTGACCCCTAGTGCCAAGGTACGCATTCACCTTGAGAACCTCATCTCTGTTCCCAAACACAATGACTTCAGTTTTCTCTTTGTTTAGCTGAAGAAAGTTTGGCACATCCAACTGTTCATTTCATCAATGCATTGGCAGAGGGTGTCAATAGGGCTGTAGTCATTAGGCAGTAAGGCTAAGTAGATCTGAGTGTCATCAGCATAGCTGTGGTAGGAAATTTGGTTCTTTCTCATTATTTGGCTCAGAGGGAGCATATAAAGGTTGAACAGGAGAGGTGCCAGAATCGAGCCTTGTGGGACTCCACATGTCATGGGTGTCCACCTCGACCTATGGTCACCTATACTGACATAGTAACCTCTCCCTTCAAGATAAGATCTAAACCATTTGAGGACCGTCCCAGACAGCCCAACCCAATTTTCCAGCCTATCCAGAAGTATGCTGTGATCGACAGTGTCAAATGCAGCACTAAGATCGAGCATTACCAGCACTGTTAGTTTACCTGAATCTGTATTTAGGCGGATATCATTGATTATCTTTATAAGAGCGCTCTCTGTATACTCAAAACTTCATATCTGTTCTGAAGCTGTATTTGAGTCCGAGCTGTATTTGGGGTAGAGCACGCTAATGCAGCAGCGTATGATCTGACCCCGCGAGTACCCTTTGGTCTCGCACCCTGTTTATGCCATTTGTTTCGCTCATTTTCAATAGTTTCATTCTGTTTTTCTGTCCTCAAAACAGTAGCTGGAGTAAATTTGTGAAACTCACCGGCTGAATGCTGCGACGGTCCACAATAAAGCAGTCCTGTATGTTCCGGCAGTTCTGGTCGGATCGCAAGTAACTTTGTTTCAAGAACTGCAATCTTTTGTAGAAGTTTGTGGCAGTTGAACAGCAGTGAGATTCTGATGTTATGCGATCCAGAGCCATTTTCACAGCCGTGTTTTCCAGTCTCAGGAATGTAAGCAGCTGGTAGCGGGAGGATTGTTTGGTCGATAAATCCGCTTTTGTTAATAAAGCTATATTCCAGGAAATTTGTAGATTCGATGTTGATCTTCAAGCTGTGTTGTTTGAGCACTGTGCTGATAGGCTCAAGTTAAAATTAGGGTATAAAATATAAAAGCAGGTGTGCAAAGAGCGAAGCAGTAGGCAAAGACGTCCGAACATAGCAAAGCAGGAAGTAGTTTTTTAAATTAAAAGCAGTTGGACGAACTAATGACTCTGGTATTTATTTTTATGTTCTTGTACGTGTGGTGCTGTTGTATCTTTTACTTCAAATACTTGCATCAGTGTTGCTACTACTTGTCTGTTGAATATCTGGTGAACATTTACTGACTAGTAACCATGCTGTCTGTGGTGTTGGCTCCTTACAGTCATTCAACAGCATTTTTTAGGTTTTCACTTCATTTTGATGGGCCTAGTGTGACAACAGATGAGCAGATAAATGTTCCTTCAAGTAAATTAACTGTCTACTGAAAGTTAGGTTAAATGCAACGAATAGTTAATTGAACACTCCTGCAAATACATGTATGAAAATTGTACCTAACCTTACCTTTATATTTGATTAAAGTTCATTTTAAATCATATTTTGTTGCTACTTATAGGCATCTGAATGTTTACTGAAAGTCTATTGATAAACTAGTTAACAACTACATGCGGACAATAACAACAAAAAAAATCTTGGTGGTAAATGTACTGAAAACTTGTCTACTAATACACTGTTGAACATCTGCAACCTAATTTGGTAACACGTAACTTACCAAAAGTTTAATAGATGTTGAGGATTTTTTGCATATCTACTAATACACTGTTGAACATCTGTTGATTTCATGAATATCTCCTGATACACTGTTGAACATCTAGAACCTAAATGTTGAGGATTTGTTTCATATCTACTAATACACTGTTGAACATCTGTTGAAGATTTGTTGCATATCTACTGATACATTGTTGAACATCTAGAACCTAAATTGGTAACACTTAACTTACCGAAAGTTTAATAAATGTTTACATGTTGTAGACATTGTAATGATTGCCTAAGAACATTTAAAAGACAATCTACAGATACTACCCAGATGAGAGTAAACAAATAAGAACTTGAAAAGTAACTTATGGTCAGCAGACTATCTAAAGGGGGACCATCAAAATAAAGTGTTACCATGTAAGACATTATTTATAAAGACAGGCCTACAGAATTATTTTTAGAGTGCATCAACATGAATGGCAGCTGTTGTTTTTGATCTAACAGCCGCAAAACTATATGATGAACGCTGTGAGTTTGCATCAGGATAATGATACATGGGCCACCTTTTTAAGCAATGTTGTTAAGCAATATTGCAGGGTTTGATGCTGCTTGGCTACTTTCATAAAATTTGCAACAAACATTTTACATAAAAATTGGAAATGTAAGTTAGTTTATATTAATGTATCAATACACTAAAAAATGCAGGGTTAAAAACAACCCAATTTGGGTTGTTTTGGTAACCCAACGCTGGGTAAAAAAGGGACGAACCAACGCTGGGTTACTTTAACCCAAAAAGTTAGGTTACAAGTTTAACCCAGCATGCTGGGTTGTGATTTTTAACCCAACTATTAGTTAAAAGTTACTACACTGCTGGGTTGAATGTAACCCAAAAATGGGTCAGAAATTTAATCTAGAACCTGGTGATTAAAATCACTAAAATAAAAACAATTCTACAGCAATACATACTTTAGAAATAGAATTTTATTTCTGACAAAACATAAAAAATGTGTCCATATGAATTTAAAACCCCATCTCCACTTCAGCATTAAGGCCATTTCAATAAAAATTTCAATAACAGAAATGACAGAAACACTGTGACTAAAGTCAGTAACAATGCATCAGACTGAAGTCATAGTAACATTTACATCATGCATAAATCAGGAATCATCAGTAAGAATCAACTGCAATGTAATTGCAGAGTAGAGGAAAATAAAAGTATGTAGAAGTAATAATGAAAATGCATCTAAATGATTGAAGTCAGAATGATTAACTTAAATTACAAATACAAATTTGTGCACAAACATCAACATATCCTCATATATATATATATATATATATTATATATATATATATATATATATATATATATATATATATATATATATATATATATATATATATCAACTGCAATGTGGAAAACATATGTGAAAGTAATAATTAAAATGACATCAATCTGACTGAAAAAAAAACAAAAAACTAAACAAAAAAAAACTAAGACAATACAAATTTAAAAACAGAAAAAAAAAAAAAAAAAACATTTTATAACTTTCCCTTTAACAATTATGTGCAAACATCAATATATCCTGAGACATAAAGGACTCATCAGTAAAGATGATCAATTGCAATGTAAATGCAGTTTAGAAGAAAAAACAGATGTATTGCAGAAGTAATAATGAAAGCTGAAGATAGAAGCATTGACTTTGAGAAAACAAATTTAAAATAGGAAAACATTTCATAACTTTTACTTGAACAATCACGTGCAAACATCAATAGATCCTGAGATATAAAAGTCACATTAGTTGCAATGTAACTGCAGTGTAGAAGAAAAATATATTTAGAATAATGAAAGTGCATCAAACTGACTGAAGTCAAATTTACTTACAAGAAAATATGCATTTAAAACATGAAAATATTTGATAACGTGCACAAACATTTACATGCATGAGCGTCAATATACCATGTGAGAAAGTTGAAGTTGAAGAAGTATTAGCCCCTCTTTCGTTTTTTTTTTCTTTTTTAATATTTCCCAAATGATGTTTAACAGATTCAGGAAATTTTCACAGTATGTCTGATAATATTTTTTTCATCTGGAGAAAGACTTTTTTGTTTTATTTCGTCTGGAAACTATCGAACAAACAATCGTTATACAATAACTTGCCTAATTACCCTAACTTGCCTAGTTAACCTAATTAACCTAGTTAAGCCTTTAAATGTCACTTTAAGCTGCATAGAAGTGTCTTGAAAAATATCTAGTCAAATATTATTTACTGTCATCATGGCAAAGACACAATAAATCAGTTATTAGAGATGAGTTATTAAACTATTATCTCTCCGTTAAACAGAAATTGGAAAAACAAACAAACAGGGGGCTAATAATTCTGACTTCAACTGTATTTAGAAGTAAAGGTGTACAAGTTGAAGTACACAGAATCCAAGGAAGCGGTGAGGTCACAGTGTTAATAATTACTGTTTGTCAGCAAAAATGAATGCTTGCAGAACTCTTACTGCCAGTGTCCCCTGCACAGGAACTCCATACACCACAGTCTGTAGAAACTGCCAAACCAGGGAACACTGCTTGGGGTAGTTCACACCAAAGATGTAGAATGCTTTAAAGCAAACGTCCACTGCAGCATGAAATGTACTTTGCTTACGTGCTGTGCCATTTATTATAGCAAAGGCTTGAAAGCAGTGGTGGTCTCCAAGCATGAGAACATACGGAAATTCAATGGACTCTTGAATTGAATGGACGAAGATGCTCAGCCATATTGATCCCAATCTGAAAAAATACAAGATAAAAAAAATTGATTAAGAACTCAAAAGTGTACAAGTTAGTTAACTTTAGAACACCTGTAAAATACCTGTAGGAGCAAATAAGATTATAACACACCAAGCTATCAGCCAGTGTTGGCATTAGTTAACAACCAACCATGGCACTATGCTGCAACTTCTTAGCCCAGATGCAAATGACTTAATGCATAAACTTCCAAAATGCAGTTTAAATTCCACTGCAAACGATCACAAATGCAGTTGTAAACAATCTCAGATGAGAAAGAAGGGTCTTAAATAGCACAACAATCTTCTTTTTTTCTTCATTAAAAAATACAATTTAAATACTTTTCAATGTCAAACATTCATCTTGTCTTGCTCTGCCTTGTCTGAACTGTGTGTATTCTAGCTCAAGAAAGTTTGGGTACTGAACACTCTGACTGTATTTTACACAGAGTTCAGGGAGAGTAAGGCAAAGTGAGCATTTGAAATTAAGTATTTTAATTGTATTTTCTAATGAAAATAGATAAGACCCTTCTTCCTCAGCTGGGATTGTTTGCAACCACATTTGGGATCATTTGAAGCCGCATTAAAATTTTCTTTTGAAAGATCAAAATTGAGGCACCATCTCAGTCCATGGAGATGGAGAAAAATGCTGAAATGTTTTCCTAAAAAAACCTCAAAACAAACAATTTCTTTACGACTGAAGAAAAAATGACATGAACATCTCGGGTGACAAGGGGGTGAGTACATTATGTGTGAATCTTTTAGTTGGAAGTGGACTTCTCCTTTAATGAAAATAATGCAGAACTGCTACCCAGTGCTTTCTCAATTCATGTTAAACTTACAGGCCATATAGTTTGTTGCATTCACTATCAATAAAAGCATCTTATCACAAAAAATTTGAGAAATATAAGCCATAGCTGTGACCAAATCACTCCCTACTTACTAAAAATTATTTGTCAATAAAGAAATTATATTTACATGATTTTTTAAAAAGTGTTTATGTTAAACAGATTCAAAATTAAAGTTTTCATTTTTATTTTATAATAACAAACATTCATTCATTCATTTTCCTAATCAGCGGTCAGCCCAGCGGAATGAACCGCCAACTTTTATGTTTTACGCAGCAGATGCCCTTCCAGCTGCAACCCATCACTAGGAAACACCCATACACTCTCATTCACACACACATACACACTACGGACAATTTAGCTTACCCAAATCACCAACACCGCATGTCTTTAGACTGTGGGGGAAACCGGAGCACCCAGAGGAGACCCACGCCAACACGGGGAGAACATGCAAACTCCACACAGAAACACCAACTGACCCAGCCGAGGCTCGAACCAGTGACCTGCTTGCTGTAAGGCGACAGCACTAACCACTGCACCCCCATGCCACCCTAATAACAAACATAAAAATAACATTCATTATTAATAAAATAACTGTAAGAAAAGCATTATGCAATTATTATTAATTATTATGATTTAGATGGTTTATTAATAAATGTGTAATTATTCAATGCTTCAAATGAACATCACAAGTCAACCAGACAAATCTTTAGACAAGGGCAGCCCTAATGATTACAATGAACCAAGTAAAATATTACTACATACCTTCAAATGTGGGGATTAACTCTTGAAGATTCCACTCTTTTAGTTTGGTTTGCACATATTTATCCACCTGAAAAAGAATAACATATAGAAGCATTTTAGCAAAATTAAGTAAAAAAGATCAGCCAAAAGTCACTTTATCACAAAATACTCCTAAATGATCATAATTATCCAGGGTGTCACATAAAATGGTGGTCAAATTTTTTCTTTTTGTCAGTCGAAGATGATTAGGTTGGATTTAGCCTTAGCTGAGACGTCTGCATCAAAATAACCATACGTACAGGATTATTTAAAGATAACAGTTAGCTCAAATCACGTCTACAATGTAAAAGACTTACAGTAAACTAATAACATTTGCTATTCAATATACAGCTAAACAACATGTACAAGCAGAGCAGGAAAATTATTAAGTATGTTCTGACCAAAAAAAAACATTGTTAGAGAATCTGAATTTAACATTCTTGTGCATCAAAGTATAGTTACAAAAATCTGAACAATGAACAAATGTAAGAAGTGCAGGAGTAAAAGTTCTACTTACTGTTTTACAGTTTAAGATTACAAATCACAGTACTTGCTGCCATTACCTAACCTACAAAAAAAGACAAATCTGTCATTCAAAAGGCATTTTCTTACAACAAAAAGCTCCTAAATGATCCTAATTATCCTTGGTGTGGGGCTTATAAAATCTAACAAAGTAGATACCAAAGACTCTAGAATAAAGGGACTTTGCCTGTACAAAAATAATATAAAAAATTAAGGAAATTACCTTATCTTTCCAAGCTCCTTCCGATGTCACACGCGCTTCCCATCCACAAAGCAACGAAGTAAAGTAGCAGGTCCGGTCGCGAGGCGAGCAGCAGGTCCGGCCGCGAGGCGACACAGGTCCAGCCCTGAGGCGAAGCATGGTCGTCGCGTAGTGGTTAGGTTTAAAAAAAAAAAAGTGAGGTTTAAAAAAAAGTGCGTATATACATTATACTGTAAACTAAGGCCGTACTCACACTATGTACAGTTGCCTTGAATCGGGCCAAATCACGCTTGTCCCCCCTCCCGTCTCCCCCGACGGCCCGCACTCACATTACAATCGGGCCTGGGCGCACTTCCGTCATCGATGACACGCTGCTCAGTAAGCGCTCTCGCTCAGCACAGTGGATATTTCTTTAGTTATATCGTTTAAGTCGTTGGATATGCGGTGACACGCAGTTTAATATTTCGCCGAACAGATCTGCCACTTTTGACGCTCATAAACAATCATAAAGTCCTTGTGCTGCAGGAATTAGGAAGTTTGCTGAAGGCGCAGCTGACGTGCAGTGAGGGGTTTGCGTCTTTAATAATCTACGACAGTTTGCGATCATTAAACAGTACGAATGATTAATTAATCCATATGAAACAGTCCCTTAAAAGTCACGTTTCGCTTTCAGTTTCGGGCTCAAGCACGCTTGCACTCACACTGTAAGCGTACCGTGCCTGAGCCCAAGTGAACCACGCTCTGGCCCACCTCTTCCAACCCGGCCAGGGCCACCCAAGTGTACCGTGCCTGAGCCCGATTCAGAGCACTCACACTTCTCAAACGATCCGGGAAACGGGCCTGGGCACGGTTCGGATAGCATAGTGTGAGTAAGCCCTAAATGCGTTATTTCTTATGAAAGTTGTTAAATACACACTGAATAACTTACGTCTTAGACAGAATTTCACTCGCTTCCCTCTAAAGACGGCGCAAAGAAAATGGCGGTTTCTCACGCTGATGTCCCTGCATGTTGACGTGACGTGCGTGTTCTCTTTCACGTCCACGTTCCCAACCCAGCACTGCTGGGTTGTAGATCAAGATCAACTTTCAACCCAAATTGGGTTAAATCAACCCAATTTTGTGACCTAGCAGTCTCAACCCAGCATTTGGGTTAAAAAACCAATATGAGGTCTAGTTACCTAGTTCCCTATCTCACTCACTATCCTTTAGCTTCGTCCCTGATTTATCAGGGGTCACCAAAGCAGATTTAACCGTCAATTATTCCAGCATATGTTTTACATAGCGGATACCCTTCCTGCTGCAACCCAGTACTGGGAAACACCCATACACACTCATTCACAAACACACACTTATACACTACTGCCAATTTAGTTACCTATTATTCATCTACACCGCATGTCTTTGGACTGTGGTTGAAACGAGTACTTTTACTTTTTTACTTTTGTACATTTTTGAGGCAGTACTTCTTTACTTTTACCGAAGTACAAAAGTGTAGTGACTACTTCTACCTTTACCAGAGTCTTTTTAAACACGAGTATCTGTACTTCTACTTAAGTAAAGGATGTGTGTACTTTTGCCATCTCTGATTAGAGATAACTGCTTGGGCTCCTATACAGTCCTTGTTTAACCCCCAAAACAAGGCCTCAGGTATCCAGATAGCAAAATGACTCTGGAACGGATCCGCGCCAGAGGTATTACATGATCCGGAACGGATCCGCAAAACAGGTCCGTAATGGAGTCCACTTGCACAGCACAACGTATCCGGAACGGATAAGGATTCCGGATCCGAACCGGACCAGACCTTACCCGTATCCGCTAATAAAGCTGTTTATCCGGCCCGGATCCGATCTGGACCCGCTGATAGAGTAGCTCATCCGGCCCGGATCTGATCTGGACCCGATGATAGAATAGCTCATCCGGCCTGGATCCGATCCAGACTTGCTGATAGAGTAGCTCATCCGGCCTGGATCCGATCTGGACCCAGACCCATTGATGAAGTAGCTTATCCAGATCCGATCCAGACCCGTTCATTAGTAGATAACTCGATGCTGACACCTTGAGTTGCCTAATTCAAAACTAATCTGGGCAAAACTACCTAAAGAAATATTTAAAATCTATGGAACAACATTGCTCAATAAAAGCTTGCATATTTAAAATGTCTGCCTTAATCACTCAAAACATCTCATTCTAAATTAATCCTTTTAGCCAATCACAAAAAAAAAACTATAAAAACAGTTTATTAAATAGTGTAAATATATGTACAGTAATTAACTATTTTCGAAGTTGTATTATGTATACACTGACCAGAACAAATAAAACACAACGAAAAAATTGTACCCTTAACTTTTTTTTACTTCATTAAAGCATTTTACTACATGAAAAAGAGTAAAAAGAGAATCAAAACAGAATTAATTATAGACTCTGCTGAACAGATTGTTACTATTTTAAATGAACATTTCAAAGAATTCACTGTTGACTCAAGGTACTGATAGTGAGGCGACTCCTTGAGCTTCTCCTGTCTGCTGCTAGGTTGAACCACCGTATCACATGTTTACCAATGACATCATCTGTGGCGGCATGGGAGACATGTGCTGTTTCTCAATTCCAAGAACGCAGAGAACGGACTTGCGTTCTTGTGGAGACCAGTCTTGCCAGGTGTCCTCAGAAGAATGAACTCGAGAGACCGTGAGAACAGAGAACGCGTCCTTTGAGAAATGAGATGCTGCGTTCTTCCTGATGGTCACATGACCTTCACGTGTTTTAAATGGAAAATTATTTAAACATTACAGCTTTCATACAACGAGTTATTATTTTCCCCTTTTCAAAATATATACTCTGCATAAAAACATTATAAATGTACGTTGCACAATACAAATAAAACAGATTTTAATACACATTTCAGCAAACAAACACCCTTAATGTGTTTATTCCTTTAATAAGATGTCCATGGTGATGTTTATATTCACCATTTCATTTAGGAAAACTCCTGAGGTAAATAAGTTATATCGCTGAACTTTAATAATAAATCTTAATAAAATGCTGCGCTTCCCACCTCCAGTCGCAATGACTTCTGGGACTTCTAGAGTGAGATTGGCGCTCAAGTTTGCATCGGTGTGTCCTCCATATCAAGAACACATCCGGGAAGTTTCACGCGTTCTCTGTTCTTGCGGTCTTGAGTATTGGAACTGAACTTTGGCAGCTGATGATGACGTTACAAGAGGACGCAAGACCGCTGAAGAACGCATATTGAGAAACAGCTATGGTTCTTTCTCACAGCACCTGTAACACACAAGCACATTTTCTTTAAAAGGGTGGTCCACTATATGATATTTTAAACTTTAGTTGATGTGTAATGTAGCTGTGTGAACATAAACAACATCTCTGAATGTAAGACGCTCAAAGTTCAATGCAAAATGAGACATTGGCTTTTTTAGCTTAGCAAAGCGTAAAGTGAATGAAGTGTGGGGACTACAAAAAAATACATCTGGGCTAGTGAGATCACAAGGGCGTCCGGTTACATTTATCACACAGACACACCCTGCGCAGCAAAGGGGCGTGGCCAGAGGTGCTGTAGAAAGCAGAGAAAGCTAAAATGCAATTCAAACGCTGCTATTTCCACAGAGGTCATTCTATTTCTGTATTTGGGCTTCCAAAGGACACGACACAGAGAGAGAAGTGCTTACAGTTTAACTTGAATTATGTTAAAGAGGAGTATAAAAATATATATAGCAAGCATTTGATGAAAGGAGAACTTCCAGAAACTCTCTCAGTTTAGTGCTGGATTCAGCTAAAAACTCCTCAAAGAAGGAGCAGATCCAACAAGCAGAAGCTGTGTACTGTGAGCACAACCTGTATTTTTTATTTGTTAAAATTGACCTATGACATACACAGTAGCTATGTTTCCATCCAAAAATGCGAATTAACTTTATGTGCAAAACTGGATTATCGCATAAAACACTTGCGAATAAAGCAGCGTTTCCATCCAACGAGTCAAAGCGAACATTTTGGAATTTGCTGTGGTAGGAGAAGCTGCGTCAATCTTGACCTAATAAATGACTTGCACCTCAGAAGGCTATCCTGACACGCAGTGAACGCGCTGTGGTGTTTGAAGGTGTCAGACGAGGAGCACAGACGCTCTTGATTCTGGAGGTTTATCTATTTATATAGTAACACTAATACTGAAATGGTTAAGGTGTTTTAGAATGGCCAAAACTACATTTAAGATGGTTTATCCATTCCACACATTTTTATAATCACATGATCTCTTATAACAAAATCAAAATATTACAGGATAGCTTGCCTAACTCGTGTTGCAGCAGAAAAATCAAATCAAAGCTCACATGGGTCGCATCACGTTCTTTATTCTTCTGTCACTGCTTTCTTGTCTTCTTTAGCACTGAATTAAATTTCCCCGCCAATATGAACATTTACTTTACCCTAGTATCTTCAATGGTGCTTCTGCGCTAGCCTGGTAATCCTGATGGGCACGTGCAAGTAAAAGGCTTTTTGTCTCGTTTTACGCTTGAGCAACTAAATGAATGCCAAAGTCTATTTAACTGATTGTATTTTAATTACATTGCAACATCGATGCTGTAAAAGGAACAGAATAAAATGGAAAAAAAGTCACATTAACCGTTCACCGGAAGTTTATCAGTATGGGAAGAAACACTAGCTCCGCATATACCCTATTAACAAAGTATGTGTTTTTTCACTCCTAAGACTGACATTCAAAAGATAAAAAAATAAATACCATTAACAGTAAACACTGTAAAAAATGCTAAAATGTCCCTCTCTGCTTTCATCTGAAAGTCAGTCAATTTTGTGCAGCAATCAGGTGCAGTTTTCCTATTCATTTTATCTAAAATAAATTTTACGGGAACACAAAATAGATTACAACCAGTAAGTTGTGGAAAAGAACCAAAACTTGTGTCTTTAAGCTTAAAACTATTAAAACTTACTTTACTCTAGCAGCTGAAATAGCAAGATGATTCCAACAACAATTAGAAAATGGTCCCACAGACTGGCAAGTGGCAACAGCCTGACTTAACTGTAAGCTGGAACAGAAAACACACGCATAGAGTATCTTAATATGATATTGTATGATATGAAATAATGTTAAACATTACTTAGGGAGGAGCAGCATATATGTAAAAATGTAGGCATAAACCAAATTAAGCTGCTACAGAACACACACAGAATTTCAATAGGATTTAGACTGATAAGAATAAATTATGTAAAACATAACATGGGGCATTAGGCCTGTCACGATATCTATTTTTTGTTGTACAATATATTGCACCAAAATATATTGCGATAAACAATATATTGCCATTATATATATATATATATATATATATATATATATATATATATATATATATATATATATATATATATTAGGGCTGGGCGATTTTTTTGATTAATTCGAATTTACGTTTTAAGACGATTTTATTTTTTATAAAATCGAGAAATCGCGATTTTTTTAATAAAAATATTAAAGCTGCTTTTCCACTATCGTGCCAAACCGTTCTAAACTGTTAGACAACCGTGCTGAATTGTGCTGATTCTGTGTGTTGACGTCGCGGCTCTGTCCCGCAGCCGTCTGTCTCTCCCGCGCGAGCTGCGAGACGGGCGCGCGCGCGAGGAGAGGAGAGAAGGCTCAACAGGCGGAGGTCCACTCCTTCATTCTAATCATCCACCCGCCCGCATATATTATTTTATCTGATATATATATCCGCACCCGATCGCCACTTTAATAATTCTAATTCTTTGTTTTAAGCATGATGATAGGTGTAACTTTCTCCGCAATGTCCGGCAGCAGAGTAACAGCTCGTTAATTCATGCTCGAGCAAATGATGAGACGGACAAAAGTACTCGATGCATGCCCTTCTTTTACTTATTTCAGTGTTTTCAGTTTCACAGTGCAAAACAGCTCCCGGGTGGAATTACTGAAGTAAACATAAAACAAAACCGGATAAAACTTTCTCCCTCTAATTCACCGCACGCACAGCACACAGCGAGAGCTCACATCACACAGCATGCGTGTCGAACTACACTACCCACAATGCCCCTCGCTATGGACTACAACTCCCGTAAAAGCAGTCCTAAAGCGGCCACACTATTTCCCCTCTCCTGCAACTTAGGTCACAGTGGATCGTTCGTTATTAACAGCAGATTCAGCTTTTATATATACAGGAAAAAGAACAAAAACGGCGTCCCTTCAGCCTAAACAGCAGCTATGTTGTGTGTACTAGGCGCTTTTCTTAACACTGTGCAAAAACAGAATAGCATCTACTGTGCCTGGATTCGGGCGATTCCGATACCGCAGAAAGTCAAATCTTTCTTTAATTTGGACTTTTGCTTGAATTACGGAGTGGCACAGTAGCTGTGCAAGGTACTGTATGAATTAAATCATAACCCATATATGCATCAATAAACAAGTAAAATGAATGAATGAATTAAATAAATATGGATTCTTAAATGTCGGTAGTTTGTACTCCAAAAAAATATCAATACGTATCGACAAATGTTTTATAAAAATAGAGCAATTTTCAACATTTCAGCTATAGGCCATTATACGATTCAGTTAAATATAAGATAGACATTTAAATATAGATAGATGTATTAAATATAGACATAGACATTTAAATATAGATAGATACGGTAATCTTTAATATATACTGGGTGGTGTAGCTACGCACAAATATTTTCTAAAACGTCAAGCAGATATTTGTCTATAGCTCGTTAGTTATTTATGAAGACAAAAAATTATTAAAATAACAAAAATAAAACTATAAAATTACAAAGATAAAAAGAGCAGCATTTTGCTAAATATAGTCCTTTATATCCTGATATGCTATGTGTTGTTTCATTCGTTTTTTTAGATTTAACTTGATGCATTCGTTATTTAATGTTTGTATACTGAAATAATTTAAATGGTTATATTTTACCATCAAAATGTAGTATATTTTATATCATTACCAACTTTTGATTTAAAACCGCTGTTATTTTATTGATTGTTATGAAATAATTTAAGTGCTATATTTTTTATTAGTGAAAGTGCCCGCTCACTTTGACAAGGCCTGTCTAAATATATATTTCTGCCATGCCACTAATTCAGATAAACTATTGTTGCATTATCATTGTTTATTTTTCTGTTATGTACAGAGATTTGAAATATTTATTTCCCCTCCAATCCTTTTCAATCTTCACGTTACATTTTGGTCATTTTATCTCCAAATAAAATTTGCCCAAAGCTGCACAACATAAGACCTCTACATAAATACGGGTGCTGTGACTTCTATTGTAGCTATGTTTAGCATCCCTATATGAGAGAGTGCCATAACCACGTTTAGTCACACGGTTGCTTTTCTTTTACAAGTGAGCATGAAAAAAACTAGTTTCGGCATTTATTTAAATTTAAATGAACAAGGTAAGCTGGTAAGGTAGTTACACAGTAAAAACAAAATTAATAAAAAAAATAAATAAAAAATCGAAATCGGTCAAACTTTATGAAAAAAAAAAAAAAAAATCGAGATTTTTTTTTTGCCATATCGCCCAGCCCTAATATATATATATATATATATATATATATATATATATATATATATATATATATATATATATATATATATATATATATATATATATACAGTATATGCATAATGCAAGTACACTCTTGCAAAAAAAACACTTACTATTTTATTCTTAAGAATTTTTGATTTAATTATAGTCATTTTAATTATTTAATAATCAGGCATTAGAAACAGAATGTAAAAACGTATATCATAAACAACTAAATAATAAATGTTAACAAAAAAGTGTGAGGTAAAAAGTAACAGAGGCTGCGATATCTGTTAGCAGATCTATTTTCAGTTGGCAGACACCCACATAAAAATATACTATAGTAATTTAAAGTAAAACTATAGTGTTTTTTTTTAACCATAATCACACGGACACCTCCAGTAGAAAAGATTGCTGCACAATCAACTAAAATGTTGCTAGAATTGTTTTTATATACGTGCGATATATATTGCATCATTAATGATTATTGAGGTCATGTTTATGTGTTGTGTGATAAGTCTATATAATGATTATTGTGACAGGCCTAAGAAGCATGTAAAAATTTAGGGATAAACCAAAATAAACTCAAACTAGTATCCTAGACCAGAAACAAAGAATTGTGATAAAAGTGGGTTTTCTAAACTAAAATATTGGTATGAATCTTTTTCAATTGCACATTTAAGACATGTTAAAAGTTGTAGTATATACCATTATTTAACAAAGTAGCTGGCTTTCAATTCAAAACTGTTTTAATCTTACATTGCTCAAATGGTTTAAATAGGTGAAATGGCCTACAAGAGACTGGCAACACTTGAATGAACTGTAAGCTGCAACAGAAAACACACACGCAGAGTAGGGATGGGCGATATGGCCTCAAATCCATATTGCGATATACATTGCAGCCTCTTGCGATAACGACATATATTGCGATATATAAATTATAATAGAACCATTTCAGAACAGGTTACATAGACCCTTAGGAAAGTCAAACTGCTATTTTTTTTAAGAAATAAAGAAACGTTGCATGTCATTTTGAGAACATTTATTGTGCAAAAGCAAAATTGTAATTAAACAACACAATGTAGCAGATAAATAAACTAAATGTAGTGCCTTTTAGAAAGAAAGACTTTTCTTTTAAGTCTTTGGTTCCTAAATGCCAAGTTGCAGAGAACAAAAAACTGGTGTCTTTTTAGTTAAGGAACTTACAATGTACTGAAATTACTTCCAGTATTAAATTAGTCAAATAAAATTGTGTATTGCAGATACTTTAAATAAAAACATATTTCTAACCTGCAGCCTAAGGTAACACATTTGATTTTAAACATTTTGTTCTCCTAATGAAATTAAAACTGATGTCTTGATCTGCTCTCTCTCTCTCTCTCTCTCTCTCTCTCTCTCTCTCTCTCTCTCTCTCTCTGTCTGCTGTAGTATTGGTGCTGCTGAGAGATTGAGACGCACCAGACAAAGTTTGCGAATAAAGTAATGCAAAAATGAATACAATTAATATCGAAAGCGAAAGCAGATTCTCGGACATGTCCGGGGAGAATGTATTGTCACCCAAAATAATGAGCTGGATCAGTCTATTTAGTCTTCGCGCTCTTCTTAAAGCTGCTCCCAAATCAGAACAAAAGTTCTGTATCCAGCGCGACACAGTGCGTCTCTGTGGGTCTGCATGCAGAGCATGCGAGCGAGTCTGTGGCAGAGTGTTCTCAGTTTTTCGCGAACACAGAACCGGGCCGCCCCAATAATATATCGGCCGCCCAGGTAAAATCTGTGTGGGAGGCACTGATGTTCACTAGACAAGCCACAATATGCCATGCGTTGCTTAGTGCATAGTGCATTATCGCGAATTAGAATCTCTATCGTAGGCCAATTTTGTATCGTTTATATCGCATATCGTTTATATCGCCCATTACTAACGCAGAGTATCTTAATATGACTTAAGTATGATATGAAATAATTATCTGAAACATTAGGAGCAGCATATATGTAAAAATATAGGCATAAACCAAAATAAGCTGCAACAGAACACACACAGCATCTTATTATGATTAAGTATAAGAAAGAAGTATGTAAAATATAACATGGGGAGAAGCATGTAAAAATGTAGGCATAACCCAAAATAAACTCAAACTAGTATCCTATACAAGAACCAAAGAATTGTTATAAAAGTGGGTTTTCTAAACTAAAATATTGGTATGAATCTTTGTAAATTGCATTTTTATTACATGTTAAAAGTTGTAGTCTATACCATTGCCATTATTTAACAAAATAGCTGGGTTTCAGTTCAAAACTGTTTTAATCTTACGCTTAAATGGTTGAAATGGCCTCCAAGAGACTTGAATGAACTGTAAGCTACACAGAGAGAAAGAGAGAGAAAGATAGAGAGAGAGAGAGAGAGAGAGAGATGGAGAGGACAAACCAACACACACGAGGAAAATACCAACAAACACTCCACATTTATAAATCACTATTAAAAGAAAAGAAAGCTGATCACATGAAGTTAAAATTGGATCAAATTGAGGAGGCTATTGATCAAAATTTGTTTTGGGAATCATGGAAAAAAATAAATCAATCCAAAGAATCCAAACAAATTCCTATTCAAGACCCAAAAATCTGGACGAAACATTTCGAAAAACTATATTCACAAAAAGAATTGACCCAAAAACAAAAACATCTGACCTCCCAATTACATATATTAGAAAATACTAATAAAGATCAGCTAAACCATTTAGATATTCCAATACAATTAAATGAGTTAACAGAAAAATTAAAAACTCTAAAAAATAAAAAGTCCTGCGCCTCAGATGGAATCTCTAATGAAATGCTGAAACACAGCAGTCCTCAATTAAAAAAAGCCATCTTGAAATTATTCAACCTCTTGTTAGATTCGGGACATTTTCCAGAAATTTGGAAGGAAAATTTGATCACGCCAATATTTAAAAGTGGTGAGAAGTACGACCCAAATAACTATAGGGGCATCACAGTGAGTAGTAACCTGGGGAAATTATTCTGCTCAATCATTAATGATAGACTGGTTGGGTTCATCCAGGAAAACAAGATTTTAAATGATAGTCAGATTGGATTTATGCCTAAAAACAGAACATCAGATCACATTTACACACTCCAAACACTCATACAAAAACATGTCCACCAGACGAAACAAGGGAAAATATTCGGCTGTTTCATTGATTTTAAAAAAGCCTTCGATTCGGTGTGGCACAATGGGCTTTTCCTAAAACTCTTACAAAGTGGAGTTGGAGGAAAAACTTATGACATAATGAAGGACATTTATAATGGGAACAAGTGTTGTGTAAAAATAAACAATATGCGGACTGATTATTTCACTCAGAGTAAAGGAGTCTGTCAAGGCTGCAGTCTCAGCCCGACTCTATTTAACATTTATATCAATGAATTGGCATCAGCACTTGAGAAGTCCTGTAGTCCTGGCCTGAGCCTGGAGGACAGAGAGATCAGATGTCTCCTGTATGCGGACGATCTGCTGCTGTTGTCTCCTCATGAAGATGGTCTTCATCACAGCCTCTCCATCCTGGAGGAGTTCAGCACAGACTGGGCATTGCCCATTAACATGCAGAAGTCCAAGATCATGATCTTTTGTAAAAAACCTCGTCTGACTGACAAAAAAAAGACACACTTTTAAAATCAGAGGAACAACTCTTGACCACGTCACCTCTTATAGTTATTTGGGTCTGACAATCACAGCTTCTGGACACTTCAGTCAAGCCCTAAAAGACTTGACCGCTATGGCACGCAGGGCTTTTTATTGTATTAAAAAAAACCTTTTTAAATTTAACCCGCCCATTAAACTGTGGCTGAAAATATTTGACACCATTGTTAAGCCAGTCCTGCTGTATGGCTGTGAACTCTGGGGACCCACATTTAAATTAAACTATGAATCTTGGGAAAAAAGTCCAGTTGAAATCTTTCATCTGGAATTTTGCAAAAACATCCTCGGAGTTCACAGAAGCACACCTAGCCTTGGTTGCAGAGCAGAACTAGGCAGGTTTCCTTTGCTCTCAGAAATCCAGAAGAGAGCAGGGAAGTTCTGGCTCCATCTGTCAGACTCCAGCCCAGAGAGCTACCATCAGCAAGCCCTTAAATATAGAAATACACATCCGGCCAGTGACCCCATGCTTTATCTGGTGGAAAAATACCAACTAAATTCACAAACACAGTCCCAACATATAAAGACTAAAGAAATAGAGAAGATTACCCAGGAGGAATATAAACTCAATTGGCAAACTAAAGTACAACAAATAAAAAAGTTGGTGTGCTTCCACCAGATTAAGCCTGGTTATGAATTGGCCCCGTACCTGACCAACATTAAGAGCCCCGGTCAGAGAAAGCTGATGAGCCGGTACCGTCTGAGTGGACACAGTCTGTGTGTGGAGACGGGCCGACACAAGCGCAGCTGGAGGAGCCCAGAGCTCAGACTGTGTCCACACTGCTCTGCTGGAGTTGTGGAGGATGAGCTGCATTTCCTCACTCACTGCAGCAAATATCAGACCATCAGAGAAGCTTACTTCACACACATATCTCTAATTCTACCACAATTCCAGGAAGCCACAAATACGGAGAAACTCCACTATATTTTGGGGAGAAATGAAAAATGTCTCCACCTAGCAGCACAGTACGTGTCCTCATGCCACCATATGAGAGAAAAAGGCTGAATTCCCTTATCCCTTATTGAAGCTCTCTGTCCTTATCATTTATTAATATATACTTTTATTAATCTTTTTAAATTAACTTGATTAACTTGAACAGTTATGTATAATATAACAATATATATGTGTTTGTTTATTATTACTTATATTTCTTTTAACTATATGTATGTTCTGTGTTTTGTTATTGCTTTGGCAACATTGTGATTTGGTTTACAGTCATGCCAATAAAGCTCTTTGAATTTGAATTTGAATTTGGAGAGGAAGAGGGAGAGAGAGGGAGAGAGAGAGAGAGAGAGAGAGAGAGAGAGAGAGAGAGAGAGAGAGAGAGAGAGAGAGAGAGAGAGAGAGAGACCACGAAAGTATCATTTGAAATAATCAGGGCCGCTGCTGGCCAAAAGAGTGCCCCCACAGAGGAACAGAAACAAACAAACATATGTATTTAAACTTGTATTTATTTATTTATATGGATAAATGTGCATTTAAACACTCAAAATTATACTTAAACATTCAAATATTTACATTACAAAATAATAGTTTACATCAAAGTAAACACTGACATGTGTTCTGCAGAGCAATTCCCAATTCAATTTTTACAAAAGGTAAGGAATAAACCCTGTCTGTACCTGTAGAGATAGGCGGTCCTCAGGGCTGCATCCTGTCTCTGTGTCTACCGGTGCAGCTGCTGGTGCCTCTGGAGCAGTGCTGGATCAGGCCACCTCATCTTCTTTTGTGACAATTTTCAGCATTGAACCTCCATATACAATACAGAAGAAATTAGTCATTTAGAGAAAAACTCATGACATACTATTAAAACAATGAGCTAGTCAAGACACTCTTCATAATGTGTCTAAACTAAAACCAAAATATGGATTTAACTTGCACTATAATCTATGGTGACAAACACTGACTCTCATTGTCAGTATAAATCAAAGACATTTGAGGTTTTTAAGAATTAAAAAGTGTATTAAAATTAGTGTGTTTTTAAACAAAAACTTAATATTAAGAAAAAATAATCATTAATGAATTCATTCTTTTATATAATATTAGGTTTTATATTATTGATCTTTCAGAAATGACAGAATGAGTCAGTTTTGTTATTTCATATAGTAATGTACAAAAATGAAAAACACACCAATCCACCGATGTAAAGACTAAAGAGACTTTATTGTCATTGCAGTGATACAAGCAATAACAGCTGCAATAAGAAATGTATAGAAATAGACAAAACAATAAACAACTGCAAATAATTCTATAATATATAATTATATAACATAATGTAATAACTATATAATAATAAATAATACATACAGTGAAATAATTGTGCAGTGCGTGTTTATGTAGCTGGTGTGCAAACAGAATTGTAAAGTATTGCACAAGTTAATAAAATAATTGAGTTTGTGTATTTATCAGCAACATGGGGAAGAGGGGCAAACGTCATAAAAAACATCATAAAACATGTCCTGTCATAGTTTAAAGCACAATGCAGGGCCGCAAAGCAAAAAAAACTGAACGTAAACAACAACAAATAAGGCAGATTTGGTGCAGTTGTGGCGAAGTTTAAACGTAAGCCTCACTAGTGAACAAGCAAAAATATGCTTTCCAGATTCATGGAAGTTACCTGAAAACGCGATTCATCTTGCACTTTTTTTCTCTTCTCGGCTCCAGACTGCTGTTGTCTTCCCGGGGATAGAGCTGCAACTTGCAACAGTTATAAATATTTGCTGCTAGCAGAGCAGCACAGATAAGTGGACCGGACAACGCCGCGTGTACACGGAAAAAATTACGTCACATGTTTGTTTTTGCGTTCGTCATAAAATGAATTTTTAAAAATGTATTTAACAAAATATTATCAATATACATTTTATTTACACTTAGTTTATGTTGATATTATTAAATAAATGTTAATATTTTTTTTTTGAGCAACCGTCCGAGATGGTGCCCCCCTCCGGAGCTGAGGCCCTACTTAGCCTGTGTACTCAGTATATAATGTTAGACAAAAAGAGTCCAAGTACACCCGTCTGCAGCTTGCAGATTGGGGCGGGGCTGAATATGGGGCGGGGCTGTATGTGCAGCTCCGCCCATAAGTAACAGTGGGCGGGACTGAACATGTCGCCCCGCCTACAAGTCTTTCATTGGTTAACGGAAACATATTGACGTTGACGTAATATACTTTCGATTCCGGTTTTCATCACTGCATGGTAAGAGTCGCGGCAAGATGGCGGATAGGGTGGCATCGTGTGTTCTGAGCCCTCTACAGTCCCAGCTTTTTATATACATATTGCCTCTTAAAGATATAAATTGCTCCTCTGGCAAATGCTAAAAAAAAAGGTATTATAAAACATCAAAAAAGTTGCAAAAATGACAACAAAAAAAAAGTTTTGCTGTATCCCGTTGTCAAGTAGCAATGCGACTGTCATGACTATGCTTAACACTAAGTTGGATGATTCCGCCGAGAAACTAAAAGAAAAGACCCGTTCTCGCCGTTAAAGAGTACACCAGCAGCTAAAAAGAAAGGACGCGGGAATGGAAGAAAAAGAAGGTACGAATGTGGTCTTGGAAAGCAATTAAGCTACTTACAGACAAGGTGGATACGCTAGGCACTCAGCTTCAACAGAACTCTCCGTCATGCTAACTAGCATTGCAAAGGCAGTAGAATTCAACGCGGGCAGAAATCAAAAGACTGCAAAACACAAATACAATCTTCTGTTCGGGACGTAACAGCCTTAAAGAAAGACAACATCAGATCTAAAGGAACGTGTCTTAGAGCTAGAGCGATACAAGCGCCGATGGAATCTGAGAATTCGTGGGTTAAAGAGAAGGAAGGTGAAGAACATACGAGTGTCCAGTTGCTGAATTACTGGTGAAGAATCACACCATCATGGTCTTCAAGCATATAATCAAATTGTGGATTCGGTTCACCGAATAGTGTCGGCGGGAAGAGAAACAAAACGAGGCACGTCATCATTCAGTTCACTCAAAGGATTCACCGAGATTCGCTGTGGAGAACGACCAAGATCACACGATCTGCAAAGAGCTTTCGAATCAACTTTGTCGAAGACCTCTGCAAAAACTGACAGGGAGACCCGAGCTGCGCTGTGGCCAAAAATAAAAGAGGCAAGAGATGCTGGCAAACGAGCTTCTTACTACAGAGGTGGTGATGGCTACATTAACGGACAGAAAATTGCTTGAGGGTACGAAAGGAATATGTTCACGACAAAGTCAGTTTAGCTATAAAAGTTTATTAAAGACTTAAGACTTATATGTGAATATGGTGAAAATAAGTGGGGGCATTGTATATGTCAAGTATTAAGTTCATGTTTAAGGGACATGTCATAGAGCTTCCTTCCTAATTCTTCAGAAGTTTTAGTATGTCAGATTAACGTTAGTGGTAATAAGTTAACGGTTGTTAATTTGTTTATGAATCCTTTTTTTTCGTGTATCTCACTTAATACTAGGGGCTTAAGAGAGATCACTAAGAGAAAATCTATATTTTTGTTTTGCAAGGGTGAAAAAGCACATTTTATTTTAATTACAGGAAACGCATTCAGAACCAAATGATGAAAAAATTTTGATAAGCCAGTGGGGAGACAAAATTATATTTGATCATGGATCCACTAAATCAGCAGGTGTGGCGATCTTATTCTGTAATTCACCTGGAAAATTAAGTAACATCTAGATTTAGTAACAACGGTCATTGGATAATTTGCGTCCTGTATATAGACAATCAGTTTTATATTTGGTCAATTTCTATGGATATAATACTGTAATTTCAAAACAGACAGTTGATTTCAGATGTTTCAAATGGCATTATAAATCTTAATACTCATTTATCCAACTGCTATTATAATCATTGGGTGGTGACTTCAACATGGTTAGTGATGAATGGCTGGACAGATACCCATCTAGATCTCATCAATAGCAATTATAAACCCCATCTTAACTGACTTTGTAGATCTCACAATTTATAGATCCATGGAGATTTCTTTACCCTACAAGAAACAATACTCGTGGTTTAAACCAAACAATGTAATAAATCCAGAATAGATTTTTGGTTGATTTCAGTTTCTGTTATACACTTGCAAGAGACTGCTTTATGTCAGCAGCTCCACTTACAGATCACTCTGTTATTAAATTGAGTTTTAAACCTCCTTGTGCTATCAAAAGAAATAAAGGGTATTGGAAATTTAATTCATATTATTAAAATCTCAAGCATTTAATAATGATATTGGGGCCGTTATCTCTATGTGATGTCTGATGAATCGAGTACATCTTATATTTCTAAGTGGGAATTTCTTAATTTAAAATAAGGGGAATATTCTATTAAGTATGGAAAAACTCTTAATAAAACTAACAAAGAATCTGAAAATAGTATTATTAAAGAAATAAATACCTATTATAACAAAGCATCACCCAATGATTACGAAAAACAGAAACTAAAAAACTTGCTAAACCAACTTGATGAAATATATCTTCGTAAAGCAGAAGGGGCTTTTGTTAGGTCCAGGGCGAAATGGATTGAGGATGGGGAAAGAAGCACCTCATATTTCTGTCGGTTGGAGAAAAAGAGGCAAGAGAGACTATCGATAAAATCATTATTGATTCAGAGCCAGTTAGTTACAGATCCGGTTTTGATCACTAAGGAAGTAGTCTCTTTTTACTCTAACCTATATTCCTCATCTTTTTCTTTAAATGATGCAACATCTTTCTTTGACCATATTAAAGAACTTATTCCCAAAATAGATGAAGAATATGTAGGTCTCTGTGATGCAGATATTACATATGAGGAGGTGGACAAAGCAGTAAATAATTTGTCATTAGATAAATCTCCAGGAAGTGATGGACTTACTGCAAATTTTTACAAACATTTTTGGACATTATTAAAAAAGCCATTTCTATTAATGTTAAAAGAAGCAACTGAAAGTATGATATTCCCTCCCACTATGAAGCAAGGTTTAATAACTTTAATTCCCAAACCTAATAAGGACCCCAAAATTCTAGACAATTTTAGACCAATTACATTATTGAACACTGACTATAAAATTATAACCCTTATATATGCAAATAGATTAAAATATTTTTACATAAAATTATAAGTGATTCTCAATCTGGTTTTATGAGAGGGAGATCTATACACAACAATATCCGTTTTGTGTATGATTTACTGGATTACAGGCATCTAATTGAAGATGATGGCTTTATATTTTTTATTGACTTTTATAAGGCATTTGATTCGATAGAACACCCCTTTATATTTAACTGTTTAAAATGTTTTGGTTTCGGAGATAAGTTTAGAAATATTGTAAAATCATTGTATGAAAATTCTAATAGTTCCATTTCTCTATCAGGTGGCACATCACCACGGTTTCCTATTAACCGTGGTATTAAACAAGGTTGCCCTATCCCCACTTCTTTTTATTATAACTACAGAGATGCTTTCTATCTTTATTAAAAATTCTAATATAGCCCCATTAGAGATATTGGGTTTACCAGTTATCATTAGTCAATTTGCTGATGATACTACCATCTTTATGAAACAGTTAACAGAGGTCCCTAAAATACTAAAAATAATTAACATCTTTTCTAAAGCCTCTGGTCTAAAAATAAATTTGAGTAAATGTGAATTAATGCCAATTCACCATTGCCAGTTAACCTTGGCTTATAATATCCCTATAAAATCCAAAGTTAAATACTTGGGAATGGTTATTTCAAAGGATCCCAGTGAAAATGATAATGTGTGGAGAATATTAGACAATTGCCAGGTTAAACTTAACTCTTGGCTAATGCGTGATATAAGCTTAATAGGTAGAATATTTTTGACTAAGATGGAAAGTATCTCAAGATTAATATATCCAGCATACACAATAGCTATTTCAAATAGAGCAATTAAAAAAATTAATCAGGTTAATTTTGGTTACATCTGGAAAAGAAAACCCATTACATTAAAAGAGTAGAGTTAACAAAAGATTTTAAAGATGGAGGTTTACAAGCTATTGATTTTGACTCTATAAATGGGACACTTAAAATTAATTGGTTGAAATCATTTATAAACAGCAATGATTTTTGGTTTCATATCCCCAGGGAATTATTCAAAAAATTTGGAGGAATAGAATTTTTATTAAGCTGTGATTTCAATGTTCAACGTCTCCCAATAAAACTATCTAGTTTCCACCAACAGGTCATGTTATACTGGAAACTTTTATATAACCATAACTTCACACCACACAATACACCACTATGGAATAATAGATGTATTACAGTTAAAAACAAGACATTGTTTGACAAGGAATGGATGGAAAAAGGGATTTGGTCAGTATCCCAATTAATTGATAGCAATAAAGGTATTATTTCATATGAAAATTTTGCACTAAATATAATATAATTTCTAATCGAGTTAAATTTGAATCTATTATTAAAGCCATTCCTATCGCTTTTGTTTGTCTAATTAAAGAAATAGTTTCGTATTCTACCCTTATAACCCCAACTGTTCTTCCTGTGTTAATTGAAGGCTGTAATTTCAAAGAAAGTAATTTTTCAAACAAAAAGATTAGAAATCTATTTAATAACATTATATACCCTCTAACAGTTTATAGAAACTCAATTTCACGTAAATTTTCTAAAGATACCATTCAAATACTTAGAACTAAATATTTAAAGTTTCCTCTGTCTCCAAAAGCTAAAGAAGTTCATTTTAAAATTTTAAGTGGGATATATCCGTCAAGTGAATTTTTAAGAATTAGATTTGGATTTGAGTCTAATAAATGTATGTTTTGTGATGATATTGAAACAACAGATCATTTTTTTTCACTGTATGTTTGTGGATGCATTATGGTCAGATGTTTATGACTGGCTTTACCCAAAGATTCCACACCTAAAGATCTTTAATGTGAATGACATCATTTATGGACTTGTAATGGACAGTAAAGAAGATGCCTTCCTAATCAACAACATCCTTATGCTTGGAAAATTTTACATACATAAATCAAAATATTTGAAGGTGAAACCAATTTTTTGTGCTTTTTATAATGAGATTCTTTCATATATAAAATCCCTTAAGATAATAAAAACAAAAAGTGCAATTAGTCTTCTATCTTTGATAGAAAAATATAAACTACAGGAAAACCCCTAGTTCTTTATTTATTATTTATTTTATTATTACTTTTTTTTTTATTATTATTTGTGTCAAAGATTAGTTATGTATATTATTTTACTTAAAAGTATTTTATATATTGTATTATTTGTTCTTTATTTGCACCTGTTTCCTTTTCTTGTAATGTAAAGGTGTGCTGATAATGCCAAGTTGTTGTACATTACTATATGTTCAATAAAAAAAAAAAAAAAAAAAAAAAAATCACTGCATGGTGAGTACACATCTTATGTACACGCCACGAGCTACGTATTATGTGTAATTTATTTAATTAAAGTCCTTAATTATTTAGCTATGTGTAGCTGAATAGAGATGTTAAGTTTTAAAACCTTGTAAAAGTTAGGGTTGACGTTTTCCAAGGTGATCGTCTTATTCACTTAGATTAATGTAAACTTTAAAGAGTTTTGAGAAACAGTCTATCAAATGAAGTTTATTGATATCAAAGATATGAACAAAATATATTTTTCTTTGTGGCAACTTTTGATTCTTTGGCTATTGATCTATACTACCTTCTGCTTGCAGATCATTGTCATTGATAAATCCATCACTATAATTGTTGTGGAGCATATTCTCTGTTTATTTTACCTCAGTTCTTTCTCTCTTTTTAAATGTATGGCGAATGTGAGCTGGGGGCATGCCTAGTACAAACATAATTACCTCTTTAAGTTTAACTTTAATATGCTGTATTTTAAGCGACAATTTGGCCAGATTTTTGGCTATTTTTTTACAGATGCCACCTGATTCTGCAGCGTATCCTCTTGGGAATTGTCATAGAGGATGGTGATGGGGCATTTCTGCAACTCTCACTGACATGCAGGACTTTCTGAGCCATTGTCAGTGATCCAAAATTCAAGGAGCAGGCTCACTACATCTGGCTGGACAGTAAGTCATTTATGGTCATTTATTTTAAAATAGTGACTACTGGGCAAGTGCTTGGCATATTCCATATTTGTTTATCATGTTTTCATCATAAAGTAATTCTTGTTTGGTGTGTGTGTGTGTGGTGTGTGTACATGATAAAGAGTACAAAATATGCCAAGCACTTTTTACAGTACTCCATTAGTTGTAAAACTTTGAATTACGTTTGTGTCTGTGATTTATTTAGGTGTCATCAATCAGAGTGCCATATACTTTGACGAAGTGTTTTGTCTGTTGGGGATGGTAAGGGGGAGTTCTGCAAACATTCTGTTCAACAATTGACTTCCCAGGGCATTGCTCAGCAGATTGTGTGCATACACAGATGAGCTGCAGGTGAGTCATCTGACATCTAAACAAAAAAAAGTGTATTGTTTGTGTTGCTGTCTTTACTGCAGATGAAGTTGGTATGTACTTGTCAGCATTTGCCAAATAAAGATTTCAGATGTTTACACGAGTGCTGCAAAAAATCTTTTTTGCCAAATTTCTTTTTATTAATTTGTGTCCTGAAATAAGTAACAAATAAAAAACTGGGCGTTTGTGCCACATATTTATAAAATATTAGGTCTATTTATTATAAAATAGAATAACAATGTTGTAAGTAACTCTTAATAATCAACAAAATTATTATAAAAATATTTTTTTTAAAGATCTACAGTATCTGTGCAGTGCAGAAATGGACCCAGAGTTGTTAGAAAAGTGGTATTTAAGTATTTACTCTGTATTTACAATTACAAAAATAACACTAAGAAGACTGCATTTTAATTCAGTGTTATTATATTATGAAATTATTTGTAATTTATTAATTAAAAAGTAGTACAGACATTAAAAGTAAAACCACCCAGTAGGTGGCAGCAGAGCACTGTCTTAGTTCATTCAAATGAAGAAACTGAACAAAACTTTAATAGATTAGTAAATGATAAATGATGAAACTGATTGCATTTATAGATGAAATACTTACCAGGTAATATGAGAAGATTTAACAAGAAATTTTACTCATGCTGAAACATTTACATATAACAGATAATATACATTTATATTCATAGCAGCATCAAAGTAAAATAAATCCATTATTTGATAAAATAAACTGATTTAATAAGTGAAAAGGTTACAAACATATACTTCCCTTGATAAACAATAGCTTATTCCTGCTCTAAATAAATTAATAATTTTCAAACTCAAAGCAGTGCAGTATTGAAAAAAAACATTTGGACACATGCCCAATACTTTTAATAGTCTTAAGTCACAACATGTAATGTTAACATTTTCAGTTGTAAATTTTCCAGAGAACTATCCCATTTATTCAAAGGTAAACCGGAATTTAAAATGAAAGTGAACTAAAAACCCTGCATTGCTGAAAGGCAGAAGTGAAGTGACATCATTGTGAAAAGCGTCATTTTTGGGATCCTGTCTAATATAATTGTCATAATATTTTTAGAAAAAATATCATTATGAAGTTCACATAACCGTTTTCTTTACCGAGTATATTCAGAATTTATTCATTTACATAATTAACATATAAAACACTCAGCAAGAATAGCCACTTTTGTGTATTTTTTGTGTTTATTAACAATAAAACAATATTTAAGAAGTTGTAAATACATTTCCTATTTACTGACACCACGTAGTGGGGATCGACGCTATTACAGGACGTTTTCGCTAACCAATGAAATTACAGGTGGGCGTGGCTGAATGTGCAGCCCCGCCCCAGATGCTGCCCAGCCCCGATCTGCGGGCTGCAGACAGGGGCTTCTCAAAGAGTCGCGAACTAGAAGGAGGCGAGTATAAAAAGTAGCATCAGGCCTAACCAGGGCCGGATTAACCAATGGGCATTATGGGCACAGGCCCAGGGGCCCGTGCGCACTTGGGGCCCCTGCGAGGGGGGAAAAAATGCTGATTTTGTAGTGTCTATTTAGGCTAAGTGCAAATAGCGCACCTCGTTGTAATAAGCTAGTTAAGTGCTTCCCGCCAGCGCCGTTTGATCGACAGAGTCAACATAACTAAAGAGTAAAGAGTATGGTTATGGTTTTGAGGCGATTGATCATGAACTCGGTTCGAATCCAGCGACTGATGAACACGTTCATCTTTTTTTCCCCCCATTACATAGCAGATTGGAAATACATTTTTTCAATAGGAAGGAAATGTTTTTGTTTAAAAATTTAAATAAAGTATATAAAATATATAAAATTAGTCACAAGGTATTTAATAAGGATAATAATAATTATAAATATTCTATAAACAGTTATTTTCCACCTGGTGTTAAATGTAAGCGACATCTTAATATAATTAATCTGTACTTACAATGTTAGTCGCCCTGCTTCACCCATATTCTCCGACCTCATGGAGAGAAAGGCAGAAAAAAGCCCCTGAAGAGGAGAGAGACAGGAGAGAACTGGTATGGTGTGTGATTTCGGATACTTTCAGCTTTATAATCAAGTGCTTTTTGCCTACTCTTCTTCATCACGAGGGAGACAGTAGGAATCATTAATAAGTGTGTGATTATGGAAGACTCAGATTCATAGAACTAGATTGGAGAGGTGTTATATCCAAATTATGCATTATAAGTTTGTAGAAGTTATACATTAAAAATACCCTTAAATATAAATTTTAGTACTGCTTCAGTGAAGTTGAACAAGTATAATAAAAAAACAATTAATTTTCACTAGTTATATTAGTATTTTATCAAAGTGTGCTTTAAATGCTTTTAAAATCAGGTAAATCTTTGTTGACTATAAATATATGTACTATGTCATTTATTTAAAAAATGTGGGCAAAATATTATAGATTAACTTTATTTAAAAAATATTATATTATTCTTATTTTTTAATTCAACTAAAGAGGTGCGGTCTTGTAGGGGGGCCTACAAGACATTGTGCCCAGGGGCCTCTGAATTCTTAATCCGGGCCTGGGCCTAACTTGTCTCGCTGCTATTTTGCTGGAAAGGGGTGATACATTACGATTAAATAGGCGCTCATGGTTGGATTAAAAACCAAATACGTAATTAAATTTCTCCACCCATTAATCGCGTCCAAATAGCTTTACTCAAACGTTATTTACCAAAGCTATTTTTTATGTTTCTCAAATTTATGCTAAAGACAACTGAAGAGCTAACTTTAGCTTATTTTGGCTTAGTTTTGAAATAACAATCATTTCAGGATAAAAAAAACACACAATACTGATACATAAATGCACAGATAAAACATATTTAGCTATATTTCGGGATCCTGCTGCTTCACTCTGACGACTGCACTCAGCGACCGTTGAAATGGGCGCTTAAGTTCAGCGAATCCGCCCAGGGTCTGTTGCGAGCCCACGAACTGACAATTCGCTGTACGGAGGCGGGGCGCATTGTTGGCAAATAGCCAAACAGATTCTGACAGCATAGCGGAGCTGGCGACTTGAGGGCGGGTCCGCTCCAGTCTTTTTCTATCAGGGATGGTATTAAATGTAAACATTACTTTAAATTCCAGAGTACAAAAGGCATCTTTAACGTACTTCAAATTCAAACCAAATCCAGTTGTAAAATCCAGGTGAAGTCCCAGTAGAATTGCTAATAAACACAAAGACTATAGTTTAAAAAATCTTTATCTAATATTTACTTAGAACTGGATAGCCAAATAGCCTATCTGTGGTTGTTTTTAACACCAGATTTTTTAGAATGTAGGAACTATTAGAAAAAGAAAAAAGAGTTGCTGCTCACAACAAATCTGTGAACGACTTGACATTTAAAAATCTAATAAAAATGAGTAAGACATCAACATTACCTTGAACAATTAAGCGAGGGGTGCTTGGTACCATCACACTTTTTCAACATCTATGGCTGTGGCGCAAGATTGCAAAAACTGATAAATATAAAGAGTAGAATAAGACTCAACATTTAAAAATCTAAATCTGTGGTACCACTATACCAATCTGTATGAGTTAAATTTGTGCACAAATCATTCCTTGCCCCCATCAATTTCACTTAGAATAGGCAATATGTATTTGCTGGTTTAGATTGTGATCATGACTTTGGGTTATGTTTGTGTACAGAGATGGACAGTATTTATGATACATTTATTTCAAATATGTATCTAAATACAAAATAATATTTTGTAATTTGTATTTGATAGGGTTTGTGAAAATTGCTTAATATTTTGCATCAAAATACTTTAGTGTCTTGTTTTTTAAATACTGTAAAATACTTTTAAGAAGTCTACATCAAAACATTATATAAATGCACCCTCTGATTGGTGCTTTGGATGTTATTGAATCATCCATTTAAAAAAAGAATTGTTTGTCATTAAAACAAACAACATACAAATAAGTCCTACAGTAACGATTCCTACAATACTTCATTGGCTGTTTCAAATGCCAGTAGTTGATCAGTAGATCCACTGTACAATTAATGGAAGGATGACAAAACATATGAAATACAAATATTTAATAAAAATACTCCTAATACAGTTTTTACATTGAGTATTGAAGAGTTCAATAGCAAAGAAAAACAAAAACAGATTTCTGAAAAATTCTATTTATTTAAAATATTTTTATCCTAATGTTAAAATATTAGGAGGTTGAATAATCAATGTACAGAGATAATGACAAAATTACTGGCCACATTTGCTAACAAACATTGTTTACTTCTAAGTCAGTTTAATGGGGAAGGGATTGATCTAATAGGTCATTGATGGAAGATTTTCAAAGAAATTATATTTTAAAATACATTTCAATGTATTTTTGTCCAACCCTGTTTGTGTACTCAGAATGTACACTCACCACACACGTCAGCTATAGCAATCACGTACACCTGAACACCATAAAAATAAAATGTACAATCAGTGACATTATACAATAAGTTCTCATTAGTAAATGTTAGTATTGCATTAAAATTACTAGTAAGAAATAGACAATCAACATGTACTATGTTAATGTTAGCTTAAATACACAACTGAATGGGGTATATGCACACAGACTTTTAATTTTCAGTCACGCAGCCCCATCGCTTCCGGTGAACTGTCTCTTTCCATGCAAATCGCAGCATTTAAGATCTGATTTCTTCAAAATCAGTGATCTTTACTGCCTGATAGATATATGATACGAAATGTGTCTCATACCGGGCAAGAAGCACTGCATTTAATTCCATTTTCCCCTGCCATGCCTTTAAAATATGAAAATGTATTTTTCTGCGCTAGCCTGCTGACGCTGCTTGTTTACACGGTCTTTCATCTCATTTTACTCTTGAACAACTAAATGAATGCTGAAGTCTATTTAACTGATTTTATTTTAATGCAATTACAACATCAATGCCGTAAAAGGAACCTTATGAAATTGAAAATAGTCACATTAACCTTTCACTGGAAGTTTATTGTTGGCTGTTCTTTTATCGACTCCATTTAATGAAACAGTTATGACTTGTTTCACATCATGAGTAAGTTTAATTAAATAAAGTTAACAAATTTTGCCTCATTGTACTGTGTTAATGAACAATTGACCAATAACATAGCATCAATATATCCTGCATGTAGTAGGCCAGATTAAAGTCCCAAAGAAATCAAAACTAACCATATGATTCAGTTAGCTCACATTTATAGTTTTGTGGTGAACAATTCATCTGTGCATGTCATAAAAAAATGTTTGCCCTTCTAATCTAATTGAAATCTGTAAAAGTACTACCTGTTTTTTTTCAGTTAATTTTCAGATTACGTACAATATATTTTAGCAAATGGCCGTGACTAACATTTAACCATGCTGCTGCAACTGTCAGTTTTGACAACGAACAGGAATGGTGAGGTGGAATCTGTCTCTCCTCAAATCCTTTTCCCCATCTTTCTGAATGAAAAATTCTACTTTACTACATCCATTCATTTGCAGTAGAAAAAACAAGCCACGCCCACTGTTGTCTCATTTAATGGAACTGCGTCATAATAAAAAAACATTATGGTCCCAGCTTCCGGTTCATGGGACTTTAACATCTAAGGTTCGTAGACAAACTTTATGGTGGCTTGAGAAAGCCTAGTCTGAAAATTTGTAGTTTTAAAGTTTAAATAATTGAAGTAGTTTAGGGTGTACAGAGTGGTTGCTAGGATGTTCTGATGATTGCTAGGCAGTTGCTAAGCCGTTGTTAGGCGGCTGCTAGGTTGTTCTTAGTGGTTACTAAGGCGTTGCTAGGTGGTTGCTAAGCTGTTGCTAGGTGGTCGCTAAGGTGTTGCTAGGCGGTTGTCAAGGTTTTCTAGATGGTATCTAAGGTGTTGCTTGGCAGTTGCTAAGGTGTTGCTAGGTGTTTACTAGGGTGTTCTTAGTGGTTGCTAGGCAGTTGCTAAGGTGTTGCTAAGTTGTTCTGAGTGGTTGCTAAGGCATTGGTAGGTGGTTGCCAAGGTATTGCTAGGTGGTTGATGCTAGGCGAGTTCTGAGTGGTTGCTAAGGCAAGAAAATAATAGAAAATAATAGGGCATTTTAGTGAAAATCATATCTCCCATGTCACAAAACTGCCTTCTTTCATCTGAGAAATATTGCTAAATTGTGAAGTATGCTATCCATATCAGATGCAGAAATACTAGATCATGCTTTCATGACTTCTAGACTGGACTACTGTAATGCTCTGTTTGCTGGTTGCCCAGCATCCTCTATTAACAAACTTCAGCTAGTGCAAAATGCAGCAGCCAGAGTTCTTACCAGGTCTAGAAAATATGATCATATTACCCCAATTTTATCCTCCTTACACTGGCTGCCTGTTAAGTTTCGTATTGATTATAAAATCAGTGCCACTGATGCTATCCAAGACCTGCGACGAGATGATCCCAAGGTTTTCATAATCCTGGACCAGGCCGCATCCTGAGCAGCTGCTGTGGTGGTCATGGAAGAGTGGAGAGCATGAGACTGATTCCTGGGATGCTCCAAGGACAGACGAGTCTTCGCTGAGGTCCAGCTTCCTGCGCCTAGACTGCAGCTCTGCACAAGACGTTTGGCCATAGAGAAATGGTCGTGCCCAACTGAGCAAGGTTTCTCTCGAGGTTTTTTTTAAATCTTCGATTCGCCAATTGGTGAATGTTTTTTTTTTTTTTTTTTCCTCGCCGCTGTCGCCACTGGCTTGCATGGTTCGGGATCTGTAGAGCTGCAAATCGATGGATTGCTCTTCAGTGTTTGGGCTCTCAGTAGTGATTATTAACCCACACTGAACTGAGCTAAACTGAACTGAACTTAATCTCTGAAAACTGAACTCACACTGTTTCAATTTACTATAATCTTCTATGTGAAGCTGCTTTGTCACAATCTACATTGTATGAGCGCTATACAAATAAAGATGAATTGAATTGAATTAAAGGGGCTTATAATTTTGACCTTAAAATGCTTTTTAAAAAAATAAAACTGCTCATATTTTAGCCGAATAAAAACAAATTAATTTGTCCAGAAGAAAAAATATTATCAGACATACTGTGAAAATTTCCTTGCTCTGTTACACACACACACACACACACACACACACACACCACACACACAACACACACACACACACACACCACAAAAAGGGTAAAAATATTAAACTAAATAATATGTCGGGGCTATACACACGTATACTCCAGGCCCGTAGCCAGCCTGATGAAAGGGGTGGTTCTTTTTTCTCAAAAGTGAATCTTTTTGCAGTTATACGCCTCAGTTTCTATTTAACTTTGAGATTTAATTACTGCATTTAGTGACATTTAAAGCAGTACTTCTTTTTTTTTTGCTGCATTAGCTAGTCAGATGTCATCATAAGCACAAACTTTTTGATGTACTAAAAATATTTCCTAAAAATTTGCAATAAAGAAAATTAAAACAAGACAAATTTTAAATACAAATTTATTACATCATATATCATTAGGAAAAAATAGGAATCTGTTAAAGTTTTAAAGTAAAAAAAACTGTATCCTACTGTCATTTATTAGACAAAACAAAAACTGGCCAGCACATTCAACTCTCCTCAGTCACAATTTGGCCATTTCAACAAAATAATAATTAAAACATAATAATAACAGTAATAATAATAAACAATAATAATGAATTCTTCTGAATTTTTCTAGCCTCTTTGGAAAAAAAAGTACATTTGAAAATTCCTGGATATCAACAATAGCCAAAATATATTTAAATGAATGTAACATGGTCCGCTTCTGCTGCACACCTTTTTATTGTTAATTTTTTATTTCAGGAATAAGGTCCAAGATTTAGAATAAAAGTTACCTGTAAAATGTTTTCTCTGTTTAAAAACAATACAGTAGTGAAAGAAGACTTCTCCACCGAAGCAACACCTGAGAGACCTATTCGCCTAGAATAAAAGCATTTAATTTTTTAAAATCCATTTTAAGGTCAAAATTATTAGCCCCTTTAAGCTATTTTTTTCCGATAGTGTACAGAACAAACCATCGTTATACAAAAAATTGCCTAAATACCCTAACCTGCCTAGTTACCTAATTAACCTAGTTAAGCCTTTAAATGTCACTTTAAGCTGTATAGAAGTGTCTCGTAAAATATTATTTACTGTCATCATGGCAAAGATCAAATAAATCAGTTATTAGAAATGAGTTATTAAAAATATTATGTTTAGAAATTTGTTGAAAAAATCATCTCTCAGTTAAACATAAATTGGGGAAAAAAACAGGGGGGCTAATAATTCTGGGGGGCTAATATTTCTGACTACAACTGTATATATATATATATATATATATATAATATATATATATTAATATATATATATATATATATATATATACACACAACAAAATAAAAATTATTTCATAATAAGAATATTCATACAAATGTTCTTGGGTGACGAAAACATTTGACTATAAAATTTTATAGAGTTTATGTCTTTATGTATATATTTGTTCAATGTTAAGAGCATTCGTGATTTGTTAAAGAGAAAATCTATTTTTTTATATCTTAAAAGATATAAGGTTGACTTTATTTTTGCAGGAAACTCATGCAGTAACTTCTGATTTTGTTTTTTGGAAAATCAATGGGTAATGATATCTGGTTGGCATATGGGAGTAATAATTTAGCTGGGGTCGTAATCTTGAAAGGGAATTAATAAGAAAATTCTCAAAAGTAATGCTGATTCTTGTGGAAGATGGCTAATTTTGGTCATAAAAGAGGAAGCAATGTTTTATTTTGGGGATTATTTATGGTGACAATTACCATCCTAAAAAAACAGGTTGTTATTACAAAATTTTAGATAAGAAACCACTTAGGTGGTGATTGGAGAACTATTAATGATCCTTATCTGGATTGTTTTCCTCCACGTATCAATAAACAGTCTCAATATACTGATATATTTAATATATTATCACCTTGGAATTATAAGGTTCTATCTGCGTTCTGAATGATTTTGAGATTTGAGCTTCAAAGTTTTTGCATTCCATAGCAAACAGTGCATGTCTAACATTTGTTTTTTAAATAAAACAAAGTGTAAACAACTTCTAAAAACATCCCATAATGTAAATAAGTTGCCATTTAATAAGAATATGTCAATAACTCAATTTGACAAAAATGTCAGATAGAACCTTATAATTCTAAGGTGACGATATGTGCCCAATTAAATTGTCAAGATGAATGGAGACAGGAATATTGATTGAAGTAATAAGGATAGATTGTTACAATCTAGAATTGATTTTTAGTTAACATCTGAGGAACTTGATAATCAAGTCTTAGAAACTAATATAGTGCCTTCAGTTTTTTGTGATAAAATTATCCATATAGTTATCAGTCTTGGTGATACAAGAACTCGAGGATCCAATTTTAACTACTGGAAATTAAACAATTCACTTATTGAAGACATTCAATTTAAGAATAAGGTTAAAACTGTAATAAAAATATGTTATAATAATGCCAGAACATCAGGCTTATATGGAATAAATTGGAAAATTATGAAATATGAAATTAGAAAATTTGCCATTTCGAGAAGCAAGGAAATAGCCAAGGCCCAAAAAAAATAATAAAGAAAATGTTATGATTCAAAATATAATTGATATATTTGACAACCAAGTAGAAAGTGAACAAGAGGTCGGTGCCAATAGCCTAGGTTAGTGCGTCGACACATAGCACCCAGGTGCAAAGCTTCACGTAACGATGGACTGACCTCTGAATTGTATTAAAAAGATTTTAAAGATGATATCTCAGAGTTTTCTATATGTCTTTAAAGAAATACTACAAAATGAAGTAATGTTGCCAACTATGTACAGGGATTGATTACACTGATTCCTAAGCCAGGTAAAGATTTATTAAATATAGAAAATTGGAGACCCATAATCTTAATTAATAATGAGAGTAAATTAATTTCTCACATATTTGCAAGTTGATTAAAGTTAGTTTTAAATGAAATTATACATGATTGTCAATTTGGCTTTCCTATGTGGCAGATATATTGGTAATAACATTAGATTAATATTAGATTTGATTGATTTGAATTTTCTTTTAAATAATGATAGTTACATTCTTCTTAGATTACTATAAGCATTCAATACTGTGAACCACCATTTTTTATTTGAAGTTCTTGATTTCTTCGGTTTTGGTAACAACTTTATTTGTGCTGTTCGAACATTACTAATAATTGCAATAGCTCTGTTAAACTACCTTTCAGGACCACTTCTTTATCTCCTTTATTATTTTTATTGACAATGCAAGTATTGTATCTTCATATTACAATCAATCCATTTCAAGGCATCCAGTTGGCCAGTAATGTGATTAATTGTTCCCAGTTAGCAGTAGGGATGGCACATCGATGCTGAGTTATCGATATATTGATACTCGGAGCTTTAATTTGGTATAGATATTTTTTTTTAAGTATCAATATTTAACTATATTTCAATAATTTCTGCATAACTAAATGTTTTAGCGCTGTGTACAGGAATTGTCAGTGACGCTTTGTATACAAGACGTTACACCAATCAATCTGCAGCGGAACGTGACGTGAGCGATCATGTGCCTTTTAAATAACTTATGTAGCCTACTCAACACACATGCAAGTTGCACACTTCTGCATTATGGAATGACACGATGGCAGAGACATAAACGCAGCGTGTTGTGGTGCTCATCAGCTTAAAAAGCATTGCACGAGCAATATTTGTGATAAATTCGCACACAGCAACAATACAAGCCGCCTTTATAAACACTTACAGACAACACACCCAGAAACTTATAAAGAAGCCGAACAAAAACAAGCTGCCCAGTGTTCCTCTGCTCAGTCTCCCCTCTGTCTGACAAAAGGCATTATCGGAGGCAAAACCTCTCTCTCTCTCTCTCTTAGTTCAAAAATTCTCTCAATTATCTTAGTTTTGCCAAAGCATTATAAAGGTTACATTAAAAAAAACACGCACATACATACATACATACATATACCCGCCGGCGGGTCCAGCAGCAATTTGCTCATCGTTATTCCAGCGGCCCCCCACCAGCAGCTTCCGCCGCTTTTACGACAGAGGCCCGCCATCGGATAATAAGTATCTGCTGGCGGCCCACGGTCGATCCACTGGTCATTTTTTAATTTATTTTTATAATTATAATTATTATATTAGCATGTACAATTGTAGCCAATATTAATTTGTCCAATAATGAAATCAAGTACAAACACTTTATCATTGTATTAATTTATTGATAATACGTACTGCATGGACTAAAATACCTTAAACACCATACCTGCCAACATTTGGTTCGTTAAATTCCGGGAGACCACCCGGGGGGGAGATTACGTCATACGCTAATTTGCATATTACTGACGTCATCGCGTTCTACCATTTCTGTTTGTTTAACAGCCTATGGTAAATAAATGGGGTATGTTATATTCGCACTACGCTTTATGTAAGCTTGTCAATTTAATAAATGTATTGCTGTTTGAATACAGTATATCATTATAGATGAGTAGGGAATTTGCAGTAATCTCTCAGACGTACTATACTCAGACAAGTTCTGAAACTCTCCCTTAAACATCTCTGATTGTGCAACAAGAATAAACGGTCAAATTAATTGTTAAAATTAAAGGAGAGAAGCAGATCGGGTTGACTGTACAAGGGAAATACCCTTCAAACTGCCACCTGTTCTTAAATCATTTGCCGTCGGTACGCTGACGCCCATTCACACGGGGCGTCTCAGCTTCAACGCTTCCCATTCACTTTGAATGGGTGACGTCAGGCGTTGCCGAACTGCATTGTGGATCCGTCGGCGCCGCTTCAGAGGCGTTGCTCGCTGCAGCAGAAGTTGGGACATGCTCAACTTTTCAGCGCCGACGGAGGAAGCGTCAGCCAATCAGATCGCTGTATGCAAATACACCAGCTACAACAGTGGCCTATTGCTGACTAATTTCATTGGCTGACGCTGCTATGACGATCGCGTCAGCCCCAACTTCAGCCACGCCCTCTGTCAAGCGTTGACGCTGAAGCCCCGTGTAATGGGGCGTGAGAGGTGCTCTGCTCTCAGGCTGCATGGGGAGGCTCGTGAGAAGAGTAGGGACGGTACAGTAATGGACAAACGACAGTATATAAAATCACCAGAGTTAACACACAAAAAAGTCGCTAGATTTTGGCGCTAGTCGCTTTTTTGAAAGTTGTGCTAAATTGGCAACACTAGCGCAAACTGAAGAGCGGGGAGCGGAGGAGTGAGAGGTTTAGGGAGGATGGGGGCGCGCAAACTGTAGCGCTGCGACCGTCACCGGAAGAGCACAAGCGCAAGTTTCAGCCCGGACTGTACCCAAAATTATTCATTAGTTAATCTTAGTTAATGGTTTAACTAATATGAAACTAAGCATGAACAATACTTGTACAGCATAATTAAGTCAGTTCAGCATTTACTAATGCATTAATAAAATCCAAAAGTCATGCTTGTAAACATTAGTTAAGCCATCGTGAGTTAACATGAATAAACAATGAACAACTTTTTTTACTACTTACTAACATTAACAAAGATGAAAATAAATGTATCATTCATTGTTATGTTAGTAAATACATTAACATTTACTAATACATACAACCTTATTGTAAATTGTTACCCATACAAAATAAGTTTGTTTATAATAAAAGACAAACTTGAGAACTTGTCATTATATATAAAAATAAACTATTAAAAACATTTAACATTATAAATAAATTTATAATTTAACATTATTATAATTCTTTAGTATAATATTATATAATAACATTATTATAATATTTAACATTATTATGAATAACATTATGACCCAGTTTCACAAACAGCGCTTAGATTAAGCCAGGACTAGGCCTTAGATAAATTAGGCTATGTAAGCCACATTTATAAAATGGCCTTAGAAAAATATACTACTGGTGTGCACCTGGAGACAAAAAATACACTGACGTATTTTAAGACATCTCACTGCAAGTTATTTTAAGTTGAGATTGCTGAAACATGCAATTTAATCTTGAATAGCCTTAAACCTTGTTTTGTGAAACCGGGGATATAAATATTAAGAAGTAAAATAACATTGTGAATAAATATTAACATTACATATTACAATAAATGTAAACATACATTATTATTACAAAATCAAACTGTAAAACATCCAGAAGTTATTAATAACTACACTGTGGCAGCACAGTAGCTCAGGACTGTCGCCTCACAGCAAGAAGGTGCTGGTTGAGTCCCCGCTGGGTCAGTTGGCATTTCTGTGTGGAATTTGCATGTTCTCCATGTGTTGGTATGGGTTTCCTCTAGGTGCTACGGTTTCCCCAACACGTCCAAACACATGCGCATACTGTAGGTGAATTTGAGCATAGTGTAGGAGTGTGTAGTGAATGCGAGAGTGTATGGGTGTTTCACAGTGCTGGGTTGCAGCTGGAAGGGCATCCGCTGTGTAAAACCTATGCCAAAGTAGTATCCAGTTCATTCTGCTGTGGCAAACCCCTGATATTAAGCTGATGGGAAAATGCAGTTCTTTTGTCTGCCCCCTCACGATCAGCAGATCCCAATAAAAACTTTTTTGGAGGCTCGCTTCCGCTGGCTCTCTTGAAGCAGGCTTCTTTCTTATTTCTGAAATAACAGAATCATCAGTCATCATTTTTGTCCCATCATCAGTTACTAGGTCATTATAGACATTATTATGTTCATATTTTTGTTGTCTTTTATTGGACATCAAGACTGCACTGATTTGAACGATTACATTAATTTACAGTTCCCTATTATTTTATGTGTTTGCTATATTATGGACTTTGTTGTTATATGTTATTTCTATTTAACTTACGTATGAAATGTACGACAGTTGAAACAACGTCAAGTATCAACGTTGATTCAATTTGCAAAATCGAAAGGTAATTTCAACCTTAATTCAACGTTTTACAAAAACGACCAAAATTCAACCATGAAGAAGGTATAGAGTGAAACAACGTCATGATTTCAACGGTGAATCACCGGTGGTCCTGGTCTCCGAGGTTGTGATGATGTGAAACAACGTCACTATATAAACGTTTGATTCAATTTGCAAAATCGAAAGGTAATCAACGTTAATCCAACCATAGTTCCTGACGTTGATCAATGTTGAATCATTGTTGAAATTGCCGGTTGGGAGGTTTAACATATTAGCAACTAATAGATACAGATGAATAATTCGATTAATTTACAGAATTCTGTTCCTTAAATGCAATGCAAATGTTACTTTCAGGAGGTGTGCAACAATTTTCATTTCCACACTTCAACTTATATAGGCAGCTAATATTAACAGGTGGAGTTTAGTGAAACTCGTCACTAGTCAATTCATTCTCCAGTCCTCCATTGGTTGCACCCATCCATACATCCTTTTTTTTTCTACGAATTCTCTGCACAACATTAAAAAGCACAAGACTTGCAAATTCTGTGCTCACAGGAAGTTTCGCTGCAAAGCTCAAGTTAGTTTTAGACAATCAGGCCTGTGCTCCATCTACTTCTGCAAAAAATACTTTGTTAGTATGCACAGCATCTCACACTCAACAGTGGAGGTTCAGTTAATGTATGATCTTTAAATGACCAATACAAATAATTGTTTAATGAAAAGAAAAAGAGACAAAAATAATAAAAAATATATTCCTTTTTCCTGACACTTTTTTAGTTTTTGTACAAGTTGTTCCCCTAACCTGTGCATTTCAAAAACTTTATCCATAAGGTCTTTTGAAAGCAGTAAGTAATTTGCGTAAAGGGGGGTATGACGATTTTGCATCGTGAGGCACTGTGAGTATATAAACACTAGGATTTTCACCAAACAAAAAAGTTTTTAAGTCAGTTATTTCTGTACTTTTCTGTAGCATGTCAGTTTGAAATATCAATTTACATTTCCAAACATGGCGACACGGGTGGTGCATTAGGTTAGTGCTGTCGCCTCACAGCAAAGGTTGCTGGTTCGAGCCTCGGCTGGGTCAATTGGCATTTCTGTGTGGAGTTTGCATGTTCTCCCCGTCTTCGCGTGGGTTCATTCCACTGTGGCGACCACGGATTGATAAAGGGACTAAGCCGACAAGAAAATGAATGATTGAATAAATTTCCAAACATTATTTTTTCATTAATTGTAATTCTACAGTGAGATTATTGTCTGCACAAGGAGTCTGACAACAGCCAGTGCTCCACACAGAATCTGATCATTCATCCAGTCTGTCTGGAATGACATGAAAGAAACAGAAAAAAACTGAGACAAACTAACTCCAGAAGATCTTTGGCAACATCTCTAAGATACTTAAAAAACCCTACCTGCAAAGCTACAGTACTGTTCAAAGTTTTAGGCACTTGTGCAAAATGTTGTAAAATGCATTAAAAATAATGCATAAATGCATTTTATTTATCAATTAACTCAACTAAATCAAAGCAACTATTGGTATGACCACACTTTGCATTTAAAACACTTGGTCACTTGCCCATAGTATTTCAGGTGGCTTTGTGGATAGGTTTTTTAAGGATCTTAGAGATGTTGCGAAAGTTTGTCTTAGTTTGTTTTGTTTCATTATGTCATTCCAGACAGACTGGATGATGATCAGTGTTCTGCCCCTTATATCAAACGCCTTGCTTGACTCGCCAGAGAGTAAATGCCTTCCACTGACAACCGACTTAAGGGATAAGTTTGAACCTTTTACTGTTGATTATGGAATAACGTAAAACTGCAAAACATACAAAATACAGAATGGTAAGTATGCTAGATCAATAATATGTACATACACAAGCACAATTGGCTCTCTATGCAAAATAGGTCACTGGTTTACGCACTCTAACCAAATCATATTTGTAGTCATATATTACAATAACCAAATAAAGAACACAAATTAACATTTTGCATCTATAATGAAATGCGTATAGTGTAAGCATAAACAAATATAAGTCAGATTATGATAATAATGTCTTCATATCGAATGTGCCTTCAATACATCTTAAATCAAGGAGCAAATATTAGCTACAGCGTGTGCTCTTCCATGCGGCTTCTGAATACCTAGGTTTACATTTATGATGTCATGAAATAAGGACTCTAACATTAAATGCAATACCCATGTATGACCAGAAGAGGTCGCTAGGATCACAACTTAATACTAACTAAATGTAAAATGTCTGGATAAGACAGCACACTCCCCGTCTGGTATTCCGTGAATGCCAAACCTTCTTAAAGTTCAGTTTTTAATAGTCTATTAAGAGTCTTCCTGAAGGAGGAGTATGACCTTATTTATTGGTCTGAGAACAACTTGGGTCCATCTTTTCCAATGATTTTTACTTGGACTTTCCTGACTCGTCCATCTTGACTGAGGTAAATTTTCTGTTATAATTCCCAGCGGCCAGTCGTTTCGTTTGGACTGGGAGTTCTTTGAGTAAGACTATGCTTCCTTTGGATATGTTTGTTTGTTGATGTTGCCATTTTCGCCTATACTGTGGTGTTGCAAGGTACTGTTTCGCCATCTGTCCCAAAAGGTACTTGCAAGGCTTTGCACCATACGCCACTGTTGTTTGTATAGGTTGGGCTTCTCACAATTCTCATGTGGAACTAAGTTAGTGGCAGACTTTTGGGTAAGTAGAGTAGCAGTTGTCAAGATGAAAGGATCCGCTGGGTCAGTTGACACTGGTATCAAAGGTCTGTTGTTATAATGGTGGTGACTTCAGCCAATAAAGGTAGAGAGTACCTCATGCGTGAGCCTGGAGGATGTTGTATAAAGGAGCATGGAATCCAAGATTTTGCGGGTGGTAAGACCGATCATCCTCTCCCATGCGCCACCCATGTGCTACGAATGAGGAGTGTTGAATGTCCATGTGCAACTATGATCTAACAGAAATCGTTCCACTGCATTTACATGCTCCAATGAAATTGGTTCCCCTATCCGAGCGACTCTGTTTCCCTGGACCCCAGATTGCCAAAAACCTCTTAAGGCATTAATGAAGCTGGAGGTAGTTAGGGACTCAATCACCTCTATGTGGATGGCTCTGATGTTTAGACACATGAATAGCACTGCCCATCTTTTGCTTTCTGCAAACCAACCTTTTGTCTTTCGAGCAGATACCGACCAGGGGCCGAACACATCCAGTCCCACATGTGTGAAGGGAGGCTCTGCACTGAGCCTGTCTTTGGGCAGATCTGCCATCTTTTGAGTTTCACAACCCCTCCTCAGCTTATGTCATACCAACACAGGAATGGATAAGACTGCTGACACGTTTTTTTGCCTCCTATTATCCAGTAGCCAGCAAATCTTATCGCACCTTCTGTAAAGTGGCGACCTTGATGATGTGTTTGCTCGAGAAAGTGCCGTATCAGGAGTAGAGCTACATGGCTCTTGCCAGGTATGATGAGAGGTCTCTTTTCTTCAGAGCTTAGATCTGCTTTGATCAGACGACCACCAATCCTCAACAGTCCGCTTTGATCAACAAAGGGGTCTAGTTTTCGAAGAGTACTTGTTTTAGGAAGGGGTTTGTTCTGTTTCAGGCACTGCAACTCATTGGTGTATGTTTCCTGTTGTATTGCATGAATGACAACTTTTGTGCTCTGAAGTATCGTGTCGGCACTCAGGGGCAGTTTGCAACAATGCCAACTTTTGCACGCTGGAGTGTGGCCTTTTTGTTCTTGCTTATAGGAGTGTGCAACGTGAATCAACTTGCCAATCGCTCTGATTAGGCGGCTCCAGACAGAAAAACGTTCAAAACGCTTTGACACTGGGGTATTCAACACTGTCATATGCGTGCGAACTTCTACATCTTGCTCAGGATCAACAAGTGAATAGGGTGCTTTAGGAACAGTCTCAGTTTTTGGTCAATGTAGAAAAGCTGGTCCGCTGAACCAGATTGTGTCTTGCAATTTAGTTGGAGTTATCGGTCGTGTCGCAATGTCCGCAGGGTTGTGCTCTGAGCTCACATAATGCCACTGCTCTGGCTTGGTGCTACTCCGAATCCTCTGTGTACGGTTGCTCACGTAGACGTGAAATCTATGTTTCTCAATGCAGATATAGCCAAGAACAACTCGACTATCCGTGTAGAGCAGGGGTGCTCAACCCTGTTCCTGGCGATCGACCTTCCAGCTGATTTCAGCTCCAACCCTGATCAAACACACCTGAACCAATTATTTAGAACGTGAGAAGCACTTTGATAATTACAGGCAGGTGTGTTTGATAAGGGCTGCAACTGAAACTGCAGGAAGGTCGATCGCCCAGGAATAGGGTTGAGCACCCCTGGTGTAGAGGTTTATCTCGTCGAACCTAATAGCAATTTCCACAATGATAGTTCCATCATGTTCACAGACAAACACAGCTGCACATAGTTCCAGGCGAGGTAGGAGAGCTCTGGTAGTGGCGCTAACTTAGCTTTGCCTGTGATGAATCCTGTATGGCAATTACCATTTGAGTCAACTGTTTTTAGATAAGCGACAGCAGCAATTATCTTCTCTGAAGCATCTGAAAACACAGAAAGCTCTGTGAACTTGGCACCTGACGGTGATATGGGTCCATAGCTCCTCGGAGACTTGTATATGTTGCAACTCTTGCAGAGAGTTTTTCCATTAATCCCACAGCTCCTGACCACTTGCAGGTAGGGATGAGTCCCAATCAGTAGCATTCACAGTCAATTCTCTCAGTAATAACCTTGCCCTGAACTGTGATAGGAGCCACAAATCCTAGTGGTCATACAAGCTGTTTACCACTGATAACAGTCCACATCTAGTGTATGGTCTATTTTCGTTTTGCACTGGAAGCTGAAACAGGTCTGTCTCCAAATTCCACAGTAAGCCAAGGGTGCGCTGCATAGGTAGTGAATTAAACACCTAAATCCAGTTCTTTTCAGTGAGTTGGCATAATCCTCAGATGGAAACGCTTGCATGACTTTCTTATTGTTTAAAGCCAATTTGTGTAACTTCAAGTTAGATCCAGCCAACATGTCTTGTGTCCTTTTTAGCAAGCTTATGGCCATTTCTGGCGAGGGTAAAGACTTCAGTCTGTCATCCATGTAGACGTCTCCTCTACAAACTGTCTGCATCTTCACCGAAATCAGTTTCTCCTTTTTGAGCTGCTCGGCGAAGACAGTAGATGGCCACTGCCGGAGATGGACTGTTGCCGAACACGTGTACCTTCATACAGTATTCTGTGAGTTCATTTTCTGGGTTATTTTCATGGGAACCAAAGAAACCTAAGGTAGTTCCTATCTGCAGGCCGAATCTGAAGCTGTGGAACATTTGTTGTATGTCCACCATGAAAGCGACAGGCTCTTTACGAAACCGCATGAGGACTCCAGGAGAATTGTTATTCAGGTCTGGACCTGTCAAGAGGACCTTATTCAGCAACACACCTTTATAGAGAGCACTTGAATCGAAGACTACTCGCATTTGGGATGGTATACCCGAAAGAAGGCAAATACCAACACTGTTCATTGGGACTGACTGAAGGAGCTATCTCTGCATGATCATTTTCGAATAGCTTTCCATAAAGACTACAAAGTCCCTTTTGATCTTTGGCTTCCTTCTGAAAGATTGCAAAAGTGACTTAAGGCGTTCCACTGCTTGTAGACGGTTGTTTGGCAGATGTTGTCTTGGCTCTTTGAACGGGAGTGGGGCAACCCATGAATTTTCATCATCTTTGTAGACTTCTCCATCCATGATCTGCAGAAATAGTTTGTCTTCCATAGATGGTGCTCTTTTCTCGTCGTCTTTTGTTTTCTGAAATATGTCCCACTCTGCCAGCCTTTGAGTGCTCTCCCTGATCAGAGACTTGGTGAGAGAGACACTTTGGGATCTTTCTTTTATGTTGTAGTTGTTAGGACATGGCTGAAAGTGTGTAGACTGACCATTGTCTAGAATTTTTGTTTGATAAGCTTGGACGAATGTAGGTTTATGAACTTTCCCAAGGCACGTCTCCAATAATTACCCACCCTAAATCCAACTTTTGTGCAAAGGGGGCATTTAGTGGACCATTTACTTGCCTATGGGCTTTGTGGACTATAATGTCTCTGCCTAACAGAAGTAGAATGGGAGCATGATGGTCAGGCTCTGGAATGTATCTAGCAAGATGTTTTAAGTGCCTGTGCTTACTAATCACTTCTGGAGTAGGAATTTGAGTGATTGTCTGGGATTTCGTTGCACTCGAGAAGAGCGGGTAAGGATAAGATCAAGCCTCCATCTAGAGATTCGACTTGAAAGCCTTGAGCTATCCTGCCTTCAGTTTCTATCATCCCTGCACATGTTTTGAGGGTATAAGCCACGGGTAACCAACCCTGTTCCTGTCGATCAACCTTCCTGCAGATTTCAGCTCCTACCCTGATCAAACACACCTGAACCAATTAATTAGAACCTGAGGAGCACTTGATAATTGCAGGCAGGTGTGTTGTATGTATGGCTGCAACTGAAACCTTTAGGAAGGTCGATCTCCAGGAATAGGGTTGAGCACCCCTGGTATAAGCATTGCTGCGTTCCGTAATGCTAAACAGATCAAAGAATTCTGATCTTGCGAGCGATCTGTTGCTTTAATCATCTAGTATGACATATGCTTTGACTGCTTTCTTTGGATGGTTTTCAGGAAAGACTTTCACAAGACAGACCTTCGAGCAGGAACGTGGAAGTTGACTGTTTCCACATACCTCCGTACTCGCTGAGGAGACCTCTGTTTACCACAGGAATGTCTTCGCTCACTTTCTGATTTTCAGCTACAGAGTGTTTTGGATCAATCATCCAGGGTGCTGGGCCTGGATGGAGTGCTGCTATGTGGGTACTGCTGCCACATTCTGAACATTTGATGACCTCGTCACAGTTCTTTGCCATGTGTGTAAAATGAGAGCTGCAACATTTGAACCATATACCTTGCTGTTTAAGTACTAATTTCCTCACTTCCATAGGTTTCATCCTAAATCTTCTACATCTGGACAGAGGGTGAGGCTTATCATACAAAAGCATTGTTTTGCTGGGTTTATCTTATTTTTGAGTTCACTAGCAGGTAATGGACTCCAGAAGAAACCTGAGTCTTGTGTGTCACAACAGCTCTGGGAAAGACAGGTTTGTTTAACTGTTTGTTTGCTCTGTGAGACTCTTCATGTATAGATGTAAGGGAGAAACTTGGATCGTTGCGCATTTTTGCTTGCTGACATACAATGTCTACTAGGAACTTGATAGGTGGAAAGGAAATCTTGTAATCCTCTTTGTATTTAGACCCCACTGTGAGCCACTTCTCTTGTAAGCTGAATGGCAATTTCTGTATTATTGGGTTTACTCCTCGTGGTGTGTTTAGATAGGAAAGACCCGTCAGGTCGCCGTCCTGCATATCTGCTTGGATCTTCATGAGTAAATCACCTAGCTCACGCAGTTTGCAATTGTCTCTGTTTGATATTTTGGGGAAGTTCTCCAATCTCCTAAAGAGAGAGCTCTCTACCATTTCTGGTGCGTCATATGTTTCGTAAAGTCTTTTCCAAATCAGACTGAGCCCTTGTAATGGATAGTTAATGTGAACAGCTCTAATACGTTTTGCATGCTCTTCTGACTCACGCCCCAGCCATCTTACTAACAAGTTTTGTAAGATTTATGAAGGATGCCCTCCATGCTCTAAAAATTTTCCGGTTGGTTGTTAAACTGTGTAAGGCCAGTAGAAACCAAATCACGTCTTGCAATGAACCTGACCACGTCGGAGATTTGACTGTCCTCATACAAATTACTTTGGTGAGGTCCAGCATACAAGGGGGTACCTGACGTTGTCTGAGAATAGTCCAATTCTGAATACCTAGGCTCACATTTATGACGTCATGAAATAAGGACTCTAACATTAAATGCAATACCCATGTATGACCAGAAGAGGTCGCTAGGATCACAACTTAATGCTAACTAAAAAAAATGTCTGGATAAGAGGGCACAATCAGATTTCTGTGTGGAGCACTCACTGCCTGTTACAGAAAGATATAGAAATAACCGTCTTTAAACTTTTTGTTTTTTGTGAAAATACCAGTGTCAAAAATGTAAATAAACACGGCTGAACATTAAATTGCTGTGTGTGTGTATATATGATATATATAGTGTGTATATATATATATATATATATTATATATATATATTATATATATACTAAGGGTGTAACGATACGCCTATTCAGATCGAACCGTTCGGTACGAGACTTTCAGTTCGGTACACATTACAAACCGAACGATTCAGACAAATATCTGAAAAGAGAGTAAGTATACAGAATATACGTAATGTTTTCAGTGCAACAATGCTCAACAAGGCATCCCAAATGACGTGACAGGCAACATCTGCCTTCCCCGCCCACCTCCAAACGCTACTCCAGTCAGGCACACACTGCACTCAGGGCCGGAGCAAGCTCTACTGGCGCTCTAGGCAAATGACGAGAATGCCGTGGAAATTTCGGGTTTTAAGAAAATGTAAAATGTAATAGAGCCTCGTTACATTATTCCTTCATAAGCCCATTTCAGTCAGATGATAATTCCTGCTTTTAGATCCACTGAAATGGCAGGTGACAGTCAAATCAAGCAGATCTCGGTTAATCCATATGTGCTGCCGTTAATCCACGTGTCAGGTAATTAAAAAATAGGTTGCATGATATTTAAGTATAAGTGGGTCACGCATGGATGAGATCAATCATTGGTGATGCAAACTTTAACTATTTAATCTAAAATATTAAGGTGTTTTAAGCAATCTTGACAGACTGGCACAAATATGCTTTCATTTAAAAAAATCGCTCGTCACAGCTAGACATGCAGTGAACATCTCCGTTCTCACAGGTTTCTGAGTTTTCTCATCATTAATCATTTTCAGTCTGGGAACATGTTCAGTGCTGCAAATTTTGTTAACCCTGTCCTGCCTCATTGTGGTCAAATTACTTGATTTAATGGAAGATATCGTGTATTGAGGAGGATATAGGCAAAGATATCTTTAATTATTTCCATTGCGCTCTCTATGAGCAGCAGCAGTTCACGCGTGCTGGGACTACCATACACAGCCACATCTTGTAGCAAATTAATTTGCAACTTTGTTGCATAAGAAAATAGGCTAAATAACAAAATTTAATTAACAAACAAATTAAATAAAATTATTTGTAACTACAGAAAAAAGAAATGAAAAGAACTGAAACCAACTCAAATGTTCTGTTCTGGAATAACAGGTGTTGTGATCAAATTAATTCGATGGAATGATTACACAGACAGGAATGATTAACACATGATTAACACCTATTTTATTTAATTTAAAAATATGTTAGGCCTATATTTATTATATAGCCTACCTACCTTGAGAGGGCGGGAATTAATGCCGCTTTTATATTTATTTATTTAAATTGATTATTAAACAGTATACACTAGGCCTACAGCTGCTTTTCAATTGCCCATCACATTCTTACGAACATTTTTTTATTAAAGTTTATTTCATTGACTTGAATATAATTAACCATGTATAATATCATTACTAACCCGTCGTCTAAAATCCTAAAATAATAAAATAGCCTATGATTTTATTCGTGGCTAGAGCTAATTTGATTGACATCCTAGGCAATGAGACCTTTACTTCGCCTGACTGAATGTGAGTTTATTGCACGCAACGCTGTATTTTGGTAGCACAAAAACTCGCTCTGATGCAGGAGAGAACTTTACCAACAGCTAAATGCACTGCTGAAAGACTTTTTTCTACGAATAACGACACGCTTAATATCATCGATGTCCACAATCAACAACATCTTATATCCAGAAACACGAACTTGCAGACTCTTTGAACAACGAGGAAATAATTTAACTTTTTAATTCAAAGCCCAAACGGCGGCTTGTTTTGTAATTTAATGCCAGCTATACCTATACCTAAGTCAAATCTTTCTTTAATTTTTTAATTGTTTGAAAGCTTAAGTGGCACTGTAGAGGTCCAATTTACTGTTGTTTGATTTAAATTATAGCCTATATATGCACCAAAAACAAGTCAAAGGAATGAATGAATTATTAAAATGATTCTTAAATGTCGATATTGTTTTTACTCAAAAAAAACAAATGTTTTATAAAAATAAAATGAGCAATTTTCATCATTTATACGATTCAGTTAAATATAAGTTGGACATTTATGGGGCCATGTAACATGTTTTTGTGTTTGTTTTTTTGTTCTCCTTGATCTTTAATATATACTGGGTAGCTATGCAAAATATTTTCTAAAATGTCAAGCAGGAATTTGTCGATAGCTTTATTATTATGAAGACAAAAAATATTAAAAATAACAAAAATAAAATGATAAAAAAATACAAAGATCAAAAGAGCAGCATTTTGCTAAATATAATAGTCCTTTATATGCTTTAAATCCTGCTATGCGTTCATATTCGTTTTTATTTCACTTGATGCATTAGTTATTTAATGTTTGAATGATGAAAGTCGTTTAAATCAGTATTTTACCATCAAAATGTAGTATATTTTAAATCATTATTAACTTTTGATATAAAACCACTGTGTAATTTAATTGATTGTTAAAAATGAAATAATTTTATGGCATAACAGTGTTTAGTTGCTTTCGCTTTTACACATGAACATAAAAAAAACTAGTTTTGGTTTTATTTAAATTTAATTGAACAAAGACAGCCATTAACATTGAGTTGCCAAGGCAACTACTGATGCGTTTTGTGTAATGTTCCAAAGAGCTTTATTGCAGCATGACAGTGGAAAGAGAAACCGTATCCGTGCTGTCTGGCCGGTTTGGCATGGAATGAAACTGTTCAGCATAAAAAACGGTCCAGCACGATTTCCAAGAAAAATATACGAATTATATTTTAGTTTGGGCCCAACTGTGGGGTGGATGATTTTCGGTCAGTGGAAAGTAGGGATTTAATTAATGCTTCACTACTGTATCACAATCTTCTGTCATATACTTGCAGTTTTTTAAATGTCATAATTTAAGATTAAGTCTTGCGTCTGTTTTTTCTTGATGCTGATGTGCTTTTATTACATTTAGATTTCAACTAAATATTACAATTAAAAAGAAAACAAATTATGTCGTAAGGAATGCTCTTAAATAATGTAGCCTTTGACAGTAAGCACCCATTTCTTGACATGATTGGGAAGGGGGCGGGCGGGGCGGTGCTGGATTTGTGCGTACCTTGGAATAAAATCCTGCAGGCGCCCCTGCATATGCAGTCCTCAGAGGTGTAAAGAGTACCTGAAAACCATACTTGAGTAAAAGTACAGATACCTTACTGTAAAAATTACTCCATTACAAGTTACAAGTCACCAATTCAAATAAGACTTGAGTAAAAGTATTAAAGTATCCGATTTTAAAAGAACTTAAGTATTTTACTCATACTGAATGTAGGCTCAAAGAGCACCAAGAAAGGTTTATTTTCCTAATATAGAAATTAAATTTAACACCTCAATGTTTCAAGATGGCTGAACAAAATAGATTTAAAAATAGAACAAAAAGTCTCAGTCAAACTCAAATGTTCAAAAAAGGCACAAACAATTTATCAAAAAAAAAAAATAGTAAAACGTAGTAAAAAAAATCAGAGCTGACTTTGATGTGATTCATCTCTCAGTATCAGAGGGGGGCAATATTTTTTATTTTGAGTAGTTTTGTAAACAGTATGTTTTGAGCAGTAATTTAATGCTGGGCGTGTCATCGTGATTGACAGCTGTGATGGACAGTTTCTCAAAGCAGACGCCGGAGCTTCGGCAGGAGAGACTGAAGTGTATTATTCCATTTCTGTGTTATTTTACCATGATGAAATGAGTTGCTCAGCAGTAAACTAGAGTTTCTGACATACAGGATCTGGTGAAACACTGTTTATTCGTTAGGGTCAGGGGGCTTTATCAGTTATTTGATACACGCCTAACCACCCAGATAGCAAAATACACTCGGGCCAGTTCCGGCTACACTCTCGCCTGCCGGAGACTTACCCCTCGGCCCGACTCCGTCTGCTGTACCTACTCGCGCACATTACTCGCGGGCCGATCCGGCTCGGATGCGGCAGCGTCGGCTCGCTAACGGCCGCCGCATCTGGCCCGATTGACTCGGGCAGTGTGTCCATAGGCATCCAGTCAGATCCGGCGGCCGTTAGCGAGCCGACGCTGCCGCATCCGAGCCGGATCGGCCCGCGAGTAATGTGCGCTGCGGCCTGGAGCTGGCGCGATTAAATCTTCATTATATAAACCGCACCTTTGTTAACGTTATTACAACCATTTGTGTTGATAAAACAGCAAACCAGGCTCCTATGTAAACGCAAAGTGTACATTAGCGAGCCTTTGTTATAGTGCAGACACCGGCGGTCAAGTGAGCAGTTCGGGGGGCGTGGTTGATTTGATGTACAAGCGTTTGGTTGGAAGCTTGATTCCGCAGCTCCTCCTCTGGCTCCATCAGGCAGTCCTTCTGCGCATGCCCAGGCTCCAATTTCAGCAGTCTTCTGCCACAGTTTGTGTCCGTCACGAGGCGTTTTTTCCTTCACAGTGTTTAATGGAAAATGGCGCTGTCGCGTCGTCCATATTTTATACAGTCATTGGCACAATTACAATGTAACGAGTAACGGTAAGCATCTGTTCAAATGTAGTGGAGTAAAAAGTACATATATTCAATCAAAAATGTAGTCAAGTAAAGAGTAAAAGTTGCTTATATTTTTGATACTCAGTACAAGTACAAAGTAGCCAAAAAAATACTTAAGTAAAGTAACGAAGTCCATTTACTCAAGTACTTTACACCACTGGCAGTCCTGCTGATAACGGCTTGGAACTATCGAACCACCCGAAGTCACTATCAAATCCTGTCCCGCGCTGCACTGTTGTGTAACTGAAGTGTGTGCCGCATTCACCTCTGACGTAGGCTACTCAGCCTGTAGCCTAGTTTGGGATTTTTTCGTTGGGACGATTAAGCAAGAATCATAATGCATTGCGTATTCGGCTCATTCTTCAGTAGCCTCAACACAGGCTGGTAGCCTAGATTTAAACGGACCGTTTATATGAATGAGCGATTAAGAGATTAATTGATCGTTAATTTAAATGATCATCGATCATTGGATTTTGTAGAAACTGACATTCCTAGTTCAAAGTAAAAAAAAAAGAAGAGAGGACATGCTTTTATGATGTTAGTTTTCATACAATAAAAATATTTCAATCAGAGAAATCCTCTGGCTTTTTTCTTTTTTTTTTGCTGTATCAAAAACATACTGAACCGTGACACCACTGTTCGTATCGAACCGAACCGTGATTTTTGTGAACCGTTACACCCCTAATATATACACACAGCAATTTAATGTTAGCTGTGTTTATTTACATTTTTGACAGCAATACATTAAAAGCAGTTGGATGAACTAATGAGTAATGTATTTATTTCTGTTCTTGTAGGCAGGGGCGGTCAATCTGGCCTGCCACCATGATTCTGACCTGCCGCACATCCTTCCCCCCGCTCTTCATTTTCTATATCACATCGGATGTGGCCTACCACCGGGACTCTGGCCTGCTGCGAATCCCACCTCCCTGCTCTTCACTTTTTATATCGCATCGGATGTGGCCTGCCACCGGGACTCTGGCCTACTGCGCATCCCTGTGCACCCCCCTCTTCTAGATCACATCAGATGTGGCCTGACTGACAGTTACTTTTGCCCAGTCTGCCCCTGCTTGTACGTGTGGTGCTGTTGTTCCCCTTCAAATGGGAACTCCAACATGTGTCTGGTAACAGACTACGGGAGATCGCTAGATGACCAATCACTCTTAAGAGAAAGAAAAAGGGGCCAATGAATGCCAAATGAGTTGCCAGAGCTCGGCTCCGCAGGTGCCACTGATTAGCCATTAGTGGAGTATATCAGTGGCGTCCACTGATATACTCCTAAATAAAGCAGATTATTTGCTTCAGACCTCTCACTGACTAGGTTAACATAGACATCAGATTCAAATTATTTGCCTCTAATTAAGACAATAATAAGATTAAGGTGTTTACATGAGCTGCTTTTTGAATGTTCCTTTTTTCATGATCCCGTTTTACATGTTATAGCACATAATTCAAATAACGTCATTGCGTCACCTCGCTATCTGCATTTCCTACAGATTTTCATGTAATTTGGGGTGTTTCATTATTAATTTGTCGATTTTAACTGCAGTTTGGCACTTTCGCTTTCATTTGGGAACATTTCATGCATGCCCCCGTGACAAACTTGATAGTGGATGCAACTATGAACTGCTGGAAGAGTGTTGTTTTAATGGAAATTTATACCGCATGCTGAATGGAAGAAAAAAACCTCAACATTTCACGATTCAGGTGTCTGTGGTCTGCACTGACTCAGTAGGTGCAAAGTGTGTGGACTATCCTGTCGCAAATACGGTGATGGTACATGACGGTAATAGTTCGATTAAGGTGTTTACATGTCTGTACTGCACTTCAATAATGCGACTAAAATCGGCATACTTCACATGTCTTAATTTGATTTCTCTTTAGTTCAATTGTGACCTTAATCTGATTAAATTAATCACAAATTGCAGTTTACATGGTAGATTCTTAATCAGAGTATTGTCTTAATATAAAATCGAATTATTGTTGTCCATGTAAACGTACTCACTGAGACTGAAGAGCTCTGATCAGCATCCTGATTTCTCCAAGAAACCAGTTTCCTCACCAGTGCAGGCGAAGACGCTACATCTGCGATCGAACTGGGCTCCTTTCCCGTCCCCTGGGTGTTTCACTGTTGTTTAAAAGAGCTGTTTTCTCTAAAAGAGCAGATCATCTATGAGAGCAACACTGACGAGCAGTGCATCGGCATCGGCCGTGTGCTTCTGGATGAAGTGGTTTCTTTTCTCCAGATAACAGGCATGAGTATTGCATCACATGTCTTGGGTCCAGCATGTTGAGACGGTGCTTGAGGACAGTTCTTACCTCATTGTGAGGGCTTGACTGTTGCGCAGCTGAGGACGCGGCATACACTATAGCATGAGGGTGCGCTTCCCCTGTTGATCCCCCCAAGTCAGTTAATGCACGAGCAGGCCTGAGGATTACAGTGGGGGCTAATCCATGACTCCGTGCCCGCGGGCCCCTTGCTTTCTCAGCGCTCTATGTCCAAGCTTCGAGTGAGGGCACCGGTCCATCCTCAGGGATGGCCTCGCTTTCATTAGATGACACGGGGACCAGATGTCCATCGCTGCATCAGAGGGCGGGTTAACATGCTCCGATGATGATCCGGACCCGCTGCCACCTCTGGGGTTGTCACCAAGACTCTGGATTTAGAATCAGACATGTTAGCCATGTTATCCAGGCTGCTTCGGCCGTAGGATTTGGAGATGGCTTGTCTTCCAGCTTTGCAGCCGGACCACTTAGATGGGTGTTATGTGAGGGCCAAGAAGAGAGCTCACGCAGGCATAGAGGGCATTTTTCTGCCCGTCCTCGTGCACTCCCACTCCCACCACCCTGATGGCGGAGCAGCCAGGGGATATTGGGGCGATTCCTCAGGTGGAGCAAGCATTGTGTCAATCTTTGCCCGCAAGGTGCCTCCACCTGGAGAGGTCCACCCAAACTCCCTTCCAAAGCATGCAGGTTATCTGAGTCTCTCACGAGCTATGTTGTGTGTACTAGGCGCTTTTCTTAACACTGTGCAAAAACAGAATAGCATCTACTGTGCCTGGATTCGGGCGATTCCGATACCGCAGAAAGTCAAATCTTTCTTTAATTTGGACTTTTGCTTGAATTACGGAGTGGCACAGTAGCTGTGCAAGGTACTGTATGAATTAAATCATAACCCATATATGCATCAATAAACAAGTAAAATGAATGAATGAATAAAATAAATATGGATTCTTAAATGTCGGTAGTTTGTACTCCAAAAAAATATCAATACGTATCGACAAATGTTTTATAAATAGAGCAATTTTCAACATTTCAGCTATAGGCCATTATACGATTCAGTTAAATATAAGATAGACATTTAAATATAGATAGATGTATTAAATATAGACATAGACATTTAAATATAGATAGATACGGTAATCTTTAATATATACTGGGTGGTGTAGCTACGCACAAATATTTTCTAAAACGTCAAGCAGATATTTGTCTATAGCTCGTTAGTTATTTATGAAGACAAAAAATTATTAAAATAACAAAAAAAAACTATAAAATTACAAAGATAAAAAGAGCAGCATTTGCTAAATATAGTCCTTTATATCCTGATATGCTATGTGTTGTTTCATTCGTTTTTTTAGATTTAACTTGATGCATTCGTTATTTAATGTTTGTATACTGAAATCATTTAAATGGTTATATTTTACCATCAAAATGTAGTATATTTATATCATTACCAACTTTGATTTAAAACCGCTGTTATTTTATTGATTGTTATGAAATAATTTAAGTGCTATATTTTTTATTAGTGAAAGTGCCCGCTCACTTTGACAAGGCCTGTCTAAATATATATTTCTGCCATGCCACTAATTCAGATAAACTATTGTTGCATTATCATTGTTTATTTTTCTGTTATGTACAGAGATTTGAAATATTTATTTCCCCTCCAATCCTTTTCAATCTTCACGTTACATTTTGGTCATTTTATCTCCAAATAAAATTTGCCCAAAGCTGCACAACATAAGACCTCTACATAAATACGGGTGCTGTGACTTCTATTGTAGCTATGTTTAGCATCCCTATATGAGAGAGTGCCATAACCACGTTTAGTCACACGGTTGCTTTTCTTTTACAAGTGAGCATGAAAAAAACTAGTTTCGGCATTTATTTAAATTTAAATGAACAAGGTAAGCTGGTAAGGTAGTTACACAGTAAAAACAAAATTAATAAAAAAAATAAATAAAAAAATCGAAATCGGTCAAACTTTATGAAAAAAAAAAAAAAAAATCGAGATTTTTTTTTTGCCATATCGCCCAGCCCTAATATATATTAATATATATATATATTATATATATATATATATATATATATAATATATATATATATATATATATATATATACAGTATATGCATAATGCAAGTACACTCTTGCAAAAAAAACACTTACTATTTTATTCTTAAGAATTTTTGATTTAATTATAGTCATTTTAATTATTTAATAATCAGGCATTAGAAACAGAATGTAAAAACGTATATCATAAACAACTAAATAATAAATGTTAACAAAAAAGTGTGAGGTAAAAAGTAACAGAGGCTGCGATATCTGTTAGCAGATCTATTTTCAGTTGGCAGACACCCACATAAAAATATACTATAGTAATTTAAAGTAAAACTATAGTGTTTTTTTTAACCATAATCACACGGACACCTCCAGTAGAAAAGATTGCTGCACAATCAACTAAAATGTTGCTAGAATTGTTTTTATATACGTGCGATATATTGCATCATTAATGATTATTGAGGTCATGTTTATGTGTTGTGTGATAAGTCTATATAATGATTATTGTGACAGGCCTAAGAAGCATGTAAAAATTTAGGGATAAACCAAAATAAACTCAAACTAGTATCCTAGACCAGAAACAAAGAATTGTGATAAAAGTGGGTTTTCTAAACTAAAATATTGGTATGAATCTTTTTCAATTGCACATTTAAGACATGTTAAAAGTTGTAGTATATACCATTATTTAACAAAGTAGCTGGCTTTCAATTCAAAACTGTTTTAATCTTACATTGCTCAAATGGTTTAAATAGGTGAAATGGCCTACAAGAGACTGGCAACACTTGAATGAACTGTAAGCTGCAACAGAAAACACACACGCAGAGTAGGGATGGGCGATATGGCCTCAAATCCATATTGCGATATACATTGCAGCCTCTTGCGATAACGACATATATTGCGATATAAAATTATAATAGAACCATTTCAGAACAGGTTACATAGACCCTTAGGAAAGTCAAACTGCTATTTTTTTAAGAAATAAAGAAACGTTGCATGTCATTTTGAGAACATTTATTGTGCAAAAGCAAAATTGTAATTAAACAACACAATGTAGCAGATAAATAAACTAAATGTAGTGCCTTTTAGAAAGAAAGACTTTTCTTTTAAGTCTTTGGTTCCTAAATGCCAAGTTGCAGAGAACAAAAAACTGGTGTCTTTTTAGTTAAGGAACTTACAATGTACTGAAATTACTTCCAGTATTAAATTAGTCAAATAAAATTGTGTATTGCAGATACTTTAAATAAAAACATATTTCTAACCTGCAGCCTAAGGTAACACATTTGATTTTAAACATTTTGTTCTCCTAATGAAATTAAAACTGATGTCTTGATCTGCTCTCTCTCTCTCTCTCTCTCTCTCTCTCCTCTCTCTCTCTGTCTGCTGTAGTATTGGTGCTGCTGAGAGATTGAGACGCACCAGACAAGTTTGCGAATAAAGTAATGCAAAAATGAATACAATTAATATCGAAAGCGAAAGCAGATTCTCGGACATGTCCGGGGAGAATGTATTGTCACCCAAAATAATGAGCTGGATCAGTCTATTTAGTCTTCGCGCTCTTCTTAAGCTGCTCCCAATCAGAACAAAAGTTCTGTATCCAGCGCGACACAGTGCGTCTCTGTGGGTCTGCAATGCAGAGCATGCGAGCGAGTCTGTGGCAGAGTGTTCTCAGTTTTTTCGCGAACACAGAACCGGGCGCCCCAATAATATATCGGCCGCCCAGGTAAAATCTGTGTGGGAGGCACTGATGTCACTAGACAAGCCACAATATGCCATGCGTTGCTTAGTGCATAGTGCATTATCGCGAATTAGAATCTCTATCGTAGGCCAATTTTGTATCGTTTATATCGCATATCGTTTATATCGCCCATTACTAACGCAGAGTATCTTAATATGACTTAAGTATGATATGAAATAATTATCTGAAACATTAGGAGCAGCATATATGTAAAAATATAGGCATAAACCAAAATAAGCTGCAACAGAACACACACAGCATCTTATTATGATTAAGTATAAGAAAGAAGTATGTAAAATATAACATGGGGAGAAGCATGTAAAAATGTAGGCATAACCCAAAATAAACTCAAACTAGTATCCTATACAAGAACCAAAGAATTGTTATAAAAGTGGGTTTTCTAAACTAAAATATTGGTATGAATCTTTGTAAATTGCATTTTTATTACATGTTAAAAGTTGTAGTCTATACCATTGCCATTATTTAACAAAATAGCTGGGTTTCAGTTCAAAACTGTTTTAATCTTACGCTTAAATGGTTGAAATGGCCTCCAAGAGACTTGAATGAACTGTAAGCTACACAGAGAGAAAGAGAGAGAAAGATAGAGAGAGAGAGAGAGAGAGAGAGAGAGAGATGGAGAGGACAAACCAACACACACGAGGAAAATACCAACAAACACTCCACATTTATAAATCACTATTAAAAGAAAAGAAAGCTGATCACATGAAGTTAAAATTGGATCAAATTGAGGAGGCTATTGATCAAAATTTGTTTTGGGAATCATGGAAAAAAATAAATCAATCCAAAGAATCCAACCAAATTCCTATTCAAGACCCAAAAATCTGGACGAAAACATTTCGAAAAACTATATTCACAAAAGAATTGACCCAAAAACAAAAACATCTGACCTCCCAATTACATATATTAGAAAATACTAATAAAGATCAGCTAAACCATTTAGATATTCCAATACAATTCAATGAGTTAACAGAAAAATTAAAAACTCTAAAAAATAAAAAAGTCCTGCGCCTCAGATGGAATCTCTAATGAAATGCTGAAACACAGCAGTCCTCAATTAAAAAAAGCCATCTTGAAATTATTCAACCCTCTTGTTAGATTCGGGACATTTTCCAGAAATTTGGAAGGAAAATTTGATCACGCCAATATTTAAAAGTGGTGAGAAGTACGACCCAAATAACTATAGGGGCATCACAGTGAGTAGTAACCTGGGGAAATTATTCTGCTCAATCATTAATGATAGACTGGTTGGGTTCATCCAGGAAAACAAGATTTTAAATGATAGTCAGATTGGATTTATGCCTAAAAACAGAACATCAGATCACATTTACACACTCCAAACACTCATACAAAAACATGTCCACCAGACGAAACAAGGGAAAATATTCGGCTGTTTCATTGATTTTAAAAAAGCCTTCGATTCGGTGTGGCACAATGGGCTTTTCCTAAAACTCTTACAAAGTGGAGTTGGAGGAAAAACTTATGACATAATGAAGGACATTTATAATGGGAACAAGTGTTGTGTAAAAATAAACAATATGCGGACTGATTATTTCACTCAGAGTAAAGGAGTCTGTCAAGGCTGCAGTCTCAGCCCGACTCTATTTAACATTTATATCAATGAATTGGCATCAGCACTTGAGAAGTCCTGTAGTCCTGGCCTGAGCCTGGAGGACAGAGAGATCAGATGTCTCCTGTATGCCGGACGATCTGCTGCTGCTGTCTCCTCATGAAGATGGTCTTCACCACAGCCTCTCCATCCTGGAGGAGTTCAGCACAGACTGGGCATTGCCCATTAACATGCAGAAGTCCAAGATCATGATCTTTTGTAAAAAAACCTCGTCTGACTGACAAAAAAAGACACACTTTTAAAATCAGAGGAACAACTCTTGACCACGTCACCTCTTATAGTTATTTGGGTCTGACATCACAGCTTCTGGACACTTCAGTCAAGCCCTAAAAGACTTGACCGCTATGGCACGCAGGGCTTTTTATTGTATTAAAAAAAACCTTTTTAAATTTAACCCGCCCATTAAACTGTGGCTGAAAATATTTGACACCATTGTTAAGCCAGTCCTGCTGTATGGCTGTGAACTCTGGGGACCCACATTTAAATTAAACTATGAATCTTGGGAAAAAAGTCCAGTTGAAATCTTTCATCTGGAATTTTGCAAAAACATCCTCGGAGTTCACAGAAGCCACACCTAGCCTTGGTTGCAGAGCAGAACTAGGCAGGTTTCCTTTGCTCTCAGAAATCCAGAAGAGAGCAGGGAAGTTCTGGCTCCATCTGTCAGACTCCAGCCCAGAGAGCTACCATCAGCAAGCCCTTAAATATAGAAATACACATCCGGCCAGTGACCCCATGCTTTATCTGGTGGAAAAATACCAACTAAATTCACAAACACAGTCCCAACATATAAAGACTAAAGAAATAGAGAAGATTACCCAGGAGGAATATAAACTCAATTGGCAAACTAAAGTACAACAAATAAAAAAGTTGGTGTGCTTCCACCAGATTAAGCCTGGTTATGAATTGGCCCCGTACCTGACCAACATTAAGAGCCCAGGTCAGAGAAAGCTGATGAGCCGGTACCGTCTGAGTGGACACAGTCTGTGTGTGGAGACGGGCCGACACAAGCGCAGCTGGAGGAGCCCAGAGCTCAGACTGTGTCCACACTGCTCTGCTGGAGTTGTGGAGGATGAGCTGCATTTCCTCACTCACTGCAGCAAATATCAGACCATCAGAGAAGCTTACTTCACACACATATCTCTAATTCTACCACAATTCCAGGAAGCCACAAATACGGAGAAACTCCACTATATTTTGGGAGAAAATGAAAAATGTCTCCACCTAGCAGCACAGTACGTGTCCTCATGCCACCATATGAGAGAAAAAGGCTGAATTCCCTTATCCCTTATTGAAGCTCTCTGTCCTTATCATTTATTAATATATACTTTTATTAATCTTTTTAAATTAACTTGATTAACTTGAACAGTTATGTATAATATAACAATATATATGTGTTTGTTTATTATTACTTATATTTCTTTTAACTATATGTATGTTCTGTGTTTTGTTATTGCTTTGGCAACATTGTGATTTGGTTTACAGTCATGCCAATAAAGCTCTTTGAATTTGAATTTGAATTTGGAGAGGAAGAGGGAGAGGAGAGAGAGAGAGAGAGAGAGAGGAGAGAGAGAGAGAGAGAGAGAGAGAGAGATAGGATGAGAGAGAGAGGAGAGAGAGAGAGACCACGAAAGTATCATTTGAAATAATCAGGGCCGCTGCTGGCCAAAAGAGTGCCCCCACAGAGGAACAGAAACAAACAAACATATGTATTTAAACTTGTATTTATTTATTTATATGGATAAATGTGCATTTAAACACTCAAAATTATACTTAAACATTCAAATATTTACATTACAAAATAATAGTTTACATCAAAGTAAACACTGACATGTGTTCTGCAGAAGCATTCCCAATTTCAATTTTTACAAAAGGTAAGGAATAAAACCCTGTCTGTACCTGTAGAGATAGGCGGTCCTCAGGGCTGACATCCTGTCTCTGTGTCTACCGGTGCAAGCTGCTGGTGCCTCTGGAGCAGTGCTGGATCAGGCCACCTCATCTTCTTTTGTGACAATTTTCAGCATTGAACCTCCATATACAATACAGAAGAAATTAGTCATTTAGAGAAAAACTCATGACATACTATTAAAACAATGAGCTAGTCAAACACTCTTCATAATGTGTCTAACTAAAACCAAAATATGGATTTAACTTGCACTATAATCTATGGTGACAACACTGACTCTCATTGTCAGTATAAATCAAAGACATTTGAGGTTTTTAAGAATTAAAAGTGTATTAAAATTAGTGTGTCTTTTAAACAAAAACTTAATATTAAGAAAAAATAATCATTAATGAATTCATTCTTTTATATAATATTAGGTTTTATATTATTGATCTTTCAGAAATGACAGAATGAGTCAGTTTTGTTATTTCATATAGTAATGTACAAAAATGAAAAACACACCAATCCACCGATGTAAAGACTAAAGAGACTTTATTGTCATTGCAGTGATACAAGCAATAACAGCTGCAATAAGAAATGTATAGAAATAGACAAAACAATAAACAACTGCAAATAATTCTATAATATATAATTATATAACATAATGTAATAACTATATAATAATAAATAATACATACAGTGAAATAATTGTGCAGTGCGTGTTTTATGTAGCTGGTGTGCAAACAGAATTGTAAAGTATTGCACAAGTTAATAAAATAATTGAGTTTGTGTATTTATCAGCAACATGGGGAAGAGGGGCAAACGTCATAAAAAACATCATAAAACATGTCCTGTCATAGTTTAAAGCACAATGCAGGGCCGCAAAGCAAAAAAAACTGAACGTAAACAACAACAAATAAGGCAGATTTGGTGCAGTTGTGGCGAAGTTTAAACGTAAGCCTCACTAGTGAACAAGCAAAAATATGCTTTCCAGATTCATGGAAGTTACCTGAAAACGCGATTCATCTTGCACTTTTTTTCTCTTCTCGGCTCCAGACTGCTGTTGTCTTCCCGGGGATAGAGCTGCAACTTGCAACAGTTATAAATATTTGCTGCTAGCAGAGCAGCACAGATAAGTGGACCGGACAACGCCGCGTGTACACGGAAAAAATTACGTCACATGTTTGTTTTTGCGTTCGTCATAAAATGAATTTTTAAAAATGTATTTAACAAAATATTATCAATATACATTTTATTTACACTTAGTTTATGTTGATATTATTAAATAAATGTTAATATTTTTTTTTTGAGCAACCGTCCGAGATGGTGCCCCCCTCCGGAGCTGAGGCCCTACTTAGCCTGTGTACTCAGTATATAATGTTAGACAAAAAGAGTCCAAGTACACCCGTCTGCAGCTTGCAGATTGGGGCGGGGCTGAATATGGGGCGGGGCTGTATGTGCAGCTCCGCCCATAAGTAACAGTGGGCGGGACTGAACATGTCGCCCCGCCTACAAGTCTTTCATTGGTTAACGGAAACATATTGACGTTGACGTAATATACTTTCGATTCCGGTTTTCATCACTGCATGGTAAGAGTCGCGGCAAGATGGCGGATAGGGTGCATCGTGTGTTCTGAGCCCTCTACAGTCCCAGCTTTTTATATACATATTGCCTCTTAAAGATATAAATTGCTCCTCTGGCAAATGCTAAAAAAAAAAGGTATTATAAAACATCAAAAAAGTGCAAAATGACAACAAAAAAAAGTTTTGCTGTATCCCGTTGTCAAGTAGCAATGGACTGTCATGACTATGCTAACACTAAGTTGGATGATTCCGCCGAGAAAACTAAAAGAAAAGACCCGTTCTCGCCGTTAAAGAGTACACCAGCAGCTAAAAAGAAGGACGCGGGAATGGAAGAAAAAGAAGGTACGAATGTGGTCTTGGAAGCAATTAAGCTACTTACAGACAAGGTGGATACGCTAGGCACTCAGCTTCAACAGAACTCCGTCATGCTAACTAGCATTGCAAAGGCAGTAGAATTCAACGCGGCAGAAATCAAAGACTGCAAAACACAAATACAATCTTCTGTTCGGGACGTAACAGCCTTAAAGAAAGACAACACAGATCTAAAGGAACGTGTCTTAGAGCTAGAGCGATACAAGCGCCGATGGAATCTGAGAATTCGTGGGTTTAAAGAGAAGGAAGGTGAAGACATACGAGTGGCAGTTGCTGAATTACTGGTGAAAATCACACCATCATGGTCTTCAAGCATTAATCAAATTGTGGATTCGGTTCACCGAATAGGTCGGCGGGAAGAAAACAAAACGAGGCACGTCATCATTCAGTTCACTCAAAGGATTCACCGAGATTCGCTGTGGAGAACGACCAAAGATCACACGATCTGCAAAGAGCTTCGAATCAACTTTGTCGAAGACCTCTGCAAAACTGACAGGGAGACCCGAGCTGCGCTGTGGCCAAAAATAAAAGAGGCAAGAGATGCTGGCAAACGAGCTTACTACAGAGGTGGTGATGGCTACATTAACGGACAGAAAATTGCTTGAGGGTACGAAAGGAATATGTTCACGACAAAGTCAGTTTAGCTATAAAAGTTTATTAAAGACTTAAGACTTTATATGTGAATATGGTGAAATAAGTGGGCATTGTATATGTCAAGTATTAAGTTCATGTTTAAGGGACATGTCATGAGAGCTTCCTTCCTAATTCTTTCAGAAGTTTAGTATGTCAGATTAACGTTAGTGGTAATAAGTTAACGGTTGTTAATTTGTTTATGAATCCTTTTTTTTCGTGTATCTCACTTAATACTAGGGGCTTAAGAGAGATCACTAAGAGAAAATCTATATTTTTGTTTTGCAAGGGTGAAAAAGCACATTTTATTTTATTACAGGAAACGCATTCAGAACCAAATGATGAAAAATTTTGGATAAGCCAGTGGGGAGACAAAATTATATTTGATCATGGATCCACTAAATCAGCAGGTGTGGCGATCTTATTCTGTAATTCACCTGGAAAATTAGTAACATCTAGATTTAGTAACAACGGTCATTGGATAATTTGCGTCCTGTATATAGACAATCAGTTTTATATTTTGGTCAATTTCTATGGATATAATACTGTAATTCAAAACAGACAGTTGATTTCAGATGTTTCAAATGGCATTATAAATCTTAAACTCATTTATCCAACTGCTATTATAATCATGGGTGGTGACTTCAACATGGTTAGTGATGAATGGCTGGACAGATACCCATCTAGATCTCATCATAGCAATTATAACCCCATCTTAACTGACTTTTGTAGATCTCACAATTTATTAGATCCATGGAGATTTCTTTACCCTAACAAGAAACAATACTCGTGGTTTAAACCAAACAATGTAATAAAATCCAGAATAGATTTTTGGTTGATTTCAGTTTCTGTTATACACTTTGCAAGAGACTGCTTTATGTCAGCAGCTCCACTTACAGATCACTCTGTTATTAAATTGAGTTTTAAACCTCCTTGTGCTATCAAAAGAAATAAAGGGTATTGGAAATTTAATTCATATTTATTAAAATCTCAAGCATTTAATAATGATATTGGGGCCGTTATCTCTAATGTGATGTCTGATGAATCGATTACATCTTATATTTCTAAATGGGAATTTCTTAAATTTAAAATAAGGGAATATTCTATTAAGTATGGAAAAACTCTTAATAAAACTAACAAAGAATCTGAAAATAGTATTATTAAAGAAATAAATACCTATTATAACAAAGCATCACCCAATGATTACGAAAAACAGAAACTAAAAAACTTGCTAAACCAACTTGATGAAATATATCTTCGTAAAGCAGAAGGGGCTTTTGTTAGGTCCAGGGCGAAATGGATTGAGGATGGGGAAAGAAGCACCTCATATTTCTGTCGGTTGGAGAAAAAGAGGCAAGAGAGACTATCGATAAAATCATTATTGATTCAGAGCCAGTTAGTTACAGATCCGGTTTTGATCACTAAGGAAGTAGTCTCTTTTTACTCTAACCTATATTCCTCATCTTTTTCTTTAAATGATGCAACATCTTTCTTTGACCATATTAAAGAACTTATTCCCAAAATAGATGAAGAATATGTAGGTCTCTGTGATGCAGATATTACATATGAGGAGGTGGACAAAGCAGTAAATAATTTGTCATTAGATAAATCTCCAGGAAGTGATGGACTTACTGCAAATTTTTACAAACATTTTTGGACATTATTAAAAAAGCCATTTCTATTAATGTTAAAAGAAGCAACTGAAAGTATGATATTCCCTCCCACTATGAAGCAAGGTTTAATAACTTTAATTCCCAAACCTAATAAGGACCCCAAAATTCTAGACAATTTTAGACCAATTACATTATTGAACACTGACTATAAAATTATAACCCTTATATATGCAAATAGATTAAAAATATTTTTACATAAAATTATAAGTGATTCTCAATCTGGTTTTATGAGAGGGAGATCTATACACAACAATATCCGTTTTGTGTATGATTTACTGGATTACAGGCATCTAATTGAAGATGATGGCTTTATATTTTTTATTGACTTTTATAAGGCATTTGATTCGATAGAACACCCCTTTATATTTAACTGTTTAAAATGTTTTGGTTTCGGAGATAAGTTTAGAAATATTGTAAAATCATTGTATGAAAATTCTAATAGTTCCATTTCTCTATCAGGTGGCACATCACCACGGTTTCCTATTAACCGTGGTATTAAACAAGGTTGCCCTATCTCCCCACTTCTTTTTATTATAACTACAGAGATGCTTTCTATCTTTATTAAAAATTCTAATATAGCCCCATTAGAGATATTGGGTTTACCAGTTATCATTAGTCAATTTGCTGATGATACTACCATCTTTATGAAACAGTTAACAGAGGTCCCTAAAATACTAAAAATAATTAACATCTTTTCTAAAGCCTCTGGTCTAAAAATAAATTTGAGTAAATGTGAATTAATGCCAATTCACCATTGCCAGTTAACCTTGGCTTATAATATCCCTATAAAATCCAAAGTTAAATACTTGGGAATGGTTATTTCAAAGGATCCCAGTGAAAATGATAATGTGTGGAGAATATTAGACAATTGCCAGGTTAAACTTAACTCTTGGCTAATGCGTGATATAAGCTTAATAGGTAGAATATTTTTGACTAAGATGGAAAGTATCTCAAGATTAATATATCCAGCATACACAATAGCTATTTCAAATAGAGCAATTAAAAAAATTAATCAGGTTAATTTTGGTTACATCTGGAAAAAGAAAACCCATTACATTAAAAGAGTAGAGTTAACAAAAGATTTTAAAGATGGAGGTTTACAAGCTATTGATTTTGACTCTATAAATGGGACACTTAAAATTAATTGGTTGAAATCATTTATAAACAGCAATGATTTTTGGTTTCATATCCCCAGGGAATTATTCAAAAAATTTGGAGGAATAGAATTTTTATTAAGCTGTGATTTCAATGTTCAACGTCTCCCAATAAAACTATCTAGTTTCCACCAACAGGTCATGTTATACTGGAAACTTTTATATAACCATAACTTCACACCACACAATACACCACTATGGAATAATAGATGTATTACAGTTAAAAACAAGACATTGTTTGACAAGGAATGGATGGAAAAAGGGATTTGGTCAGTATCCCAATTAATTGATAGCAATAAAGGTATTATTTCATATGAAAATTTTTGCACTAAATATAATATAATTTCTAATCGAGTTAAATTTGAATCTATTATTAAAGCCATTCCTATCGCTTTTGTTTGTCTAATTAAAGAAATAGTTTCGTATTCTACCCTTATAACCCCAACTGTTCTTCCTGTGTTAATTGAAGGCTGTAATTTCAAAGAAAGTAATTTTTCAAACAAAAAGATTAGAAATCTATTTAATAACATTATATACCCTCTAACAGTTTATAGAAACTCAATTTCACGTAAATTTTCTAAAGATACCATTCAAATACTTAGAACTAAATATTTAAAGTTTCCTCTGTCTCCAAAAGCTAAAGAAGTTCATTTTAAAATTTTAAGTGGGATATATCCGTCAAGTGAATTTTTAAGAATTAGATTTGGATTTGAGTCTAATAAATGTATGTTTTGTGATGATATTGAAACAACAGATCATTTGTTTTTTCACTGTATGTTTGTGGATGCATTATGGTCAGATGTTTATGACTGGCTTTACCCAAAGATTCCACACCTAAAGATCTTTAATGTGAATGACATCATTTATGGACTTGTAATGGACAGTAAAGAAGATGCCTTCCTAATCAACAACATCCTTATGCTTGGAAAATTTTACATACATAAATCAAAATATTTGAAGGTGAAACCAATTTTTTGTGCTTTTTATAATGAGATTCTTTCATATATAAAATCCCTTAAGATAATAAAAACAAAAAGTGCAATTAGTCTTCTATCTTTGATAGAAAAATATAAACTACAGGAAAACCCCTAGTTCTTTTATTTATTTATTTATTTTATTATTACTTTTTTTTTTATTATTATTTGTGTCAAAGATTAGTTATGTATATTATTTTACTTAAAAGTATTTTATATATTGTATTATTTGTTCTTTATTTGCACCTGTTTCCTTTTCTTGTAATGTAAAGGTGTGCTGATAATGCCAAGTTGTTGTACATTACTATATGTTCAATAAAAAAAAAAAAAAAAAAAAAAAATCACTGCATGGTGAGTACACATCTTATGTACACGCCACGAGCTACGTATTATGTGTAATTTATTTAATTAAAGTCCTTAATTATTTAGCTATGTGTAGCTGAATAGAGATGTTAAGTTTTAAAACCTTGTAAAAGTTAGGGTTGACGTTTTCCAAGGTGATCGTCTTATTCACTTAGATTAATGTAAACTTTAAAGAGTTTTGAGAAACAGTCTATCAAATGAAGTTTATTGATATCAAAGATATGAACAAAATATATTTTTCTTTGTGGCAACTTTTGATTCTTTGGCTATTGATCTATACTACCTTCTGCTTGCAGATCATTGTCATTGATAAATCCATCACTATAATTGTTGTGGAGCATATTCTCTGTTTTATTTTACCTCAGTTCTTTCTCTCTTTTTAAATGTATGGCGAATGTGAGCTGGGGGCATGCCTAGTACAAACATAATTACCTCTTTAAGTTTAACTTTAATATGCTGTATTTTAAGCGACAATTTGGCCAGATTTTTGGCTATTTTTTTACAGATGCCACCTGATTCTGCAGCGTATCCTCTTGGGAATTGTCATAGAGGATGGTGATGGGGCATTTCTGCAACTCTCACTGACATGCAGGACTTTCTGAGCCATTGTCAGTGATCCAAAATTCAAGGAGCAGGCTCACTACATCTGGCTGGACAGTAAGTCATTTATGGTCATTTATTTTAAAATAGTGACTACTGGGCAAAGTGCTTGGCATATTCCATATTTGTTTATCATGTTTTCATCATAAAGTAATTCTTGTTTGTGTGTGTGTGTGTGTGTGTGTGTGTACATGATAAAGAGTACAAAATATGCCAAGCACTTTTTACAGTACTCCATTAGTTGTAAAACTTTGAATTACGTTTGTGTCTGTGATTTTATTTAGGTGTCATCAATCAGAGTGCCATATACTTTGACGAAGTGTTTTGTCTGTTGGGGATGGTAAGAGGGGAGTTCTGCAAACATTCTGTTCAACAATTGACTTCCCAGGGCATTGCTCAGCAGATTGTGTGCATACACAGATGAGCTGCAGGTGAGTCATCTGACATCTAAACAAAAAAAAAGTGTATTGTTTTGTGTTGCTGTCTTTACTGCAGATGAAGTTGGTATGTACTTGTCAGCATTTGCCAAATAAAGATTTCAGATGTTTACACGAGTGCTGCAAAAAATCTTTTTTGCCAAATTTCTTTTTATTAATTTGTGTCCTGATAAATAAGTAACAAATAAAAAACTGGGCGTTTGTGCCACATTATTTATAAAATATTAGGTCTATTTATTATAAAATAGAATAACAATGTTGTAAGTAACTCTTAATAATCAAACAAAATTATTATAAAAATATTTTTTAAAGATCTACAGTATCTGTGCAGTGCAGAAATGGACCCAGAGTTGTTAGAAAGTGGTATTTAAGTATTTACTCTGTATTTACAATTACAAAAATAACACTAAGAAGACTGCATTTTAATTCAGTGTTATTATATTATGAAATTATTTGTAATTTATTAATTAAAAAGTAGTACAGACATTAAAAGTAAAACCACCCAGTAGGTGGCAGCAGAGCACTGTCTTAGTTCATTCAAATGAAGAAACTGAACAAAACTTTAATAGATTAGTAAATGATAAATGATGAAACTGATTGCATTTATAGATGAAATACTTACCAGGTAATATGAGAAGATTTAACAAGAAATTTTACTCATGCTGAAACATTTACATATAACAGATAATATACATTTATATTCATAGCAGCATCAAAGTAAAAATAAATCCATTATTTGATAAAATAAACTGATTTAATAAGTGAAAAGGTTACAAACATATACTTCCCTTGATAAACAATAGCTTATTCCTGCTCTAAATAAATTAATAATTTTCAAACTCAAAGCAGTGCAGTATTGAAAGAAAAACATTTGGACACATGCCCAATACTTTTAATAGTCTTAAGTCACAACATGTAATGTTAACATTTTCAGTTGTAAATTTTCCAGAGAACTATCCCATTTATTCAAAGGTAAACCGGAATTTAAAATGAAAGTGAACTAAAAACCCTGCATTGCTGAAAGGCAGAAGTGAAGTGACATCATTGTGAAAAGCGTCATTTTTGGGATCCTGTCTAATATAATTGTCATAATATTTTTAGAAAAAATATCATTATGAAGTTCACATAACCGTTTTCTTTACCGAGTATATTCAGAATTTATTCATTTACATAATTAACATATAAAACACTCAGCAAGAATAGCCACTTTTGTGTATTTTTTGTGTTTATTAACAATAAAAACAATATTTAAGAAGTTGTAAATACATTTCCTATTTACTGACACCACGTAGTGGGGATCGACGCTATTACAGGACGTTTTCGCTAACCAATGAAATTACAGGTGGGCGTGGCTGAATGTGCAGCCCCGCCCCAGATGCTGCCCAGCCCCGATCTGCGGGCTGCAGACAGGGGCTTCTCAAAAGAGTCGCGAACTAGAAGGAGGCGAGTATAAAAAGTAGCATCAGGCCTAACCAGGGCCGGATTAACCAATGGGCATTATGGGCACAGGCCCAGGGGCCCGTGCGCACTTGGGGCCCCTGCGAGGGGGGAAAAAAATGCTGATTTTGTAGTGTCTATTTAGGCTAAGTGCAAATAGCGCACCTCGTTGTAATAAGCTAGTTAAGTGCTTCCCGCCAGCGCCGTTTGATCGACAGAGTCAACATAACTAAAGAGTAAAGAGTATGGTTATGTGTTTTGAGGCGATTGATCATGAACTCGGTTCGAATCCAGCGACTGATGAACACGTTCATCTTTTTTTCCCCCCATTACATAGCAGATTGGAAATACATTTATTTTCAATAGGAAGGAAATGTTTTTGTTTAAAAATTTAAATAAAGTATATAAAATATATAAAATTAGTCACAAGGTATTTAATAAGGATAATAATAATTATAAATATTCTATAAACAGTTATTTTCCACCTGGTGTTAAATGTAAGCGACATCTTAATATAATTAATCTGTACTTACAATGTTAGTCGCCCTGCTTCACCCATATTCTCCGACCTCATGGAGAGAAAGGCAGAAAAAGCCCCTGAAGAGGAGAGAGACAGGAGAGAACTGGTATGGTGTGTGATTTCGGATACTTTCAGCTTTATAATCAAGTGCTTTTTGCCTACTCTTCTTCATCACGAGGGAGACAGTAGGAATCATTAATAAGTGTGTGTATTATGGAAGACTCAGATTCATAGAACTAGATTGGAGAGGTGTTATATCCAAATTATGCATTATAAGTTTGTAGAAGTTATACATTAAAAATACCCTTAAATATAAATTTTAGTACTGCTTCAGTGAAGTTGAACAAGTATAATAAAAAAACAATTAATTTTCACTAGTTATATTAGTATTTTTATCAAAGTGTGCTTTAAATGCTTTTAAAATCAGGTAAATCTTTGTTGACTATAAATATATGTACTATGTCATTTATTTAAAAAATGTGGGCAAAATATTATAGATTAACTTTATTTAAAAAATATTATATTATTCTTATTTTTTAATTCAACTAAAGAGGTGCGGTCTTGTAGGGGGGCCTACAAGACATTGTGCCCAGGGGCCTCTGAATTCTTAATCCGGGCCTGGGCCTAACTTGTCTCGCTGCTATTTTGCTGGAAAGGGGTGATACATTACGATTAAATAGGCGCTCATGGTTGGATTAAAAACCAAATACGTAATTAAATTTCTCCACCCATTAATCGCGTCCAAATAGCTTTACTCAAACGTTATTTACCAAAGCTATTTTTTATGTTTCTCAAATTTATGCTAAAGACAACTGAAGAGCTAACTTTAGCTTATTTTGGCTTAGTTTTGAAATAACAATCATTTCAGGATAAAAAAAACACACAATACTGATTACATAAATGCACAGATAAAACATATTTTAGCTATATTTCGGGATCCTGCTGCTTCACTCTGACGACTGCACTCAGCGACCGTTGAAATGGGCGCTTAAGTTCAGCGAATCCGCCCAGGGTCTGTTGCGAGCCCACGAACTGACAATTCGCTGTACGGAGGCGGGGCGCATTGTTGGCAAATAGCCAAACAGATTCTGACAGCATAGCGGAGCTGGCGACTTGAGGGCGGGTCCGCTCCAGTCTTTTCTATCAGGGATGGTATTAAATGTAAACATTACTTTAAATTCCAGAGTACAAAAGGCATCTTTAACGTACTTCAAATTCAAACCAAATCCAGTTGTAAAATCCAGGTGAAGTCCCAGTAGAATTGCTAATAAACACAAAGACTATAGTTTAAAAAAATCTTTATCTAATATTTACTTAGAACTGGATAGCCAAATAGCCTATCTGTGGTTGTTTTTAACACCAGATTTTTTAGAATGTAGGAACTATTAGAAAAAGAAAAAAGAGTTGCTGCTCACAACAAATCTGTGAACGACTTGACATTTAAAAATCTAATAAAAATGAGTAAGACATCAACATTACCTTGAACAATTAAGCGAGGGGTGCTTGGTACCATCACACTTTTTCAACATCTATGGCTGTGGCGCAAGATTGCAAAAACTGATAAATATAATAAGAGTAGAATAAGACTCAACATTTAAAAATCTAAATCTGTGGTACCACTATACCAATCTGTATGAGTTAAATTTGTGCACAAATCATTCCTTGCCCCCATCAATTTCACTTAGAATAGGCAATATGTATTTGCTGGTTTAGATTGTGATCATGACTTTGGGTTATGTTTGTGTACAGAGATGGACAGTATTTATGATACATTTATTTCAAATATGTATCTAAATACAAAATAATATTTTGTAATTTGTATTTGATAGGGTTTGTGAAAATTGCTTAATATTTTGCATCAAAATACTTTAGTGTCTTGTATTTTTTAAATACTGTAAAATACTTTTTAAGAAGTCTACATCAAAACATTATATAAATGCACCCTCTGATTGGTGCTTTGGATGTTATTGAATCATCCATTTAAAAAAAGAATTGTTTGTCATTAAAACAAACAACATACAAATAAGTCCTACAGTAACGATTCCTACAATACTTCATTGGCTGTTTCAAATGCCAGTAGTTGATCAGTAGATCCACTGTACAATTAATGGAAGGATGACAAAACATATGAAATACAAATATTTAATAATAAAATACTCCTAATACAGTTTTTACATTGAGTATTGAAGAGTTCAATAGCAAAGAAAAACAAAAACAGATTTCTGAAAAATTCTATTTATTTAAAATATTTTTATCCTAATGTTAAAATATTAGGAGGTTGAATAATCAATGTACAGAGATAATGACAAAATTACTGGCCACATTTGCTAACAAACATTGTTTACTTCTAAGTCAGTTTAATGGGGAAGGGATTGATCTAATAGGTCTAATTGATGGAAGATTTTCAAAGAAATTATATTTTAAAATACATTTCAATGTATTTTTGTCCAACCCTGTTTGTGTACTCAGAATGTACACTCACCACACACGTCAGCTATAGCAATCACGTACACCTGAACACCATAAAAATAAAATGTACAATCAGTGACATTATACAATAAGTTCTCATTAGTAAATGTTAGTATTGCATTAAAATTACTAGTAAGAAATAGACAATCAACATGTACTATGTTAATGTTAGCTTAAATACACAACTGAATGGGGTATATGCACACAGACTTTTAATTTTCAGTCACGCAGCCCCATCGCTTCCGGTGAACTGTCTCTTTCCATGCAAAATCGCAGCATTTAAGATCTGATTTCTTCAAAAATCAGTGATCTTTACTGCCTGATAGATATATGATACGAAATGTGTCTCATACCGGGCAAGAAGCACTGCATTTAATTCCATTTTCCCCTGCCATGCCTTTAAAATATGAAAATGTATTTTTCTGCGCTAGCCTGCTGACGCTGCTTGCTTTTACACGGTCTTTCATCTCATTTTACTCTTGAACAACTAAATGAATGCTGAAGTCTATTTAACTGATTTTATTTTAATGCAATTACAACATCAATGCCGTAAAAGGAACCTTATAAAATTGAAAATAGTCACATTAACCTTTCACTGGAAGTTTATTGTTGGCTGTTCTTTTATCGACTCCATTTAATGAAACAGTTATGACTTGTTTCACATCATGAGTAAGTTTAATTAAATAAAGTTAACAAATTTTGCCTCATTGTACTGTGTTAATGAACAATTGACCAATAAACATAGCATCAATATATCCTGCATGTAGTAGGCCAGATTAAAGTCCCAAAGAAATCAAAACTAACCATATGATTCAGTTAGCTCACATTTATAGTTTTGTGGTGAACAATTCATCTGTGCATGTCATAAAAAAATGTTTGCCCTTCTAATCTAATTGAAATCTGTAAAAGTACTACCTGTTTTTTTTTCAGTTAATTTTTCAGATTACGTACAATATATTTTAGCAAATGGCCGTGACTAACATTTAACCATGCTGCTGCAACTGTCAGTTTTGACAACGAACAGGAATGGTGAGGTGGAATCTGTCTCTCCTCAAATCCTTTTCCCCATCTTTCTGAATGAAAAATTCTACTTTACTACATCCATTCATTTGCAGTAGAAAAAACAAGCCACGCCCACTGTTGTCTCATTTAATGGAACTGCGTCATAATACAAAAAACATTATGGTCCCAGCTTCCGGTTCATGGGACTTTAACATCTAAGGTTCGTAGACAAACTTTATGGTGGCTTGAGAAAGCCTAGTCTGAAAATTTGTAGTTTTAAAGTTTAAATAATTGAAGTAGTTTAGGGTGTACAGAGTGGTTGCTAGGATGTTCTGATGATTGCTAGGCAGTTGCTAAGCCGTTGTTAGGCGGCTGCTAGGTTGTTCTTAGTGGTTACTAAGGCGTTGCTAGGTGGTTGCTAAGCTGTTGCTAGGTGGTCGCTAAGGTGTTGCTAGGCGGTTGTCAAGGTTTTCTAGATGGTATCTAAGGTGTTGCTTGGCAGTTGCTAAGGTGTTGCTAGGTGTTTACTAGGGTGTTCTTAGTGGTTGCTAGGCAGTTGCTAAGGTGTTGCTAAGTTGTTCTGAGTGGTTGCTAAGGCATTGGTAGGTGGTTGCCAAGGTATTGCTAGGTGGTTGATGCTAGGCGAGTTCTGAGTGGTTGCTAAGGCAAGAAAATAATAGAAAATAATAGGGCATTTTAGTGAAAATCATATCTCCCATGTCACAAAAACTGCCTTCTTTCATCTGAGAAATATTGCTAAATTGTGAAGTATGCTATCCATATCAGATGCAGAAATACTAGATCATGCTTTCATGACTTCTAGACTGGACTACTGTAATGCTCTGTTTGCTGGTTGCCCAGCATCCTCTATTAACAAACTTCAGCTAGTGCAAAATGCAGCAGCCAGAGTTCTTACCAGGTCTAGAAAATATGATCATATTACCCCAATTTTATCCTCCTTACACTGGCTGCCTGTTAAGTTTCGTATTGATTATAAAATCAGTGCCACTGATGCTATCCAAGACCTGCGACGAGATGATCCCAAGGTTTTCATAATCCTGGACCAGGCCGCATCCTGAGCAGCTGCTGTGGTGGTCATGGAAGAGTGGAGAGCATGAGACTGATTCCTGGGATGCTCCAAGGACAGACGAGTCTTCGCTGAGGTCCAGCTTCCTGCGCCTAGACTGCAGCTCTGCACAAGACGTTTGGCCATAGGAGAAATGGTCGTGCCCAACTGAGCAAGGTTTCTCTCGAGGTTTTTTTTTAAATCTTCGATTCGCCAATTGGTGAAGTTTTTTTTTTTTTTTTTTTCCTCGCCGCTGTCGCCACTGGCTTGCATGGTTCGGGATCTGTAGAGCTGCAAATCGATGGATTTGCTCTTCAGTGTTTGGGCTCTCAGTAGTGATTATTAACCCACACTGAACTGAGCTAAACTGAACTGAACTTAATCTCTGAAAACTGAACTCACACTGTTTCAATTTACTATAATCTTCTATGTGAAGCTGCTTTGTCACAATCTACATTGTATGAGCGCTATACAAATAAAGATGAATTGAATTGAATTAAAGGGGCTTATAATTTTGACCTTAAAATGCTTTTTTAAAAAAATAAAACTGCTCATATTTTAGCCGAAATAAAACAAATTAATTTTGTCCAGAAGAAAAAATATTATCAGACATACTGTGAAAATTTCCTTGCTCTGTTACACACACACACACACACACACACACACACACACACACACACACACACACACACACACACACACACACACACACAAAAAGGGTAAAAATATTAAACTAAATAATATGTCGGGGCTATACACACGTATACTCCAGGCCCGTAGCCAGCCTGATGAAAGGGGTGGTTCTTTTTTCTCAAAAAGTGAATCTTTTTGCAGTTATACGCCTCAGTTTCTATTTAACTTTGAGATTTAATTACTGCATTTAGTGACATTTAAAGCAGTACTTCTTTTTTTTTTTGCTGCATTAGCTAGTCAGATGTCATCATAAGCACACTTTTTGATGTACTAAAAATATTTCCTAAAAATTTGCAATAAAGAAAAATTAAAACAAGACAAATTTTTAAATACAAATTTATTACATCATATATCATTAGGAAAAAATAGGAATCTGTTAAAGTTTTAAAGTAAAAAAAACTGTATCCTACTGTCATTTATTAGACAAAAAACAAACTGGCCAGCACATTCAACTCTCCTCAGTCACAATTTGGCCATTTCAACAAAATAATAATTAAAACATAATAATAACAGTAATAATAATAAAACAATAATAATGAATTCTTCTGAATTTTTCTAGCCTCTTTGGAAAAAAAAGTACATTTGAAAATTCCTGGATATCAACAATAGCCAAAATATATTTAAATGAATGTAACATGGTCCGCTTCTGCTGCTTCACACCTTTTTATTGTTAATTTTTTATTTCAGGAATAAGGTCCAAGATTTAGAATAAAAGTTACCTGTAAAATGTTTTCTCTGTTTAAAAACAATACAGTAGTGAAAGAAGACTTCTCCACCGAAGCAACACCTGAGAGACCTATTCGCCTAGAATAAAAGCATTTAATTTTTTAAAATCCATTTTAAGGTCAAAATTATTAGCCCCTTTAAGCTATTTTTTTCCGATAGTGTACAGAACAAACCATCGTTATACAAAAAATTGCCTAAATACCCTAACCTGCCTAGTTACCTAATTAACCTAGTTAAGCCTTTAAATGTCACTTTAAGCTGTATAGAAGTGTCTCGTAAAATATTATTTACTGTCATCATGGCAAAGATCAAATAAATCAGTTATTAGAAATGAGTTATTAAAAATATTATGTTTAGAAATTTGTTGAAAAAATCATCTCTCAGTTAAACATAAATTGGGGAAAAAAACAGGGGGGCTAATAATTCTGGGGGGCTAATATTTCTGACTACAACTGTATATATATATATATATATATATATATATATATATATATATATATATATATATATATATATATATATATATACACACAACAAAATAAAAATTATTTCATACAATAAGAATATTCATACAAATGTTCTTGGGTGACGAAAAACATTTGACTATAAAATTTTATAGAGTTTATGTCTTTATGTATATATTTGTTCAATGTTAAGAGCATTCGTGATTTGTTAAAGAGAAAATCTATTTTTTTATATCTTAAAAGATATAAGGTTGACTTTATTTTTTGCAGGAAACTCATGCAGTAACTTCTGATTTTGTTTTTTGGAAAAATCAATGGGTAATGATATCTGGTTGGCATATGGGAGTAATAATTTAGCTGGGGTCGTAATCTTGAAAGGGAATTAATAAGAAAAATTCTCAAAAGTAATGCTGATTCTTGTGGAAGATGGCTAATTTTGGTCATAAAAGAGGAAAGCAATGTTTTATTTTTGGGGATTATTTATGGTGACAATTACATCCTAAAAAAACAGGTTGTTATTACAAAATTTTAGATAAGAAACCACTTAGGTGGTGATTGGAGAACTATTAATGATCCTTATCTGGATTGTTTTCCTCCACGTATCAATAAACAGTCTCAATATACTGATATATTTAATATATTATCACCTTGGAATTATAAGGTTCTATCTGCGTTCTGAATGATTTTGAGATATTGAGCTTCAAAGTTTTTGCATTCCATAGCAAACAGTGCATGTCTAACATTTGTTTTTTAAATAAAACAAAGTGTAAACAACTTCTAAAAACATCCCATAATGTAAATAAGTTGCCATTTAATAAGAATATGTCAATAACTCAATTTTGACAAAAATGTCAGATAGAACCTTATAATTCTAAGGTGACGATATGTGCCCAATTAAATTGTCAAGATGAATGGAGACAGGAATATTGATTGAAGTAATAAGGATAGATTGTTACAATCTAGAATTGATTTTTAGTTAACATCTGAGGAACTTGATAATCAAGTCTTAGAAACTAATATAGTGCCTTCAGTTTTTTGTGATAAAATTATCCATATAGTTATCAGTCTTGGTGATACAAGAACTCGAGGATCCAATTTTAACTACTGGAAATTAAACAATTCACTTATTGAAGACATTCAATTTAAGAATAAGGTTAAAACTGTAATAAAAATATGTTATAATAATGCCAGAACATCAGGCTTATATGGAATAAATTGGAAAATTATGAAATATGAAATTAGAAAATTTGCCATTTCGAGAAGCAAGGAAATAGCCAAGGCCCAAAAAAAATAATAAAGAAAATGTTATGATTCAAAATATAATTGATATATTTGACAACCAAGTAGAAAGTGAACAAGAGGTCGGTGCCAATAGCCTAGGTTAGTGCGTCGACACATAGCACCCAGGTGCAAAGCTTCACGTAACGATGGACTGACCTCTGAATTGTATTAAAAAGATTTAAAGATGATATCTCAGAGTTTTCTATATGTCTTTAAAGAAATACTACAAAATGAAGTAATGTTGCCAACTATGTTACAGGGATTGATTACACTGATTCCTAAGCCAGGTAAAGATTTATTAAATATAGAAAATTGGAGACCCATAATCTTAATTAATAATGAGAGTAAATTAATTTCTCACATATTTGCAAGTTGATTAAAGTTAGTTTTAAATGAAATTATACATGATTGTCAATTTGGCTTCCTATGTGGCAGATATATTGGTAATAACATTAGATTAATATTAGATTTGATTGATTTGAATTTTCTTTTAAATAATGATAGTTACATTCTTCTTAGATTACTATAAGCATTCAATACTGTGAACCACCATTTTTTATTTGAAGTTCTTGATTTCTTCGGTTTTGGTAACAACTTTATTTGTGCTGTTCGAACATTATATAATAATTGCAATAGCTCTGTTAAACTACCTTTCAGGACCACTTCTTTATCTCCTTTATTATTTTTATTGACAATGCAAGTATTGTATCTTCATATTACAATCAATCCATTTCAAGGCATCCAGTTGGCCAGTAATGTGATTAATTGTTCCCAGTTAGCAGTAGGGATGTGCACATCGATGCTGAGTATCGATATATTGATACTCGGAAGCTTTTAATTTGGTATAGATATTTTTTTTAAAGTATCAATATTTTAACTATATTTCAATAATTTCTGCATAACTAAATGTTTTAGCGCTGTGTACAGAATTGTCAGTGACGCTTTGTATACAAGACGTTACACCAATCAATCTGCAGCGGAACGTGACGTGAGCGATCATGTGCCTTTTAAATAACTTATGTAGCCTACTCAACACACATGCAAGTTGCACACTTCTGCATTATGGAATGACACGATGGCAGAGACATAACGCAGCGTGTTGTGGTGCTCATCAGCTTAAAAAGCATTGCACGAGCAATATTTGTGATAAATTCGCACACAGCAACAATACAAGCCGCCTTTATAAACACTTACAGACAACACACCCAGAAACTTATAAAGAAGCCGAACAAAAACAAGCTGCCCAGTGTTCCTCTGCTCAGTCTCCCTCTGTCTGACAAAAGGCATTATCGGAGGCAAACCTCTCTCTCTCTCTCTCTTAGTTCAAAAATTCTCTCAATTATCTTAGTTTTGCCAAAGCATTTATAAAGGTTACATTAAAAAAAACACGCACATACATACATACATACATATACCCGCCGGCGGTCCAGCAGCAATTTGCTCATCGTTATTCCAGCGGCCCACCAGCAGCTTCCGCCGCTTTTACGACAGAGGCCCGCCATCGGATAATAAGTATCTGCTGGCGGCCCACGGTCGATCCACTGGTCATTTTTTAATTTATTTTTATAATTATAATTATTATATTAGCATGTACAATTGTAGCCAATATTAATTTGTCCAATAATGAAATCAAGTACAAAACACTTTATCATTGTATAATTTATTGATAATACGTACTGCATGACTAAAATACCTTAAACACCATACCTGCCAACATTTGGTTCGTAAATTCCGGGAGACCACCCGGGGGGGAGATTACGTCATACGCTAATTTGCATATTACTGACGTCATCGCGTTCTACCATTTCTGTTTGTTTAACAGCCTATGGTAAATAAATGGGGTATTTTATATTCGCACTACGCTTTATGTAAGCTTGTCAATTTAACTAAATGTATTGCTGTTTGAATACAGTATATCATTATAGATGAGTAGGGAATTTGCAGTAATCTCTCAGACGTACTATACTCAGACAAGTTCTGAAACTCTCCCTTAAAACATCTCTGATTGTGCAACAAGAATAAACGGTCAAATTAAATTGTTAAAATAAAGGAGAAGCAGATCGGGTTGACTGTACAAGGGAAATACCTTCAAACTGCCACCTGTTCTAAATCATTTGCCGTCGGTACGCTGACGCCCCATTCACACGGGGCGTCAGCTTCAACGCTTCCCATTCACTTTGAATGGGTGACGTCAGGCGTTGCCGAACTGCATTGTGGATCCGTCGGCGCCGCTTCAGAGGCGTTGCTCGCTGCAGAAGTTGGGACATGCTCAACTTTTCAAGCGCCGACGGAAGCGTCAGCCAATCAGATCGCTGTATGCAAATACACCAGCTACAACAGTGGCCTATTGCTGACTAATTTCATTGGCTGACGCTGCTATGACGATCGCGTCAGCCCCAACTTCAGCCACGCCCTCTGTCAAGCGTTGACGCTGAAGCCCCGTGTGAATGGGGCGTGAGAGGTGCTCTGCTCTCAGGCTGCAGGGGAGGCTCGTTGAGAAGAGTAGGGACGGTACAGTAATGGACAAACGACAGTATATAAAAATCACCAGTAACACACAAAAAAGTCGCTAGATTTGGCGCTAGTCGCTTTTTTGAAAGTTTGTCGCTAAATTGGCAACACTAGCGCAAACTGAAGAGCGGGGAGCGGGAGGAGTGAGAGGTTTAGGGAGATGGGGGCGCGCAAACTGTAGCGCGCGACCGTCACCGGAAGAGCACAAGCGCCAAGTTTCAGCCCGGACTGTACCAAAATTATTCATTAGTTAATCTTAGTTAATGGTTTAACTAATATGAACTAAGCATGAACAATACTTGTACAGCATAATTAATCATAGTTCAGCATTTACTAATGCATTAATAAAATCCAAAGTCATGCTTGTAAACATTAGTTAAGCCATCGTGAGTTAACATGAATAAACAATGAACAACTTTTTTTACTACTTACTAACATTAACAAAGATGAAAAATTAAATGTATCATTCATTGTTTATGTTAGTAAATACATTAACATTTACTAATACATACAACCTTATTGTAAATTGTTACCCATACAAAAATAAGTTTGTTTATAATAAAAAGACAAACTTTGAGACTTGTCATTATATATAAAAATAAACTATTAAAAACATTTTAACATTATAAATAAATTTATAATTTAACATTATTATAATTATTTAGTATAATATTATATAATAACATTATTATAATATTTAACATTATTATGAATAACATTATGACCCAGTTTCACAAACAGCGCTTAGATTAAGCCAGGACTAGGCCTTAGATAAATTAGGCTATTTAAGCCACATTTATAAAATGGCCTTAGAAAAATATACTACTGGTGTGCACCTGGAGACAAAAAAATTACACTGACGTATTTTAAGACATCTCACTGCAAGTTATTTTAAGTTGAGATTGCTGAAACATGCAATTTAATCTTGACTAGCCTTAAACCTTGTTTGTGAAACCGGGGGTATAAATATTAAGAAGTAAATAACATTGTGAATAAATATTAACATACATATTACAATAAATGTAAACATACATTATTATTACAAAATCAAACTGTAAAACATCCAGAAGTTATTAATAACTACACTGGGGCAGCACAGTAGCTCAGACTGTCGCCTCACAGCAAGAAGGTTGCTGGTTTGAGTCCCCGCTGGGTCAGTTGGCATTTCTGTGTGGAATTTGCATGTTCTCCATGTGTTGGTATGGGTTTCCTCTAGGTGCTACGGTTTCCCCCAACAAGTCCAAACACATGCGCTATACTGTAGGTGAATTTGAGCATAGTGTAGGAGTGTGTGTGAATGCGAGAGTGTATGGGTGTTTCACAGTGCTGGGTTGCAGCTGGAAGGGCATCCGCTGTGTAAAACCTATGCCAAAGTAGTATCCAGTTCATTCTGCTGTGGCAACCCCTGATATTAAGCTGATGGAAAATGCAGTTTCTTTTGTCTGCCCCCTCACGATCAGCAGATCCCAATAAAAACTTTTTTGGAGGCTCGCTTCCGCTGGCTCTCTTGAAGCAGGCTTCTTTCTTATTCTGAAATAACAGAATCATCAGTCATCATTTTTGTCCATCATCAGTTACTAGGTCATTATAGACATTATTATGTTCATATTTTTGTTGTCTTTTATTGGACATCAAGACTGCACTGATTTGAACGATTACATTAATTTACAGTTCCTATTATTTTATGTGTTTGCTATATTTATGGACTTTGTGTTATATGTTATTTCTATTTAACTTACGTTGAAATGTACGACAGTGAAACAACGTCAAGGTATCAACGTTGATTCAATTTGCAAAATCGAAAGGTAATTCAACCTTAATTCAACGTTTACAAAACGACCAAAATTCAACCATGAAGAAGGTAAGAGTGAAACAACGTCATGATTTCAACGGTGAATCACCGGTGGTGGTCCGACGGTGAAACAACGTCACTATATAAACGTTGATTCAATTTGCAAAATCGAAAGGTAATTCAACGTTAATCCAACCATAGTCCTGACGTTGATTCAATGTTGAATCATTGTTGAAATGCCGGTTGGGAGGTTTAACATATTAGCAACTTAATAGATACAGATGAATAATTCGATTTACAGAATTCTGTTTCCTTAAATGCAATGCAAATGTTACTTTCAGGAGGTGTGCAACAATTTTCATTTCCACACTTCAACTTATATAGGCAGCTAATATTAACAGGTGGAGTTTAGTGAAACTCGTCACTAGTCAATCATTCTCCAGTCCTCCATTGGTTGCACCCATCCATACATCCTTTTTTTCTACGAATTCTCTGCACAACATTAAAAAGCACAAGACTTGCAAATTCTGTGCTCACAGGAAGTTTCGCTGCAAAGCTCAAGTTAGTTTTAGACAATCAGGCCTGTGCTCCATCTACTTCTGCAAAAAATACTTTGTTAGTATGCACAGCATCTCACACTCAACAGTGGAGGTTCAGTTAATGTATGATCTTTAAATGACCAATACAAATAATTGTTTAATGAAAAGAAAAAGAGACAAAAATAATAAAAAATATATTCCTTTTTCCTGACACTTTTTTAGTTTTTGTACAAGTTGTTCCCCTAACCTGTGCATTTCAAAAACTTTATCCATAAGGTCTTTGAAAGCAGTAAGTAATTTGCGTAAAGGGGGGTATGACGATTTTGCATCGTGAGGCACTGTGAGTATATAAACACTAGGATTTTCACCAAACAAAAAAGTTTTTAAGTCAGTTATTTCTGTACTTTTCTGTAGCATGTCAGTTTGAAATATCAATTTACATTTCCAAACATGGCGACACGGTGGTGCATTAGGTAGTGCTGTCGCCTCACAGCAAAGGTTGCTGGTTCGAGCCTCGGCTGGGTCAATTGGCATTTCTGTGTGGAGTTTGCATGTTCTCCCCGTCTTCGCGTGGGTTCATTCCACTGTGGCGACCACGGATTGATAAAGGGACTAAGCCGACAAGAAAATGAATGATTGAATAAATTTCCAAACATTATTTTTTCATTAATTGTAATTCTACAGTGAGATTATTGTCTGCACAAGGAGTCTGACAACAGCCAGTGCTCCACACAGAAATCTGATCATCATCCAGTCTGTCTGGAATGACATGAAGAAACAGAAAAAACTGAGACAAACTAAATCCAGAAGATCTTTGGCAACATCTCTAAGATACTTAAAAAACCCTACCTGCAAAGCTACAGTACTGTTCAAAGTTTTAGGCACTTGTGCAAAATGTTGTAAAATGCATTAAAAATAATGCATAAATGCATTTTATTTATCAATTAACTCAACTAAATCAAAGCAACTATTGGTATGACCACACTTTGCATTTAAAACACTTGGTCACTTGCCCATAGTATTTCAGGTGGCTTTGTGGATAGGTTTTTTAAGGATCTTAGAGATGTTGCGAAAGTTTGTCTTAGTTTGTTTTGTTTCATTATGTCATTCCAGACAGACTGGATGATGATCAGTGTTCTGCCCCTTATATCAAACGCCTTGCTTGACTCGCCAGAGAGTAAATGCCTTCCACTGACAACCGACTTAAGGGATAAGTTTGAACCTTTTACTGTTGATTATGGAATAACGTAAAACTGCAAAACATACAAAATACAGAATGGTAAGTATGCTAGATCAATAATATGTACATACACAAGCACAATTGGCTCTCTATGCAAAATAGGTCACTGGTTACGCACTTAACCAAATCATATTTGTAGTCATATATTACAATTAACCAAATAAAGAACAAAATTAACATTTTGCATCTATAATGACATGCGTATAGTGTAAGCATAAACAAATATAAGTCAGATTATGATAATAATGTCTTCATATCGAATGTGCCTTCAATACATCTTAAATCAAGGAGCAAATATTAGCTACAGCCGTGTGCTCTTCCATGCGGCTTCTGAATACCTAGGTTTACATTTATGATGTCATGAAATAAGGACTCTAACATTAAATGCAATACCCATGTATGACCAGAAGAGGTCGCTAGGATCACAACTTAATACTAACTAAATGTAAAATGTCTGGATAAGACAGCACACTCCCCGTCTGGTATTCCGTGAATGCCAAACCTTTCTTAAAGTTCAGTTTTTAATAGTCTATTAAGAGTCTTCCTGAAGGAGGAGTATGACCTTATTTATTGGTCTGAGGAACAACTTGGGTCCATCTTTTCCAATGATTTTTACTTGGACTTTCCTGACTCGTCCATCTTGACTGAGGTAAATTTCTGTTATAATTCCCAGCGGCCAGTCGTTTCGTTTGGACTGGGAGTCTTTGAGTAAGACTATGCTTCCTTTGGATATGTTTGTTTGTTGATGTTGCCATTTTCGCCTATACTGTGGTGTTGCAAGGTACTGTTTTCGCCATCTGTCCCAAAAGGTACTTGCAAGGCTTTGCACCATACGCCACTGTTGTTTGTATAGGTTGGGCTTCTCACAATTCTCATGTGGAACTAAGTTAGTGGCAGACTTTTGGGTAAGTAGAGTAGCAGTTGTCAAGATGAAAGGATCCGCTGGGTCAGTTGACACTGGTATCAAAGGTCTGTTGTTTATAATGGTGGTGACTTCAGCCATAAAGGTAGAGAGTACCTCATGCGTGAGCCTGGAGGATGTTGTATAAAGGAGCATGGAATCCAAGATTTTGCGGGTAAGACCGATCATCCTCTCCCATGCGCCACCCATGTGCTACGAATGAGGAGTGTTGAATGTCCATGTGCAACTATGATCTAACAGAAATCGTTCCACTGCATTTTACATGCTCCAATGAAATTGGTTCCCCTATCCGAGCGACTCTGTTTCCCTGGACCCCAGATTGCCAAAAACCTCCTTAAGGCATTAATGAAGCTGGAGGTAGTTAGGGACTCAATCACCTCTATGTGGATGGCTCTGATGTTTAGACACATGAATAGCACTGCCCATCTTTTGCTTTCTGCAAACCCACCTTTTGTCTTTCGAGCAGATACCGACCAGGGGCCGAACACATCCAGTCCCACATGTGTGAAGGGAGGCTCTGCACTGAGCCTGTCTTTGGGCAGATCTGCCATCTTTTGAGTTTCACAACCCCTCCTCAGCTTATGTCATACAACACAGGAATGGATAAGACTGCTGACACGTTTTTTGCCTCCTATTATCCAGTAGCCAGCAAATCTTATCGCACCTTCTGTAAAGTGGCGACCTTGATGATGTGTTTGCTCGAGAAAGTGCCGTATCAGGAGTAGAGCTACATGGCTCTTGCCAGGTATGATGAGAGGTCTCTTTTCTTCAGAGCTTAGATCTGCTTTGATCAGACGACCACCAATCCTCAACAGTCCGCTTTGATCAACAAAGGGGTCTAGTTTTCGAAGAGTACTTGTTTTAGGAAGGGGTTTGTTCTGTTTCAGGCACTGCAACTCATTGGTGTATGTTTCCTGTTGTATTGCATGAATGACAACTTTTGTGCTCTGAAGTATCGTGTCGGCACTCAGGGGCAGTTTGCAACAATGCCAACTTTTGCACGCTGGAGTGTGGCCTTTTTGTTCTTGCTTATAGGAGTGTGCAACGTGAATCAACTTGCCAATCGCTCTGATTAGGCGGCTCCAGACAGAAAAACGTTCAAAACGCTTTGACACTGGGGTATTCAACACTGTCATATGCGTGCGAACTTCTACATCTTGCTCAGGATCAACAAGTGAATAGGGTGCTTTAGGAACAGTCTCAGTTTTTGGTCAATGTAGAAAAGCTGGTCCGCTGAACCAGATTGTGTCTTGCAATTTAGTTGGAGTTATCGGTCGTGTCGCAATGTCCGCAGGGTTGTGCTCTGAGCTCACATAATGCCACTGCTCTGGCTTGGTGCTACTCCGAATCCTCTGTGTACGGTTGCTCACGTAGACGTGAAATCTATGTTTCTCAATGCAGATATAGCCAAGAACAACTCGACTATCCGTGTAGAGCAGGGGTGCTCAACCCTGTTCCTGGCGATCGACCTTCCAGCTGATTTCAGCTCCAACCCTGATCAAACACACCTGAACCAATTATTTAGAACGTGAGAAGCACTTGATAATTACAGGCAGGTGTGTTTGATAAGGGCTGCAACTGAAAACTGCAGGAAGGTCGATCGCCAGGAATAGGGTTGAGCACCCCTGGTGTAGAGGTTTATCTCGTCGAACCTAATAGCAATTTCCACAATGATAGTTTCCATCATGTTCACAGACAACACAGCTGCACATAGTTCCAGGCGAGGTATGGAGAGCTCTGGTAGTGGCGCTAACTTAGCTTTGCCTGTGATGAATCCTGTATGGCAATTACCATTTGAGTCAACTGTTTTTAGATAAGCGACAGCAGCAATTATCTTCTCTGAAGCATCTGAAAACACAGAAAGCTCTGTGAACTTGGCACCTGACGGTGATATGGGTCCATAGCTCCTCGGGACTTGTATATGTTGCAACTCTTGCAGAGAGTTTTTCCATTAATCCCACAGCTCCTGACCACTTGCAGGTAGGGATGAGTCCCAATCAGTAGCATTCACAGTCAATTCTCTCAGTAATACCTTGCCCTGAACTGTGATAGGAGCCACAAATCCTAGTGGGTCATACAAGCTGTTTACCACTGATAACAGTCCACATCTAGTGTATGGTCTATTTTCGTTTTGCACTTGGAAGCTGAAACAGTCTGTCTCCAAATTCCACAGTAAGCCAAGGGTGCGCTGCATAGGTAGTGAATTAACACCTAAATCCAGTTCTTTCAGTGAGTTGGCATAATCCTCAGATGGAAACGCTTGCATGACTTTCTTATTGTTTAAAGCCAATTTGTGTAACTTCAAGTTAGATCCAGCCAACATGTCTTGTGTCCTTTTTAGCAAGCTTATGGCCATTTCTGGCGAGGGTAAAGACTTCAGTCTGTCATCCATGTAGACGTCTTCCTCTACAAACTGTCTGGCATCTTCACCGAAATCAGTTTCTCCTTTTTGAGCTGCTCGGCGAAGACAGTAGATGGCCACTGCCGGAGATGGACTGTTGCCGAACACGTGTACCTTCATACAGTATTCTGTGAGTTCATTTTCTGGGTTATTTTCATGGAACCAAAGAAACCTAAGGTAGTTCCTATCTGCAGGCCGAATTCTGAAGCTGTGGAACATTTGTTGTATGTCCACCATGAAAGCGACAGGCTCTTTACGAAACCGCATGAGGACTCCAAGGAGAATGTTATTCAGGTCTGGACCTGTCAAGAGGACCTTATTCAGCAACACACCTTTATAGAGAGCACTTGAATCGAAGACTACTCGCATTTGGGATGGTATACCCCGAAAGAAGGCAAATACCAACACTGTTCATTGGGACTGACTGAAGGAGCTATCTCTGCATGATCATTTTCGAATAGCTTTTCCATAAAGACTACAAAGTCCCTTTTGATCTTTGGCTTCCTTCTGAAAGATTGCAAAAGTGACTTAAGGCGTTCCACTGCTTGTAGACGGTTGTTTGGCAGATGTTGTCTTGGCTCTTTGAACGGGAGTGGGCAACCCATGAATTTTCATCATCTTTGTAGACTTCTCCATCCATGATCTGCAGAAATAGTTTGTCTTCCATAGATGGTGCTCTTTTCTCGTCGTCTTTTGTTTTCTGAAATATGTCCCACTCTGCCAGCCTTTGAGTGCTCTCCCTGATCAGAGACTTGGTGAGAGAGACACTTTGGGATCTTTCTTTTATGTTGTAGTTGTTAGGACATGGCTGAAAGTGTGTAGACTGACCATTGTCTAGAATTTTTGTTTGATAAGCTTGGACGAATGTAGGTTTATGAACTTTCCCAAGGCACGTCTCCAATAATTACCCACCCTAAATCCAACTTTTGTGCAAAGGGGGCATTTAGTGGACCATTTACTTGCCTATGGGCTTTGTGGACTATAATGTCTCTGCCTAACAGAAGTAGAATGGGAGCATGATGGTCAGGCTCTGGAATGTATCTAGCAAGATGTTTTAAGTGCCTGTGCTTACTAATCACTTCTGGAGTAGGAATTTGAGTGATTGTCTGGGATTTCGTTGCACTCGAGAAGAGCGGGTAAGGATAAGATCAAGCCTCCATCTAGAGATTCGACTTGAAAGCCTTGAGCTATCCTGCCTTCAGTTTCTATCATCCCTGCACATGTTTTGAGGGTATAAGCCACGGGTAACCAACCCTGTTCCTGTCGATCAACCTTCCTGCAGATTTCAGCTCCTACCCTGATCAAACACACCTGAACCAATTAATTAGAACCTGAGGAGCACTTGATAATTGCAGGCAGGTGTGTTTGATATGGGCTGCAACTGAAACCTTTAGGAAGGTCGATCTCCAGGAATAGGGTTGAGCACCCCTGGTATAAGCATTGCTGCGTTCCGTAATGCTAAACAGATCAAAGAATTCTGATCTTGCGAGCGATCTGTTGCTTTAATCATCTAGTATGACATATGCTTTGACTGCTTTCTTTGGATGGTTTTCAGGAAAGACTTTCACAAGACAGACCTTCGAGCAGGAACGTGGAAGTTGACTGTTTCCACATACCTCCGTACTCGCTGAGGAGACCTCTGTTTACCACAGGAATGTCTTCGCTCACTTTCTGATTTTCAGCTACAGAGTGTTTTGGATCAATCATCCAGGGTGCTGGGCCTGGATGGAGTGCTGCTATGTGGGTACTGCTGCCACATTCTGAACATTTGATGACCTCGTCACAGTTCTTTGCCATGTGTAAAATGGAGCTGCAACATTTGAACCATATACCTTGCTGTTTAAGTACTAATTTCCTCACTTCCATAGGTTTCATCCTAAATCTTCTACATCTGGACAGAGGGTGAGGCTTATCATACAAAAAGCATTGTTTTGCTGGGTTTATCTTATTTTTGAGTTCACTAGCAGGTAATGGACTCCCAGAAGAAACCTGAGTCTTGTGTGTCACAACAGCTCTGGGAAAGACAGGTTTGTTTAACTGTTTGTTTGCTCTGTGAGACTCTTCATGTATAGATGTAAGGGAGAAACTTGGATCGTTGCGCATTTTTGCTTGCTGACATACAATGTCTACTAGGAACTTGATAGGTGGAAAGGAAATCTTGTAATCCTCTTTGTATTTAGACCCCACTGTGAGCCACTTCTCTTGTAAGCTGAATGGCAATTTCTGTATTATTGGGTTTACTCCTCGTGGTGTGTTTAGATAGGAAAGACCCGTCAGGTCGCCGTCCTGCATATCTGCTTGGATCTTCATGAGTAAATCACCTAGCTCACGCAGTTTGCAATTGTCTCTGTTTGATATTTTGGGGAAGTTCTCCAATCTCCTAAAGAGAGAGCTCTCTACCATTTCTGGTGCGTCATATGTTTCGTAAAGTCTTTTCCAAATCAGACTGAGCCCTTGTAATGGATAGTTAATGTGAACAGCTCTAATACGTTTTGCATGCTCTTCTGACTCACGCCCCAGCCATCTTACTAACAAGTTTTGTAAGATTTATGAAGGATGCCCTCCATGCTCTAAAAATTTTTCCGGTTGGTTGTTAAACTGTGTAAGGCCAGTAGAAACCAAATCACGTCTTGCAATGAACCTGACCACGTCGGAGATTTGACTGTCCTCATACAAATTACTTTGGTGAGGTCCAGCATACAAGGGGGTACCTGACGTTGTCTGAGAATAGTCCAATTCTGAATACCTAGGCTCACATTTATGACGTCATGAAATAAGGACTCTAACATTAAATGCAATACCCATGTATGACCAGAAGAGGTCGCTAGGATCACAACTTAATGCTAACTAAAAATAAAATGTCTGGATAAGAGGGCACAATCAGATTTCTGTGTGGAGCACTCACTGCCTGTTACAGAAAGATATAGAAATAACCGTCTTTAAACCTTTTTGTTTTTGGTGAAAATACCAGTGTCAAAAATGTAAATAAACACGGCTGAACATTAAATTGCTGTGTGTGTGTATATATGTATATATATAGTGTGTATATATATATATATATATATATATATATATATATATATATATATATATACTAAGGGTGTAACGATACGCCTATTCAGATCGAACCGTTCGGTACGAGACTTTCAGTTCGGTACACATTACAAACCGAACGATTCAGACAAATATCTGAAAAGAGAGTAAGTATACAGAATATACGTAATGTTTTCAGTGCAACAATGCTCAACAAGGCATCCCAAATGACGTGACAGGCAACATCTGCCTTCCCCGCCCACCTCCAAACGCTACTCCAGTCAGGCACACACTGCACTCAGGGCCGGAGCAAGCTCTACTGGCGCTCTAGGCAAATGACGAGAATGCCGTGGAAATTTCGGGTTTTAAGAAAATGTAAAATGTAATAGAGCCTCGTTACATTATTCCTTCATAAGCCCATTTCAGTCAGATGATAATTCCTGCTTTTAGATCCACTGAAATGGCAGGTGACAGTCAAATCAAGCAGATCTCGGTTATATCCATATGTGCTGCCGTTAATCCACGTGTCAGGTAATTAAAAAATAGGTTGCATGATATTTAAGTATAAGTGGGTCACGCATGGATGAGATCAATCATTGGTGATGCAAACTTTAACTATTTAATCTAAAATATTAAGGTGTTTTAAGCAATCTTGACAGACTGGCACAAATATGCTTTCATTTAAAAAATCGCTCGTCACAGCTAGACATGCAGTGAACATCTCCGTTCTCACAGGTTTCTGAGTTTTCTCATCATTAATCATTTTCAGTCTGGGAACATGTTCAGTGCTGCAAATTTTGTTAACCCTGTCCTGCCTCATTGTGGTCAAATTACTTGATTTAATGGAAGATATCGTGTATTGAGGAGGATATAGGCAAGATATCTTTAATTATTTCCATTGCGCTCTCTATGAGCAGCAGCAGTTCACGCGTGCTGGGACTACCATACACAGCCACATCTTGTAGCAAATTAATTTGCAACTTTGTTGCATAAGAAAATAGGCTAAATAACAAAATTTAATTAACAAACAAATTAAATAAAATTATTTGTAACTACAGAAAAAAGAAAATGAAAAGAACTGAAACCAACTCAAATGTTCTGTTCTGGAATAACAGGTGTTGTGATCAAATTAATTCGATGGAATGATTAACACAGACAGGAATGATTAACACATGATTAACACCTATTTTATTTAATTTAAAAATATGTTAGGCCTATATTTATTATATAGCCTACCTACCTTGAGAGGGCGGGAATTAATGCCGCTTTTATATTTATTTATTTAAATTGATTATTAAACAGTATACACTAGGCCTACAGCTGCTTTTCAATTGCCCATCACATTCTTACGAACATATTTTTTTATTAAAGTTATTATTTCATTGACTTGAATATAATTAACCATGTATAATATCATTACTAACCCGTCGTCTAAAATCCTAAAATAATAAAATAGCCTATGATTTTATTCGTGGCTAGAGCTAATTTGATTGACATCCTAGGCAATGAGACCTTTACTTCGCCTGACTGAATGTGAGTTTATTGCACGCAACGCTGTATTTTGGTAGCACAAAAACTCGCTCTGATGCAGGAGAGAACTTTACCAACAGCTAAATGCACTGCTGAAAGACTTTTTTCTACGAATAACGACACGCTTAATATCATCGATGTCCACAATCAACAACATCTTATATCCATGAAACACGAACTTGCAGACTCTTTGAACAACGAGGAAATAATTTAACTTTTTAATTCAAAGCCCAAACGGCTTGTTTTGTAATTTAATGCCAGCTATACCTATACCTAAGTCAAATCTTTCTTTAATTTTTTAATTGTTTGAAAGCTTAAGTGGCACTGTAGAGGTCCAATTTACTGTTGTTTGATTTAAATTATAGCCTATATATGCACCAATAAACAAGTCAAAGGAATGAATGAATTATTAAAATGATTCTTAAATGTCGATATTGTTTTTACTCAAAAAAAACAAATGTTTTATAAAAATAAAATGAGCAATTTTCATCATTTATACGATTCAGTTAAATATAAGTTGGACATTTATGGGGCCATGTAACATGTTTTTGTGTTTGTTTTTTTGTTCTCCTTGATCTTTAATATATACTGGGTAGCTACGCAAAATATTTTCTAAAATGTCAAGCAGGAATTTGTCGATAGCTTTAATTATGAAGACAAAAAAATATTAAAAATAACAAAAATAAAATGATAAAAAAATACAAAGATCAAAAGAGCAGCATTTTGCTAAATATAATAGTCCTTTATATGCTTTAAATCCTGCTATGCGTTCATATTCGTTTTTATTTCACTTGATGCATTAGTTATTTAATGTTTGAATGATGAAAGTCGTTTAAATCAGTATTTTACCATCAAAATGTAGTATATTTTAAATCATTATTAACTTTTGATATAAAACCACTGTGTAATTTAATTGATTGTTAAAAATGAAATAATTTTATGGCATAACAGTGTTTAGTTGCTTTCGCTTTTACACATGAACATAAAAAAAACTAGTTTTGGTTTTTATTTAAATTTAATTGAACAAAGACAGCCATTAACATTGAGTTGCCAAGGCAACTACTGATGCGTTTTGTGTAATGTTCCAAAGAGCTTTATTGCAGCATGACAGTGGAAAGAGAAACCGTATCCGTGCTGTCTGGCCCGGTTTGGCATGGAATGAAACTGTTCAGCATAAAAAACGGTCCAGCACGATTTCCAAGAAAAATATACGAATTATATTTTAGTTTGGGCCCAACTGTGCGGGTGGATGATTTTCGGTCAGTGGAAAGTAGGGATTTAATTAATGCTTCACTACTGTATCACAATCTTCTGTCATATACTTGCAGTTTTTTAAATGTCATAATTTAAGATTAAGTCTTGCGTCTGATTTTTTCTTGATGCTGATGTGCTTTTATTACATTTAGATTTCAACTAAATATTACAATTAAAAAGAAAACAAATTATGTCGTAAGGAATGCTCTTAAATAATGTAGCCTTTGACAGTAAGCACCCATTTCTTGACATGATGGGGGAAGGGGGCGGGCGGGGCGGTGCTGGATTTGTGCGTACCTTGGAATAAAATCCTGCAGGCGCCCCTGCATATGCAGTCCTCAGAGGTGTAAAGAGTACCTGAAAACCATACTTGAGTAAAAGTACAGATACCTTACTGTAAAAATTACTCCATTACAAGTTACAAGTCACCAATTCAAATAAGACTTGAGTAAAAGTATTAAAGTATCCGATTTTAAAAGAACTTAAGTATTTTACTCATACTGAATGTAGGCTCAAAGAGCACCAAGAAAGGTTTATTTTCCTAATATATAAATTAAATTTAACACCTCAATGTTTCAAAATGGCAGAACAAAATATATTTAAAAATAGAACAAAAAGTCTCAGTCAAACTCAAATGTTCAATTAAAGGCACAAACAATTTATCAACAAAAAAAAAAAAGTAGTAAAACGTAGTAAAAAAAATCAGAGCTGACTTTGATGTGATTCATCTCTCAGTATCAGAGGGGGGCAATATTTTTTATTTTGAGTAGTTTTGTAAACAGTATGTTTTGAGCAGTAATTTAATGCTGGGCGTGTCATCGTGATTGACAGCTGTGATTGACAGTTTCTCAAAGCAGACGCCGGAGCTTCGGCAGGAGACTGAAGTGATATTATTCCATTTCTGTGTTATTTTACCATGATGAAATGAGTTGCTCAGCAGTAAACTAGAGTTTCTGACATACAGGATCTGGTGAAACACTGTTTATTCGTTAGGGTCAGGGGGCTTTATCAGTTATTTGATACACGCCTAACCACCCAGATAGCAAAATACACTCGGGCCAGTTCCGGCTACACTCTCGCCTGCCGGAGACTTACCCCTCGGCCCGACTCCGTCTGCTGTACCTACTCGCGCACATTACTCGCGGGCCGATCCGGCTCGGATGCGGCAGCGTCGGCTCGCTAACGGCCGCCGCATCTGGCCCGATTGACTCGGGCAGTGTGTCCATAGGCATCCAGTCAGATCCGGCGGCCGTTAGCGAGCCGACGCTGCCGCATCCGAGCCGGATCGGCCCGCGAGTAATGTGCGCTGCGGCCTGGAGCTGGCGCGATTAAATCTTCATTATATAAACCGCACCTTTGTTAACGTTATTACAACCATTTGTGTTGATAAAACAGCAAACCAGGCTCCTATGTAAACGCAAAGTGTACATTAGCGAGCCTTTGTTATAGTGCAGACACCGGCGGTCAAGTGAGCAGTTCGGGGGGCGTGGTTGATTTGATGTACAAGCGTTTGGTTGGAAGCTTGATTCCGCAGCTCCTCCTCTGGCTCCATCAGGCAGTCCTTCTGCGCATGCCCAGGCTCCAATTTCAGCAGTCTTCTGCCACAGTTTGTGTCCGTCACGAGGCGTTTTTTCCTTCACAGTGTTTAATGGAAAATGGCGCTGTCACGTCGTCCATATTTTATACAGTCATTGGCACAATTACAATGTAACGAGTAACGGTAAGCATCTGTTCAAATGTAGTGGAGTAAAAAGTACATATATTCAATCAAAAATGTAGTCAAGTAAAGAGTAAAAGTTGCTTATATTTTTGATACTCAGTACAAGTACAAAGTAGCCAAAAAAATACTTAAGTAAAGTAACGAAGTCCATTTACTCAAGTACTTTACACCACTGGCAGTCCTGCTGATAACGGCTTGGAACTATCGAACCACCCGAAGTCACTATCAAATCCTGTCCCGCGCTGCACTGTTGTGTAACTGAAGTGTGTGCCGCATTCACCTCTGACGTAGGCTACTCAGCCTGTAGCCTAGTTTGGGATTTTTTCGTTGGGACGATTAAGCAAGAATCATAATGCATTGCGTATTCGGCTCATTCTTCAGTAGCCTCAACACAGGCTGGTAGCCTAGATTTAAACGGACCGTTTATATGAATGAGCGATTAAGAGATTAATTGATCGTTAATTTAAATGATCATCGATCATTGGATTTTGTAGAAACTGACATTCCTAGTTCAAAGTAAAAAAAAAGAAGAGAGGACATGCTTTTATGATGTTAGTTTTCATACAATAAAAATATTTCAATCAGAGAAATCCTCTGGCTTTTTTCTTTTTTTTTTTGCTGTATCAAAAACATACTGAACCGTGACACCACTGTTCGTATCGAACCGAACCGTGATTTTTGTGAACCGTTACACCCCTAATATATACACACAGCAATTTAATGTTAGCTGTGTTTATTTACATTTTTGACAGCAATACATTAAAAGCAGTTGGATGAACTAATGAGTAATGTATTTATTTCTGTTCTTGTAGGCAGGGGCGGTCAATCTGGCCTGCCACCATGATTCTGACCTGCCGCACATCCTTCCCCCCGCTCTTCATTTTCTATATCACATCGGATGTGGCCTACCACCGGGACTCTGGCCTGCTGCGAATCCCACCTCCCTGCTCTTCACTTTTTATATCGCATCGGATGTGGCCTGCCACCGGGACTCTGGCCTACTGCGCATCCCTGTGCACCCCCCTCTTCTAGATCACATCAGATGTGGCCTGACTGACAGTTACTTTTGCCCAGTCTGCCCCTGCTTGTACGTGTGGTGCTGTTGTTCCCCTTCAAATGGGAACTCCAACATGTGTCTGGTAACAGACTACGGGAGATCGCTAGATGACCAATCACTCTTAAGAGAAAGAAAAAGGGGCCAATGAATGCCAAATGAGTTGCCAGAGCTCGGCTCCGCAGGTGCCACTGATTAGCCATTAGTGGAGTATATCAGTGGCGTCCACTGATATACTCCTAAATAAAGCAGATTATTTGCTTCAGACCTCTCACTGACTAGGTTAACATAGACATCAGGATTCAAATTATTTGCCTCTAATTAAGACAATAATAAGATTAAGGTGTTTACATGAGCTGCTTTTTGAATGTTCCTTTTTTCATGATCCCGTTTTACATGTTATAGCACATAATTCAAATAACGTCATTGCGTCACCTCGCTATCTGCATTTCCTACAGATTTTCATGTAATTTGGGGTGTTTCATTATTAATTTGTCGATTTTAACTGCAGTTTGGCACTTTCGCTTTCATTTGGGAACATTTCATGCATGCCCCCCGTGACAAACTTGATAGTGGATGCAACTATGAACTGCTGGAAGAGTGTTGTTTTAATGGAAATTTATACCGCATGCTGAATGGAAGAAAAAAACCTCAACATTTCACGATTCAGGTGTCTGTGGTCTGCACTGACTCAGTAGGTGCAAAGTGTGTGGACTATCCTGTCGCAAATACGGTGATGGTACATGACGGTAATAGTTCGATTAAGGTGTTTACATGTCTGTACTGCACTTCAATAATGCGACTAAAATCGGCATACTTCACATGTCTTAATTTGATTTCTCTTTAGTTCAATTGTGACCTTAATCTGATTAAATTAATCACAAATTGCAGTTTACATGGTAGATTCTTAATCAGAGTATTGTCTTAATCATATTAAAATCGAATTATTGTTGTCCATGTAAACGTACTCACTGAGACTGAAGAGCTCCTGATCAGCATCCTGATTTCTCCAAGAAACCAGTTTCCTCACCAGTGCAGGCGAAGACGCTACATCTGCGATCGAACTGGGCTCCTTTCCCGTCCCCTGGGTGTTTCACTGTTGTTTAAAAGAGCTGTTTTCTCTAAAAGAGCAGATCATCTATGAGAGCAACACTGACGAGCAGTGCATCGGCATCGGCCGTGTGCTTCTGGATGAAGTGGTTTCTTTTCTCCAGATAACAGGCATGAGTATTGCATCACATGTCTTTGGGTCCAGCATGTTGAGACGGTGCTTGAGGACAGTTCTTACCCTCATTGTGAGGGCTTGACTGTTGCGCAGCTGAGGACGCGGCATACACTATAGCATGAGGGTGCGCTTCCCCTGTTGATCCCCCCAAGTCAGTTAATGCACGAGCAGGCCTGAGGATTACAGTGGGGGCTAATCCATCGACTCCGTGCCCGCGGGCCCCTTGCTTCTCATCAGCGCTCTATGTCCAAGCTTCGAGTGAGGGCACCGGTCCATCCTCAGGGATGGCCTCGCTTTCATTAGATGACACCGGGGACCAGATGTCCATCGCTGCATCAGAGGGCGGGTTAACATGCTCCGATGATGATCCGGACCCGCTGCCACCCTCTGGGGTTGTCACCAAGACTCTGGATTTAGAATCAGACATGTTAGCCATGTTATCCCAGGCTGCTTCGGCCGTAGGATTGGAGATGGCTTGTCTTCCAGCTTTGCAGCCGGACCACTTAGATGGGTGTTATGTGAGGGCCAAGAAGAGAGCTCACGCAGGCATAGAGGGCACTTTTTTCTGCCCCGTCCTCGTGCACTCCCACTCCCACCACCCTTGATGGCGGAGCAGCCAGGGGATATTGGGGCGATTCCTCAGGTGGAGCACGCTATTGTGGTCAATCTTTGCCCGCAAGGTGCCTCCACCTGGAGAGGTCCACCCAAACTCCCTTCCAAAGCATGCAGGTTATCTGAGTCTCTCACGGCCAGAGCCTACACCGCTGCGGGCCAGGCTGCATCCGCTTTGCACGCTATAGCCACCTATCAACACTACCAAGCAGAGAAGCTGGCTGAGCTGCAGGAGGGTGGTTCTTTCCCAGCCTTCTTAAATTTCCATATATCTATTTAATTAAAACATGAGCGTTCATATTTTAGAGCTTTAGCAACTTGCCTTAAGGTTAACCATTTAGTAGATGACCTATCTAATACTGGGTTCAAAACTACAATAAAGTCTCCCCAAATTATCATTATATATTATGAATAAAATTGACACCTTCCATTTCGGGACGATATATATATTTACTACCGTTATTCTTTGCATCGCAATTGTTTCTCTTAAAATAATATATCTGCCTGATTTGTCTTTGTCAACTGATTCCAGTTGAAAGGGAATGTTTTTATCAATAAGTATAACCCCCCATCTTGATTGCAATGTAAAGGAAGAAAAAAAGCTTGTCCAGACCACTGCTTTTTAAGATTTAGATGTTCGGAATACCTCAAGTGTGTTTCTTGTAGAAGGGCAATTCCAATATTATGCTTTCTGAGGTATTGTTACGGATTCTTTATTTATTATTATTATTATTATTATTGTTGTTGTTATGGGCGTTGTGTTGCTTTGGAGTTTTTTATTAATTGATGTTTCTTTTCTTTGAGGGTAACTCCGCCTTGCACCTGACGCAAATCAGGAGTGTTGTCTTTATAAGCGGAAGCTGGGTGTGCGTCTTGTGTAGCTCTTTGTTTTCCAGCATGTGTCTGACTGATCCTCCCGATCTTGGCTCTATTAAGAGTATTACCCGTACTTGTTGAGAATCTCTACGTATTTTGTCCTGATGAAGGTCAGAGAAGTCTGTGCGCCATGTTGATCTATGTTTATGTTTGATCTATGTGTTATTTGTTTTCTGTATGTCTAAGTCGTTATTTTGATTAAGTTATATTGTTTAATAATTTATATTTTTTGTTGTCCTTTTATTTTGATAAGAACATGCATTTTTGGTCTCTAAATAATAGAGAATTGGACTTTTCTGATTTGCGTGTCCTTTTATGTTGCTAACCCCTCCCTAGCTGAGCCTTTAAAAATTGGGGTTCGTAACAGGTATAGTATTACTTTTTTTCTTTTAAGTCTTTGATTTAAACTATTTCAACATTCCAAGTCACATATTTATGTATCTGACATTAACTACATATTAACTGTTATATTTCATACAGAGCGCCTTTAGAACCTATAATTATACAGCCCAACACTTAAATGAATCAAATATGTGTTCTTCTCCAATCCCCCCTACCACCACTTCCCCACAGGAAGTGTGAAACTTTAAACCCCCATGACTGAGTATGCACTGCATCATACAGCCGACCTTGACTTCCTCTTTCTCATCCAAACTAAAAGCTCCCTAACAAGTCATGTCTATCCCACCAAATACTTAAATTATGTATTTGGAAGCAAATGTATTAATCACTACGAACCAAAATACACAAGTTAGTAAACATTTGAACAAAAATTTAATCCCATATTTGTCTTGCCAAATTTTAAATACAAAGTTCATTTGTGTTCATCCGAGATAAAAGCTATCCACCCTGTATAGTTTTTAACATAGTTTTGTGTGGTTGCTTAGGTAAAGTTGGATAATCTGAAATTAGTTTATATAATTTAGTATATTATCCTACAATCAGACGTGGATGATGTTGTTGAAGGTAAGTCTCTGCTGATGCCGAAAGATCTTTGTCCCTCCAGTAACTGAATCGTCAGCGTCGCAGGATAAATTACCACGTAAGACACATCAGTATTGCGTAGCTGTCGCTGAGTGCGCTGAATTCTTGTCTCTTTCTAAACAGGGTGGATGACATATCACGAAAAATCATAATGTTAGTTACCATAGGTGAGCTTGCCCTTTTTTCTGGCTGCATTGAGGATCATAAGTGTGTCTCTGTACTGAAGGAACCAAACTAGAATAGCCCGTGGTTTGCTATTTTCAGCCAGTCGTTGTTGCAAAGTGTGGCGAGCTCTTTCAATTTCTTAGATCTCGTCCTCCTGATCCAGAATTTTAGGTAACCATACCTTCAAAAAATCCATGGCATTTCTAACTTCCACGCCCTCTGGGAAACCGACAAGATGTAAATTCTGGCAACGAGATTGATTTTTGATTTTTTTTTTCTTTTTTTTCATTTTATATTTCAGCAGTTTGATTTCATCGTCAACAGCCAACTTAACATCCGTGACATCTTTGTGAAGGCCCGTTACCGCTTCTTCCATCTCCAACTGCTTTGTTTCTGCGTCCACAATTCTCAGATTCATTGATTGTAGGTTGCTACCCATTTTCTCCACGGATTCTGGAAATTTACTTGGGCGTCTGTCAATAAACTCCTGAATTCTGAGAAATCCTTTCTCCATTTCTGCGTGGAACCAGGGTGGTGAATCGGATATTGGCAGCCTCGTGTCATGAGTATCATCCTTTTTATTGTATATTTTCTTTGGATACAGCATGTTTGTTATAATATTCGAAGTGCATGAAACTACTTTTTTAAATAAAGTACTTTTGTTAAACTAAAGGTCTTTAAGGTTTGTTATTTAGATGAGATTATTCGGGAGCTCTCTACACCACGTCTTACCCTAGCACTACCATAACTGGAAGTCCCAGAATTAAACCTTGTGGGATTCCACATGTCATGTGTGTCCACCTTGATTGACGGTCATCTATATTAACCTCTCCCTTCAATGCAGAATCTGATCCGTTTGAGGACTGTCCCAAAAAGCCCAACTCAGTTGAATTCATATTTAGGTGAATGTCATTGATTGTTTTTAAAAGGCTTCTCTCTGTACTATGATGTTCTCAGAAACCAGATTGAAAATGGTCTAAACTTTCCTTAGAGCTAATGAACACATGGGACACCACATGACACAACACACCAGATATGTGACATACAGAAATAATAAATGATTACTTAAATAGGCCTAAATTAAATTAAGAGCCCCTAGATTGGGTTTTTGAAAATGACCTTCAGTGTCTGTCAGTAGACTGCAGTGTATAACACAGCTCTAAGTAAAGTGAAATATCCAGGTAAGGCTTAAATCTGAAAGTGCACCATGTTTAAAACTTTTGATTCATTTATAAAAGAGTTGACTCATAGTGGTTCAAATGAATCGCCGTAGTAACAAGTTTTTAGCCGTGCCGGCGTGACATCACTACGGAACTCAAGCCCCGCAGGGTGGTGGGAGATGGGTCTGAAATACAGGAGACTCTCAGGAAAAATGAGACTGTTGGCAGGTATGCTAACACATACACTCTGCACTTTCACTACTTTAAAATTGTTAATAGGTCATAATGGGCATTTCTCTCTGTCTCGCGCTAAACGCAGTTGACCAATCACAACAGACTGGGTCATTGAACCAATAAGGAGGGATTTGGGAATAAATGAATCGCTGAACGAATCATATGGGAGTCGCTGGGATATTTAGGTAAAAATAAATGCATATTATTGTCACACCCTCGGCTCTTTCCCGCAGTCCCAACCACCTCAGCCAATCACCAATCACCACACACATGAACCGTCACCAGATTACTAACAGCCCGCACCTGCACCCCAATCACCAGCACACCATATAGTCTCACCTCATACAGTCACCCACCGGCTGAAATCAACTTCAGATGGTCTTCCTCGACAACTCTCCTGTTATCTCCTGTGCTCTTCCGTGGATGTCCCCCTCTCTCCTGTGGATGCAAAACAACCTGCTCAAGTGAAGTGTCTATAGTGTGTGTGTTGGTGTTATTAAAGAACTGAACTTAACATATTGAACTTTGCTTCACCACTCACCTGCTTCACCATAAGTTGTTGTTGTTGTTCCGCTTAAATAAATGCTTTAAAGATTTAACCTCCATTGTCTTCCTTGTGTGGCCGTGACAATTATAAGACAATGAAGGTATTTTGACCTTGCGTGCATATAAGACTGTTGTTGAAGACCCACTAAAATTAAAATTAAAATAATTTTGCCACTGGATGTAAATTAACTCCAGCAAGTTTATTTTTAATTTTTAGTTTCAGTTTAGTTTTTTTTTTTAAACCTCAGTGTTCTTCTTTAAACTATACTTATATTTAAAAAAAATTTGAAACTATTAATGGCCCAGTATCTTTTGTGTTTTTTAATTTCAGTCACCTTTCTTGCATATACGTGTGAAATATATGCAAATAGACTTGTTTAATAGGCTTGTTTGAGATCTGCCTCGCCTTGCCTGCAATGTAGATGAGAGCAGGTGGCTGCAGTAAGAGGAGGGCTCAAAAAAGACATCTGAAGTCGGACACTTGCCAAATCTTGCTGTTTTGCCGCCTGTAAACGTCACCAATGGCGGAGATCACATTTGTGTTTTTTTGTTTTGGGGTAGGGTAAGAAAAATGAATAAACAATTCACACTATAATCCCGTTAATAGCCCCCATATGTGTGTGTTCAGTGTGTTGATTTGTGGTGTGATTATAAATTGGGCCCTGTAAAAGAGTGTTTTAATTGATAAAAAGATATTCATCAGATGAAACGAGAGTAACCATATTTTAGTTTTTCTTTTAGCCAGTCACAAGATTATTATAACTATACTGACACAAAACTTCTTTATCTATGCAAAGTGTGGCATCTGTTAAAATAAAATCTTTTTTATTCATACAAGGTTGGCGTATGTACTGGTTGCATTAACATTCTGACATGATTAATAATAATTGTTTGGATAAATTTTGGTGTTAGCTTGCTGTTGAATGACATTTTTTTCAGCAGTCACATGTATTTGTTGCTAGAACTGTAATGTAACTGCAAGAACTGACACACCATCTGTGGTCTAATAATCTGTCCTGTCGCTCTCTTTCTCTCACATACACACACACACACACATGCATCTTACTAATAGAGGAACACACTTGTGCTACCACACTAGGCTTTCTGTTTATTTTGAAACAAAAATCTTATAAAAAATTTCCTTTAAAAGGTCTTTTTTATAATATTCAGTCGTTTGTTTGTTTTTCCGGCTTAGTCTCTTTATTTCTTTTTTATAATATAATTGGAAATATTCATTTTTTTAATCATTAAGTGAACCAGAATGTGAGGGAGCTGTTGTTGAAGACATGCCAGATTAATCCAAATGCTGGAGGTTTATTAAACAGCGCTTATATACACTGTCGCAGGTGAGAGATCACACGGACACAGAGAGGCAATGAAAATCCCCGTAGGGGTGTTTATTTAGGGAGTGGAGCAAGGAAAAGGTGCGTGGGGATGTGCAGGGCGGTGAGTTCCGTGTCCAAAGGGGTCCGGTGAGCTCGTGCAGTGAAGTGCCGATCAGGGTGCCCAGTGGAAGAGGGAGAAGTCAGCGCAGGTCCTGTTTTCATCCTTCTAGTGCTCTCCCGACGCTGGCGTCGGCGTTGTTTATATAGCCCTCTTCCAATGGGCCGCAGCTGTCCCTGATCAGCACGTGATGGGTTGTGATTGCGGTGAGGGAGACGTTTCCATGGCGACGCTGAAGCCACACTGGCAGGTCTGCCACATTCCCCCCCCCTAAGCGTCGACCTGGTCCTCCGCCGGTAGCTGTTGAAACAAGGAGAACACAGGGATGGGAGGGGGGGACAGAGAAACGAATCTTCGCTCACCGTTTTCCTACCAGTGCGGCTGAAGGGCACCCAGATGATGGGTGGCGGCACTGGTGGTTCGGGGGGATGTCGAGGGGAGGTACGTGGGCAGTCCGGACACTGCTGACAGTGTCGACGTACCTCCGCTTCCAGTCCTGGCCAGTAGTACCGCTTTTGGAGCTCTCGGAGGGTGGCCGTTACCCCGCGATGTCCGCGCGGGGTCACGTGCACGGCCGTCATCAGCTCCGGGATCCTGGAGCGCGGTACCACCAGCCGGTGTGTTTCTTCCCCCCGCCGCCAAGCGATCCAATACAACAGACCTTCCTTCACGACAGAGTAACAGGCTGGGTGAGGCGCGGGCTGACGGACCTCCTGGTCCACCAGACGGACTCTGGACCAGCACTTCCGGAGGCTCCTATCCGCTCGCTGCTCTCGGTGTAGGAAACCTCCGGTCGTGATCTGACGCAAGGTGTCTGAGGGAGGGGAGATGCGTCTCTCACCCTTCCTGTCGCTCGCGGTGGTGGGCGGGTCTTGCTGGCGGCCCCCGTCGCGTGTCGTCCGGTGCCTTCTCTGAATCCGGGGGACCGGGACTGTCCGTCTTACGGGGGGTTGGGGAGCGGACCGGGTGAAAAAGCATACCCGGCCCCCAGCTGGTGGCGATAGTGCGGACGACTTCGCGTCCGGTGACGAGGGGGCCGCGGGTCTGTGTACTGGACGCGCGGTGCCCTTCGCAGGTCGCCATTTCTGGGGTTCCTCCGCTCTCTCTCTAGCATCCTGGGGCGCTGATGCTTCCGCCAGCTCAATGCTTTCCATCAGCTCCGGCCAGGTGGCAGGGTTGCGGAGCAGGACGTGTTGTCGTCGCTGGGAGGGCAACGCCTGCAGCAGGCGGTCGATGACAAGCCTTTCGACTACCTGGGCGGCTGACGGATGATCTTCAAGCAGCCAAAGGCAGGCCAGATCCATTAAAACTTTGGCCTGCTCTTTGGCTGAGGCGCGCTCGTCCAGCGCCCACTGCTGGAAGCGCCGCGCCGCACACTTTCCATTCCGGCTGGGAAGAGCCGAAAACTCCCGGGCCGGTTCGCCCGCCTGCTTCTCCTCCTCCTTGCTCTCAGCGACGCGCTCCGCGAGCCGGAGCTGACGGCGACCCAGTTCCTCGAGCTGGCGGCGAATGACGTCCATCTTCAGCCCCAGGTGCTGGTGGTAAGCGGTGGGAGAGAGAGAGCGGGACCCTACGGGGAAAAACACACCAGATGTTAGTTACCTGTGTCACGTGTGACCCCTCAATAGCTCCGCATTCTCCACCAATTGTCGCAGGTGAGAGATCACACGGACACAGAGAGGCAATGAAAATCCCCGTAGGGGTGTTTATTTAGGGAGTGGAGCAAGGAAAAGGTGCGTGGGGATGTGCAGGGCGGTGAGTTCCGTGTCCAAAGGGGTCCGGTGAGCTCGTGCAGTGAAGTGCCGATCAGGGTGCCCAGTGGAAGAGGGAGAAGTCAGCGCAGGTCCTGTTGTCATCCTTCTAGTGCTCTCCCGACGCTGGCGTCGGCGTTGTTTATATAGCCCTCTTCCAATGGGCCGCAGCTGTCCCTGATCAGCACGTGATGGGTTGTGATTGCGGTGAGGGAGACGTTTCCATGGCGACGCTGAAGCCACACTGGCAGGTCTGCCACAACACACAGACAGAATCATAGTCGTAACCAGGCGAAGTTCAGTACACAAATAGGCCGTCCAATAAGGCAAACGATAGCAATGAAGGAACAAACGCTTAGTAAGGCAGAAATATTGGCAATACTTTGCAATGATCTGATGTTAACACAGTGCTTTTGAATGGTGGCTACCCGGACGAACCACCGGGGTAGCACCCAGTCAATATTCAGGCGAGGGCTCCCTCTGGTGGGTGGATGAATGGTCATCTGCCATAGTCGTTACACAGAAGCTGAGTTATGTCTACCTATTCAATCAGGAAACCTCTATAGATTGCATATGTGAAACACAACGGCTGCGTATAAAAACCGCAAACTCAATAAATAGGTACTCAATGTGGTGCTGTTGTGTCTTTTTCTTCAAATATTTGCATCAGTGTTGCTACTACCTGTCTGTTGACTATCTGCTGAACATTTACTGACTAGTAACCATGCTGTCTGTGGTGTTGACTCCTTACAGTCATTCAAAAGCATTTAATAGGTTTTCACTTCATTTTGATGGGCCTAGTGTGACAACAGAGTAGCAGATAAATGTACCTTCAAGTAAATTAACTGTCTACTGAAAGTTAGGTTAAATGCAATGAATAGTTAATTGAACACTCTTGCAAATACATGTATGAAAATTGTACCTAACTCTAACTTTATATTTGATTAAAGTTCATTTTAAATTATGTTGTGTTGCTACTTATAGGCATGTGAATGTTTACTGAAAGTCTATTGATTAACTGGTTAACAACTACATGCAGACTGTAACCAAGGATATGACACTGACAACAGAGGTGCGGATCCACATGCAGGTTTAATGGCAAGGGATGGTCAGACAAGCAATGATCAATACAGGAGCAAACAGATGTATGAGGGCAATCCAGAGTCAAAGTCAATATAGCAGGCAGATGGTCACAAGGATTGCAGCAGACAGGGAGAAACAGATAATCAAGGCTAGGGTCAAAACACGGCAAAAAACAATACAAGGAAATGCTTAGAAATGTAACTGGAAACAAATAACAGGACTCGGCACTGGAGTGAGTGTGTGTGCTGCTTATGTACTGTGTGTAATCAATCTTTGACAAGCCTCCGGTGGTGTGTGTGCAATCAGTCAGGATGAGTAATGTGTGTGTGAGCGGAGTGCATGTATGAAGTTGTAGTCCATTAGATGGTGGATTTTATAGTCCATAGTGAGAATGTATGTTTGCCAGCGATCTATGGAGTTGAGATCGCTGGTGATCATGACACAGACAATAACAACAAAAAATCTTGGTGGTAAATGTACTGAAAACTTGTTGAGGATTTGTTGCATATCTACTAATACACTGTTGAACATCTGCAACCTAATTTGGTAACACGTAACATTACCAAAAGTTTAATAAATGTTGAGGATTTGTTGCATATCTACTAATACACTGTTGAACATCTGTTGAAGATTTAATGAATATCTCCTGATACACTGTTGAACATCTAGAACCTAAATGTTGAGGATTTGTTTCATATCTACTAATACACTGTTGAACATCTGTTGAAGATTTGTTGCATATCTACTGATACATTGTTGAACATCTAGAACCTAAATTGGTAACACTTAACTTACCGAAAGTTTAATAAATGTTTACATGTTGTAGACATTGCACTGCCTAAGAACATTTAAAAGACAATCTACAGATACTACCCAGATGAGAGTAAACAGATAAGAACTTGAAAAGTAACTTATGGTCAGCAGACTATCTAAAGGGGGACCATCAAAATAAAGTGTTACCCCAGGGGCTCATCTCTTGTTTCCAAAATGCATCACAAACTGCTTGAGAAACTATGATAATTGGTGATGAAAATAAATTATGTTCAATAAGATGTACTTGTGTTTACTAACTGTTTATTCAGTTAAACATGAATTTTGAACTGTAGGCCTACATAAGCTCCAAACAGAAATTTTTGATTACCTTAATCCGACTAAAGTCATAACTGAACTAAACACAAATGGAATAAAGACATGTGGAGTATGCATATATTAGTGGCATTATTGAAGTAAACACCGCAATCAAACTATTACCATCATGTAGGACTTTTCGCCATATTTAAGATCTGCTGTCAGTAAAGAACCACACACACACACACACACATCGAGAAATGTGGAAGTTTTTTCTTTCCATTTAGCATGCATTATTAAATTCCATAACACTGTAGGGGATTAACCTACGTATTAACCCCCAGGGGTCGAAGTATACGCGTTTTGAAGCGTCATCACCTCATAATGCTGAAAAGAACTTAAATTACACTTTCAGTTTTGATCGTACAGATAAGGTCAATACATCAATCGAATCTGGTAAGTGTCTAGTTTTTATTGTGTACACTCACAATGACAACAAACGTGTGTGCTTTTGCAAAATAAGGATAATAAACAGTGTAGGCATTTTCTCTTTTCCGTCTCTGCAAACTGTTTTAAGAAACGCATCAGGAAAATCTACTGAAACTCCGCTAAAACAAAACACACAGACATGAGACATATATCTATAGAAAGCTTGAAGTGTCTACTTTTAAATGCAGTGGTGCATGTTGAAAACAAATATTGTTTGATAAAGTAATCAGTATGAAACCAAGGCTATGTCTAGTTTCTCAGTCTGAGCTTATTAGAGTTAATGCTACCACGCCCACGAGGCATTGTTATTACAATCGTATGCATGACGCACACAACAGGCAGACTGTGTCAGAAAAAACACGTCAAAAAAAATGAACTGAAAATCAGCAAATACTCAACAAAGAGACATGAGAGAGATATCTATAGAAAGCTTAATATGACTAGTTTTGCATTAACCAATTGAAGTCGAAAACAAATAATCCCTTTTCATGTAATCCTTATAAAAGTAAGGACTGTACGGATTCTCCTGTCGCCTCATTACAGCGAACGTGATCCCGCCCTCAGTGAGCGTGCAGTTCATATGGAAATGAACCAGGTAGAGGTGAGCCAGGTAATAATGTACTCGCTTCCCGAGACATGGCATAAAACGACAAGCTTTATTATAGTTACTTACTTTCGTTTAAATGATGGCCTGCTAGGCTGCTACACAAGGGAAAAAGCACGGTACTGAACAGCGACGAAGAATTTACTTTCTCTGATGACGAGCGCATACATTTTGAAGAACGTCTAGAGTCTAGACTCAGTGGAGGATAGAATTCCTGTCGAGTAAGTCTTTTATTCTTACCTTCAAGATTAATAAAAAATATGTCCTTACAGACCACTTATAGTTTCATTGCTATACAAAGTGCATCCTATAACGTGTATATAGTATATGTGAGTACGGTAAACTTATTTGCGGTTGATAGTGTTAAAATATAGTCTTTTTGTTATTTGGATTCTGTTCTCCCATCAAGTATGCATATGCTAAGCTATTGTGAAAAATATACTGACAGTTGTTTACAAAACAGGTGCTGTTCAGTTTATAATTCCTGTGTGGTAACTGTTTATTAGGTAAATTAGTGCTAGTATCAGTGAACATCACAAAAATGTTAATAATGTAGTTTATGTAATCAGCTTGCTTTTTTTCAGATGTGAAAACAACAGCGGTTGTAGTCAGAGAGACTGATGCTGACATGGCTCCACAGGCTCTGAGATTCTCTGAGATTTCTACCTGTACAGCTAAGACCATGTGATGCTCACACTGGGCTTTTACAAACCTTACACTCTTTATTATCTTACACTCTTCAAATTTACATTGTTGATTTTGCCCTGAATGTATATTCTGTACACAATGTTTCATGTGTATATTTAAATGCATGCCTGAAGTTATATGTTAAGTGTATTTATAAGTAACGTTATCAGTATCGCATTGACCATTTTCACTCAGAAAGTGACTAAGAAATTTTAATTCAATATATTGTTTTCTGTGAGCAAGTAAACAAGATGATTCTCACATCATTTTGAAGCAAAAACACTAGGCTACAAGATCCAGTTCTCAAAAGTCTTGTGAACAAGTGTTCTCTATGTATTTCATGGCCTTGTTTCAGTGACTTCCAAATTTTAGTTTTTCACTAACCACGTGAAAACGTTTCTTTCTCAAAAAAACAAAAACCCACATACATACATGCTGCTTAGGTATTATTGTAGCCCAGCTTGTGCTGTTTACATTGTTATCACAAATTAGCCATTAATATGTTTTTAAGATACTGAAAACAACACAAATGTCAGTGCATGTCAGAACTTCTCCAGGGCCCCAAAACACCCTTAGACCCCTGGGGGTTAAGATCAATCAGGGATTTATTAGCTCATTTTAATGAACCGGATCTTGAAGATTTGAATCATTGATTCAACTCAATTGAGTCAGTCTGAATCAGATTAAAAGATTCACACTTTATCTACCATTTGTCCAGCAAATCCAAGACATCGCATTTTACCAGTCTTGTTTATATTATTTCTGTGGTCAACGATAATAACATAACACAGTATTGGGTTAACTTTTAGCAAGGTAACAAAATCTACAGCTTGAGGCAATGACTTAGAAGCACATAAACAAGAACACAGTTCTTACAAAAGGAGAACAAAGATTTATTGAGCTACACTACGATACATGAAACTAACTACGTAATAAGCAAACAACAAACAAATGCACTCACACACACACACCATACCTGCCAACACTCCCGTTTTTCCCGGGAGTCTCCCGTATTTCAGACCCGTCTCCTGTATTGGTCTGTCTCCCGGTAAACTCCCGGAATTCCCCCGCTCCTCAGCATTTTGGTACAGTCCGGGCTGAAACTTGGCGCTTGTGCTCTTCTGGTGACGGTCGCGCGCTACAGTTCGCGCGCCTCCATCTCCCTAAACCTCTCACTCCTTCCGCTCCCCGCTCTTCAGTTTGCGCCAGTGTTGCCAACTTAGCGCCAAATTTTCAAAAAAGCGACTAGCGACAAATCTAGCGACTTTTTTGTGTGTTACTGGCGATTTTTATATACTGTCGTTTGTCCATTACTGTACCGTCCCTACTCTTCTCAACGAGTCTCCCCTGCAGCCTGAGAGCAGAGCACCTCTCTGCTTACCGACGGCAAATGATTTAGAACAGGTGGCAGTTTGAAGGTATTTCCCTTGTACAGTCAACCCGATCTGCTTCTCCTTTATTTTAACAATTTAATTTGACCGTTTATTCTTGTTGCACAATCAGAGATGTTTTAAGGGAGAGTTTCAGAACTTGTCTGAGTATATTACGTCTGAGAGATTATTGCAAATTCCCTACTCATCTATAATGATATACTGTATTCAAACAGCAATACATTTAGTTAAATTGACAAGCTTACATAAACCATAGTGCGAATATAAAATACCCCATTTATTTACCATAGGCTGATAAACAAACAGAAATGGTAGAACGCGATGACGTCAGTAATATGCAAATTAGCGTATGACGTAACCCCCCCCCCCCCCGTTAAGCCGAGAGGCGAGAGGGGGCAGAGAGCAACAGCGAGCACAAGCCAGCTAGTGCAAAAAGCAATGTTTTATGGCTGCAGTGAGTTTTTAAGTGACCAGATTTGGTCCATCCCCATGGCACTGTCTTCCAATGAACAGTTGCCATGAAGGGCGGGGCCACGCCCCATACCATCGTAGTAAGGGTCAATCATTAATAGACTGCATGTTGATTTCACGTGGAAAAATCTCTTCTAAGATTGTAACTATTCTAAGGAATCATCTCTTTGGTTTAAATCACGTTTAAACTTTGGGGAATCAAATCTAAAGATTCAAACATGATTCACATAGAATTATTGAAAGCTTACCCTGCTGAAAAAACCAGCATATGCTGGTAAGGTATGTTTTGATGCTGGTATGCTGGTCTTGCTGGTTTCAGTGCTGGTATTGCTGGTTTCAATGCTGGTTTCGATGCTGGTCTTGCTGGTTTTAGTGCTGGTCTTGCTGGTCCTGACCAGCATTGAGACCAGCAGGACCAGCATTGAGACCAGCATTAAAACCAGTAAGACCAGCATCAAGACCAGCAAAACCAGCATTGAAACCAGCAAGACCAGCATCAAAACATACCTTACCAGCATATGCTGTTTTTTTCAGCAGGGTACACTTAAACTACTCATTTGTCCAGCAAATAGAATGGTTAGTGTAAAGCAATCCTGAATTATACTATTACGTGGCCAACAATAACAATGTTAAAACAGTATCTAATTATTTAATGAGCAAGGTAGCAGTATCTGAAGCTAAGACATTAACTTATAAAGCACACAACACACCAACACGGATCTTAAAAACAAAACAAAACTTTATTGCTACTCTACACCACAATGTACTAATCTACATAAAACAAACGCACATACGTACACACACAAGCAGTTTGAGGGGAGTTATGATGGAGAGCGAGTAAGGATTCAACTTCTAGCATTTGCTAAGTTCTTAGCATTGCAACCTGGGAGAAACCATAAAAGCAGAGAATTTCACTATTCTTTACTACTTAAATGTAATTCACATTAGTTCAGCAAAAGATAGAAACATTGTTTGTGTTACTTGCGGTCTGATGAAATTTTGGTTTCCTCGACTGGTCCAAAGGGAAATCCTGGCGAAGCTGATTGGTTAGCGTAGCAACTTCAATGGCGTGCTGGAATTCCCTTGTCTGGGAAGAGGGGTTTCCTTTCAGGTAAGCTTGGAGTCAGTTGCTAGGGATACGGATGTTGGACGAGGCGGTTTCAAGTTTCGGTTTCGTGAAGTCCCTCCTGGAGTTTTGGCTCTCTGTGGAATTCTGTAGTTATGGCAGTGTTTCAGAGTTCTGATGAATTGACCCGATGGCTTGTTGTTGAAGCGGTTACACAAGCAGATCGGGGGTCGAGGCGGCAGCAAGAGAAAGTCACGGTTTGCTCCTTGATGCAACAAGGCTTCCGGCGAGGCGATGTAACGGCCAGCACGAGAAGAGCAACGTCCAGGCACCAACGACAGTGACCAGCGGCAAAGATGACCAGCAAAGACGACAAAGAAATTTTCCTTCAAAGTTTTATAGGTTTTGATATAGGCTGGGCCTACACAGGGATTGTCCAATCAGAGAAGCTGCAGGGTGGGAGTCACACCCCCATTCCCTCCTCTAGGAGGCTGGGTTAGATCATCATTTGAGAATCATGCGTTACCTGCCTTTGATTGGAAGTTGTTAAAATAAAGTATCATAATATGGACACTTTTCATAGTATGGTTTTTTCATATAAACCAATGCATTTGAAACTTTCCTAGCTTTCAATCAATACCAAACGTTCTGTAGATTTCATGCAACAGCAACGGCTATAACTTATTACCTATCCATAACAGTTACGTTAAACACATGGAACATGTTCACACAAAAACCTACAGAAACATAAAACAAACATACATTACTCAAATAAACACAGTTTAATTAAAAGTCCGTTTAAACTCTGGAAGTTTCTGACCGCTTCTGTGTCTGCCTAAGAGTGTGTATACCTTTGCAGATGCCATTTGCAGGCGTGAAACAACAGGGGTTTGTTGAGCGCTCTTAAAAACCGGTTTGGGGGGGTCTTTGAGTGTAGCCTCTTTATTGTTTCGAGCTGTAAAGTTAGTTAGCGTGGACGTGAGATTGCAAATGGCAAGTGGTCCTGTGGATTAGCTTTTTGCTGTGTGCCTGTGGATTGCTTTGAAAATGAAATTAAAGCTTAGACATGTAGGCACAATTCAATCTTTTAAGAGTAATGTGGTGTGTGATTTGTTCAGTTCTGGAAAGATCTATTGACTCCCCACACTATCTTACATCAAATGTTAGAAGACGAATACTGTTTGTACTACTAGTTTTTCATTTACACCAATGTATTGCAAATGTCAGTAGCTTTTGTTCAGTACCAAACATCATACATTTCAGACACATACAGATCATTTTAATCTGCTATAAGGGTTAAGACAACACATTCATTAACCTGGTTGGTGGGAATAAACATAGCGTATAAGGAAAACTATGGCATATTATTCAAAGATACATTTGCCTTAGTTCTAACATTTTAAGAGATTGTCTTTCATTTGTATGCATTAATTGCCAGTTCAATGACTGAGACAATTTGGCACCTGATTTCCAAGCTTGATTTGAACTGGTTTTGAGTTCTGCAACATCCTTTGCATTGAGTTCCAACAACACTCTCACCAGTCGTACTCCTTATTTGCGTCTAATACCCCAGTTTGTCACGGGGGCATGAATGAAATGTTCATGAGTGATAGTAAAACTGCCGAACTGCAGTTAAAGTCACCCAAAATGACATGAAACTCTTACAAGAAAGCACTTCACGTAAACACCATAATTATATTATCTGTCTATTAAGGCAAATAACTAGATTACAAATGTCCATGTAAGTGTAGTCAGTAGTGTAAGATGGCTTTTAACCTCTTTTCTATGTCAGATCCTGAGAGCTGATATGGAATTTCATGAGATGCAATAAAAACAAACTCTCGAGTCTAAGAAGATAAGGATTACAGGATTACAGCTGTCCAACTGTTCTATTTTAATTACTATTGACCATTCAAACATCAAACATAGGTGTGGACTGCCAACAGGACTCCGTCTTTCCAGGGGGTAATGCGAGAAAGATCCCCCCTCTCATTTCACCTCAAGCCCCTTCTTGACCTTTTCTTCATCAGAGCACATTCCAGATAAAATGCTCAAGGTTTTAATATGATGTATGTTATAGCACTGTATTCATGTTTGGTATCATTTTAAATGTCTCTGTGTGATTGGTAAAGTGGTCTTAATTTCACGATGATATTTCATTTTTATATGTTGATTTGGTTTTTGACTTTGATATAATCTTTGCCAGATGTTTCCCCCCTCTCTAGAGATGATTAACATCTCAAAGTAACCAGGCAAGAGTCTCTGTGACGCTTCTATTGTCTTGAATTTATGACTGTTTGTTCTCAGTTGACTATAAAAGGACAGGTGTAAAACTGCTCGGGGGAACTCTTGCAGTCAAGACCCCCATTGCAGGCACGCATTTGTGTTGCAATGTATTTCTCTGGTCAGGTATGCATCTTTAATTCTGTAATCTATATTTGAGTTAATGGATGTTATATTGTTACAGATATCATCTCTGAATTGGCTTGATGATTGTTTGATTATATAATTGGCATTATACAATTTTACCTGACGAATAAAATGTTAAGTTTTGACTCATTCTGAATTCTCCTGAAATCTTTTATATCCAGTAGATTATGTGAAGTCATTTTCGCTACCTTTATGATCGGCATAATTTTGGAAGTTATTAGACCTATAGATTACACGCAGTATCGCACGCGGTATTATAGAGATCTTTTAATTCCTTAACCACTGGAACTAGCAAGTGCGGATCTTGAATTAAGTGAGATGTTTCTTTTGGCATGTGTTAGTATTGTACAACCAGCCTAATTAAATATTAACTCATCCCGTATCCTCTGACTAATTTCAGAGTGCCGGAATACTGCTCGTGAGAATACACGCAAAACCCCGGGGCGTGGAACTCTGTGCGGCGGATTGGCCAGTAATGAACGTATAAATTGAAGAGTATGGGAACAGATAGATCAAAACTCTAAATTAAGTCATAAATGCTTATTGTGATCCGTTCTTATAATTAGAAATACAGTCTAAATATTACGATCACTTAAAAATGGAGTCAGATAAAGTTCGGAGCTAGAAAATGAGTATAAATAAACTCTAATAAATAACAGAATTCTTTTCAGAAGCACTGGAAAAGGCTTACATGCATTTAACCTTCGACCATGCTGTTAGTTTCGTCATTGGGCTAATAGATGGACTTTTACAGTAGTGTCTTTGAAGTAAGTGAAAGATCCAGGAGAGCATCCTGCTGATTTGATTTAGAAGGGCACTTTTTTGTCAGACGACTCACTGACGACTTACTTTCAAAGCACCCGGTCTATTTTATTTTGTATATATTTTACTCGAATGCATAAACTCTACAGGTGCCTGATAGTTAGATGTGTAGCTAACATAAATCAGATTCACTCTAGTGAACTGCATCCATGTTAGCATGTCACGTTTGATGTGGTAATTTCACAGTAGGAATTCAGAGAGGTTCGAAGACTCGTTCTCACCCCCTACAGTGCAATTACAGTGCAAAGGTATACATCCTCGCTAAAATATCAATGTGAAAGTCAACATAGCTTGCGTAGAATAGACCCAGCTCCCAACCCAACTTTGAGAATAGATTAACGCGATATTATTTTAAGAGTCTCGTGTCAACGCAGCATGTTAAGGCTGATAACGGCCCACCACTTTTTGAAAAATTGCTGCAAAATTATTAAAAATAAAAAACCTGAAAAACGTACACAAATATTCACAGCCTTTGCTCAATACTTTGTTGATGCACCTTTGGTAGCAATTACAGCCTCAAGTTTTAGGACTTAAGGTCTGGGCTCTGGCTGAGCCACTCAAGGACATTCACAGACTTGCTGTGAAGCCACTCCATTGATATTTTGGCAGTGTGCTTGGGTCATCATCCTGCTAGAACATGAACCGTCGCCCCAGGTCAAGAGCAGGTTTTCATTCAGGATGGCTCTGTACATTACTGCACATTACTGCATTCATCTTTCCCTCTATCCTGACTAGTCTTCCAGTTCCTGCTGCTGAAAAACATCCCCACAGCATGATGCTGCCATTACCATGCTTCACTGTAGGGATGGTATTAGCCTGGTGATGAGTGGTGCCTCCATGTTTTCTCCATATGTAACATCTGGCATTCACTCCAAAGAGCTCAATTTTAGTCTCATCAAACCTGAGAATTTTGTATTTGGCAAATTCCAGGCAGAGAGTGGCTTCCGTCTTACAGGCCTGTATTGTAGAATATTGAGGCACTCTACAATACAGGCCTGATTGGTGGATTGCTGCACAGATGGTTGTCCTTCTGTAAGGATCTCCTCTCTACACAGAAGAATGCTGGAGCTCAGACAGAGTGACCATCGGGTTATTGATCAACTCCCTGATTAAGGCCCTTCTCCCCGATCACTCAGCTTAGATGGTCGGCCAGCTCTAGGAAGAGTCCTGGTGGTTCCAAACATCTTCGACCTACGGATGATGGAGGCCACTGTGCTCATTGGAACTTTCAGAGCAGCAGAAATTTTTCTGTAACCTTCCCCAGCCTTGTGCCTTAAGACAATCCTGTCTCTGACGCCCCATTCACACGGGGCTTCAGCGTCAACGCTTGACAGAGGGCGTGTCTGAAGTTGGGGCTGACGTGATCGTCGTAGCAGCGTCAGCCAATGAAATTAGTCAGCAATAGGCCACTGTCTGAGCTGGTGTATTTGCATACATCGATCTGATTGCTGACGCTTTTGTCGGCGCTTGAAAAGTTGAGCAAGTCCCAACTTTTGCAGTGAGCAACGCCACTGAAGCGGCGCCAACGGATCCACAATGCAGTTCGGCAACGCTTGACGTCACCTATTCAAAGTGAATGGGAAGCGTTGAAGCTGACGCCCCATGTGAATGGGGCGTGAGGTCTACAGAAAATTAATTTGTCTTCATGCTTGATTTGTGCTTTGACATGCACTGCCAACCCTAGGACCTTATATAGACAGATGTATGCCTTTTGAAATCTTGTGTAATCAACAGAATATACTTATGTACATGTGATTTTTCAGGTTTTTTATTTTTAATAAATTTGCAACAATTGAAACCAATATATTTTTTCACATTGTCATTATGGGGTATTGTGTGTAGAATATTGAGGTAATAAATGAATTTAATCCATTTTGGAATAAGCTAAGTCAGGTGTGCGGCTGCGGCACAGTAAATGTTGAACTTCAATAAGTAAGGTATTTTATTCGTCTTAAATAAAGCGATTCATAAATTAGTTGCAGCAAAAATGTTGATTACCGATGTAATTGTCCATGAATCTGCTGTATTAGCTGTTAAAACTATTCATTTAGTTAATGTATGCCTGTTTACATTAGCTTGTTGCAAAGTACACTGCAACTAACACGGCAAAGCTGTTTCCCATGCATTGTTTCATTTGTGATGGCCTGGCATAATGTTAACTTAACATTAACGGCCACAATTAGCATATTGTTTAGCTGTGCATTTGCTAAATGAGCAATGTGGTACGTAGGGTTACCACTTTTAGGGACACGTACTGCAGCGGGGGCCACATCCCCAATCACAGGCCCAATAGCATGCCAGTGGTGGTAAATCGGAATTTAAAATATGTTTTCAGGAATGTATATGAACACTTGGACATTAAAATAAACTGTCTTTTATTAAAATCTGTGTAAACAGATCAGATGCAGTCAGTCTTTCTCTTGTACAACTCTGCAGCACTGTTATAGCTGATGTTATGTTTAATAGTGTGGTACACCTGTGTTAACTCAGCTGCTGTAACCTAGAGGAGAGGAGAAAATACTAATCAACCTAATTTTAAAGGCTGGTATTGATAATAGATTTTGGCTAAAATATTTGTCATTATTTGCAGTAACACCTATCCAAACATGGAAATAGCACATACATAAACTAGCTACAAACATTAACTAGTAAAGTTTTCATATAGCCTATTTCTAATTTAAAATTATGGAAAGTTGCAATTTACTAGTTTATTTTCTTTACATGGGCATTATGTTGTTTATTATTGTAATTAATGTAATGTTTTATGTAATAAATTAATGCTTATGTGTCTGACTTAATCTTAACAAGCAAATTATAATATTACATTGGACCGTGATCCACTTACATTGTATTTACAGAATTTTTACAAATCACAATTTGTGACCCAGTGTGCCAAATCTAATTCTGACAGAAAGTTTGATTATAGCCATTCATTTCACTGTGATTTCAGTTGTTGATATGGTTTTACTCAGTTAATATTAAATACATATATTTTTTTATTATTTTCACAGACTGTTCTTTATTTTATGTAGAAAACAGTAAATTACAAAAAAAAAAAAAAAAAACTTCAGCTAGATTTTCACAGACTGAGTCACTGTCATTACCATGTCTGCTTCCGGAGAGATTTGGGGTATAAAGAACTAACTGTCTGTGCATTGATTTTTGTGAGCTCTGTCATTGCGGTAATGCTGCTCTCCGGAGGCATGTTGTCGCACGTCCCACATGAGCCACAAAGAACGCTCTCTAACAAATCGTGCAGTTGGCTTGATAACAATTTCTATCACTCTGCAGCCAGGTATTTGTTTACTTCCACTCTCTGCGGTACTTTTGCAGCCACTTGCGTTTAAACTCTGAAACTTTAAGATGCGGGGGGTTACCTGGAGAAGCATCTGCCATTAGGCTACTCTCTGTCAAGACTTGACAGACTCTGCTTAAAAGACCCGCCCTCCTCACTGGACAAAGACCAATCAAACTAACGATGACATCAAGTATTACCCAATCAAAAGTAGGAAATGAGGCATCTTTATACAATGCGTGTGGAATGATTTGCATGAAAAGCTACTTTAAAAAAATTATTAAAAAATACGGAACAAAACCCGTCCCGTATTGATTCAAAACGGGACGCGCAATTTCATTCTCAAATACGGGACGATTCTGTATTTTAAAGGACGGGTGTACGGGTATATATAGTAAATATATAACAAGTTCCCTTTTAGCAACATGGAACAAAGCAAATTACTTTTCCAACTAGGTAACAGATATCAATATCAACTTAATAATATCCTTTGCTTACAATCGTCAATCTCTTAGACATAACCTGTCAACATCACAGAACATGTTTTCAAGTTCAATTTTTTTTTTTCACAGTCTTACTGCAAACTGTAAAAGTTAACATGAAAGTGGATCCTTTGCATCTATGGTTAGTGTAAACACCTACCCCAAAACATATTCCTTAAATTTTACCGGCTGTTTAACTTCTCCACCAGTAAGGGTTCTTTTGCGGGAGGGTGTATGAGTGTGTAGTGTACTGGAAATTGGGGTAGCAAACCCATTCATAGAGCCTGTGAGTAAATCAGTCTCAAGTGAGGGTCTGTCTTTGGCTTCACTGTTCTCAGTCACAGCCTGTCCATGTGGTGTCTCAGGTGTTTCAAAAGTTTCTGGAGTATCCGGGACACTCTGAATGTGTCTCCGGTTTCGGCGAGAGATTGTGCCTTCCTTTGTTTGCACAATATATGATCTCGGTTCAGGAGCTTTTTTGACAACTGCCGCTGATGTCTACCATGCTTTTTCTCTATCCACCTTAGCTTTTACATTCTGTCTGAGACGTAGGTCAGGTAGACTTTGTGCTGAGTATCGTCGGTTGTAGAAGAACTTATAAGCCTGTTTGGTTTGTTGGTCTTTACGTCTTACTTGTTCATAGTCAATTGGACTTGGTAACAGGTTCTTTGGTAGTATCGGAACTATCGTTCTGATCTGATGTCCAATCATCAGTTGAGCTGGGCTCAGTCCCGTGGCATTGATGGGTGTAGCACGATAGCTCATTAAAGCTAGCTGTGGATCTGGCTGTCTCAACACTCTTTTTGCAATAGCAACACTCCTCTCAGCTGCACCGTTAGCCTGTGGGTAGTGAGGGCTGGAGGTAGTGTGAGTGAAATCATATGTCGTTTTAAACTCCACAAACTCAGCAGACGTAAACTAAGTAGCATTGTCAGTTATAAGTTCATATGGGATCCCCCATCGAACAAACAGTTTTCAGATGCTTAATCACCTGCTGGCTTGTAATAGTTTGTAGAGGTGCGATCTCAATATCATGAGAATAGTCTACCACTATTAGGTATTTCTTCCCATCTAGTTCACAGATGTCTGCAGGGATCTTTTGCCATGGCATATCAGGAAGGGTTGTAACCATCAGGGGTTCTCTCTTTTGTGTCGACTTATAGACTTGACAGAACTCGCATGTCTCTACTGTTTTTGTGATGTCTTTGCCTATTCTAGGCCACCATACAGACATATTAGCCCTCTGCCTGCACTTTGTGAGGCCTTGATGACCTGTGTGGAGGTGACGTAACATTTCCAGTCTCTGTGAACTAGGAATCACAATTCTATCCTCATACAGCAAAAGTCCATCAATTTCCGAAAGGTGAGCCCTAGCAGCATAAAATCCGTGCAGCGCACTTGTCAACTGAGATGTCTGACTGGGCCATCCTTGGTGGATGTACTTACAAACCAACTGCCGATCTGAATCTTGAAGCGTGGCTTTTCTTATGGCCTTTAACCTGTCTCCACTCACAGGCTTAGTGGACAGTACTGCCTGTACAAACACTGTCAAGTCACGCTCGGTGTCATACTCACCGTAATGAGTCAGAGGATTTCTGGAAAGAGTGTCTGCCACCACGAGCTGTTTTCCTGGTACATGCACTGCTTTGACATTAAATCTCATCAGACGCATCAGTAACCGTTGGCACCTTAAGGGAGCTTTGTCAACATCGTATTGTGTTAATCAATGGTACTAGTGGTTTATGGTCAGTCTGGAGCTCAAATTTGTCCATACCTTGCAAGTAACGTGAGAACCGCTCACATGCCCACACTCCGGCTAGGCATTCCTTCTCGATTTGTGAGTAGCAGCGTTCAGTCTGTTAAAGTTCTTGAACAGAATGCAATCAGAAGTAGTCCTTCTTCCTGCTGCTGAAACAGGGCAGCACCTAGACCATAACTACTTGTGTCCACGCTGACCACTGTGGTCTTGGTAGCATCATAGAAAGCTAGCGCTGTTGCTGTGGTCAAAATGCTCTTCACCCTGTTAAACGCCTGCATCTTTGCCTCACTCCAGGTTCACTCAGTGTCACCCTTAAGCAGCTCAGTCATTGAATGAAGAACTGACGAAAGACCTGGAAGGAATTTACCCAGGTAATTTATCATCCCTAAGACCTGTCACAATTCAGACAGATTTATAGGACAGGGGAGCTCCGTTATAGCTCTCACTTTGTTAATGCCAGGCCGGATCCCATCCTTTCCAATAATATGAAAGGACTACTCTACTCGAGTGATTCTGAGAAAGCAAACTGCAGTAAATAGTTAATTGGCCACGAGACAAGAGCTAAGTCGCTGTAAAGTTTATGACTTCAACACTCAAAGTCAAGATCTGGCCCTTGAGGGTGACCAGGGCCCAGACAATGCTAAACTACCTCCCAGTGAGTGGAATGTGTCGTTGTACAACAGACAACGAGACTGTCATGCTCACACCAGACCTAAACAGTGGGACAGCCGCTGGGAAGGACTGCCTAGACGACAACACTTAACTGAACGTCACCGGGAGAGATCGTGGAACAGGTCCACCTCATTTGCAAACCAAAGGGGGACAAGCTCATGGGAATCCAGTGATACCTCTAAGGTAAAACATCACCACCTTGACACAACCAGCCCAAGAGGTCAACGAAAGAACTCACAAAGATTCCACGCTGATCAAGCTCGAACTGAATCCCCAGAAGGGAAAACAACACCATGTTTTGACCCTCAAGAACTGATGAAAATGATCCTGAAAGAGTTCTTCCGACGAAGGGAAGAGGATCGGAAGTGGGAAAGGAAAGAAAAACCTGATTCTGCCTGACAAGCAACAACCTCATGAAGCAGCACTTCTGCACCTCACTTACAGAGAACTGTAAGCACCATAACTTCAAACATGCAATAGACTGTACCTGAACACCAGAGTTAGATGCTAACTCAACACCTGATGCCTCAGGTCATCACTGCATTACACGAACACTTGTGGACGAACTCCCTCCAATACCTAAGAGTGCTGTCTTGGTCGTTTGCCACCCCGCTGAACTCAGAATCAATCCCAATCCTACCTGTGCCATGCCAACTCCAGTCCCTGACACAGACCCACTATCCTAAACTCTTGATATAAAACTAACACGTTTTTGTCATTGTGCTATTTTAGGAAGACACCTAGCCTTAGCTATGTTTCCCAAAACCAATACATACACTCTCTCTCCTCCACTGCACTGCTAGGATCAGTCTCTAGTAGAGAGGAGCCATTACACATATGTGACACTTGGTTGTTGTTCTAACCTCACTCAATGTCCTTATGTCTCAGTGTTCTTTTCTTTCTCCTTCTTTATGTCTTTCGATCCTTTTATGTCTTTCAATTCTTGCCTCATCAGGGAACCCCCACAGATGATGTTAAGTCCAGAGCTCGGAATTAGGATTGACTCCTTTCACCAAACCTCATGGATCAATGCCTTGAAGGTGTGATCGCTGTATTGATAATTTAATATTGTAGCACCTGTCTGACGACACGTCTTAGGCTGTTAACCACATTTCTTCATCTTCAATCCAGAACCGAAGAGGATTGAGGGTAAAGAATGAAATTTATTGGTTTGACTCTCGTCAAAACAGCATCGTAGGGTATATGTTGACTTTGACACTTGCTTTCTTCCTCCACGAGCGAGTAAAGGCCATCCAAAAGTTGTTCAAAAGTACACACCCCACATTCCGTGCGTGCTTAGATGCCATAACGCTAACCAAAAATTGAATTCTTTACAGATTGAGATAATGCCAATACAACTTCGTTGAGCCGTCAATACCTTGGTTAGTCGTAAAAGCCTAAATTCTCTCTGCCTAAAAAGCCTAAACTATGCTCTTCTACACCATGAGTGTTGTTAACCGGAGCATTCCAACGCGCCTAAACCCTGCACCAAGATTCAGTTAGTGATGATGTTGTTTGTGTCTTGTGTTTGCCTGTTCTCTCTGCTTCTGCCTGTTTGTTCCAGTGCCTGCCGATGTTCACACCAGGAACATCACCTGGCAAAGGGGGAGATGAAGGGACTCACTGATCAAAACCAGTTCGAATCAGGCTTGGAATTTTGAGCGCAAATTGCTTCATTCGCTCCAGGGCTTATACCATCAGGATAACAGGGGGGCCAATTAATTCGACTCTCTTCCCCCAATACTCTGGCCTCAGTTGGACAGAGATGCGGCAGCAATTTTGTAAATGATCAACCATCTAGACAATTGGGCTTTTAGGAAATTGCTTGCACGAGACTTTTAAATGTGGTCATGTGGTCTTGTGTGCCCTCGGGAGATTCTACATCCTGCCAGATGGACAAATTCCATGAGACAAAAAGATCTCTGGCAATTAATGCATACAAATGAAAGACAATCTCTTAAATGTTAGAACCAAGACAGATATAATATTTTGAATAATAAGCCATAGGTTTTCTTTATGTGCTGTGTTTATTCCAACCAACCAGGTTAATAATGTGTTGTTTTACCCTTATAACAGGTTAAAATGATCCGTATGTGTCTGAAATGTTTGATGTTTGCTATCAAACAAAACCTTTTTTTATTTGCAATACATTGGTGTAAATGAAAAACTAGTAGTACGAACAGTATTCGTCTTGTAACATTTGATGTCAGATAGTTACAATCTTACAAGAGATTTTTACCACGTGCAATCTCTTGGAGTCTGTTAATAATTGACCCTCACTACACTGGCGTGGCCCCACCCTCCATGGAAACTGCTCATTGGAAGAGGATGGATCAATATGTGTCCCTTAAAACTCGCTGCAGCCCTAAAAACGTTGCTTTTTGCATCAAGCTGGCTTGCGCCTGCTGTTGCTCTCTGCCCCCCCTCTCCTGCCCGGACATCACGCCGCCACGCGATTGGGTCATCACAAACTCTCCATTCAAACCTCTTAAGTTTTGGACCGCCGAAAATTCTGCAAACTGACTCTCCGCAGTCCGTTACCCCGGCAACCCAGAACAGCCTCCACTCACAAGCGGGAATCCCAAAGACGTCACCAAAGCCACCCTATCAGGAGCACTGCGTGTTTCCTTAGGCCAGCCCGGCGAGACAAACTCCAGTCAAGAAGACTTCAACCAATTCGCAAGTAACACAAACAAATATTGTCTCTTGCTGATCGGGTGCATATGATCTTAAGCAGTTAAAGATAAGTCAAATCTCTGCTTTTGTGGTTTCTCAGGTGATTCTAAGATCTTGTAAGAAATACTAGAATTAATTTGGGGACGGTTGTTAACTCATTTTGCATCCTCTGAACTGCCTGTGTGTGTGTGTGTGAGCGTTTGTTTGTTGTTTGCTTATTACGTAGTTAGTTTCATGTATCGTAGTGTAGCTCAATAAATCTTTGTTCTCCTTTTGTAAGAACTGTGTTTGTGTTTGTGTGCTTCTAAGTCATTGCCTCAAGCTGTAGATCTGTTACCTTGCTAAAAGTTAACCCGATTCTGTGTTATGTTATTATCGTTGGCCACAAAAATGATATAAACGAGATTGGTAAAATACGATGTTTGCTATTTATTTGCGAATGGTAGATAGTGTGAATCTTTTAACCTGATTCAATCTGACTCAATTGAGTCGAATCAATGATTTGAATCTTCAAGATCCGAGTCATTGATATGAGCTAATAAACCCCTGATCGATCTTATAACGTAGGTTGATCTCCTACAAATATGTCCAAAGAATTGAATTTCAGATTTTCCAAAGTGACACTTCTCTTTATTCAACTTAAGACCAGATTCTCTGATGGAATTTAGGACTGCCTTGAGGTTGCGATCATGCTCCTTCTTGTCTCTACTGAACACCAGTATATCGTCCAACACTGCAACAGAGCCAGCATGGTTTTTTAGAAGAGTGCTCATTTCTCCCTGAAATATCTCCGGATCTGAGGTTATTCCAAAAGGTAGCCTCCGGAAACATAAGCGGCCAACTGGCGTTATAAAAGTGGTGAGTTTTCTGCAGCTCGAATCCAATGGTATCTGCCAGAATCCACTGGATGCATCTAATGTGGAGAATATGCATGCACCAGACAGTTTTGGTAAGATATCCTCCAGTGTAGGCAAAATGAATCTCTCTCGCTTTACTGCTTCATTCAGTTTCTTTAGGTCAACACAGATTCTAATCTTGCCATTTTTCTTCATCACGGGCACCATTGGTGCACTCCAGTCTGTGGCTTCAGTGACTTCTATGATTCCTGACTTTAGCATTCGCTGCAGCTCCTCTTCCACTTTTGGCAGCAATAGAAAGGGGACTCAACGAGGGGAAGAGAGGCTGCATGGTTTAGCATCCTCTCTGAGCTCAATTTAGATTGGCTTGCAGTCTACTAGTCCAAAGTCCCCGAAAACACAGTCCTCCATGTTGACAGAATCCACTCTGCTCACCAGTTTCATTTCACAGGCAGTTTTACGACTGAAGAGGTTGTTAGTGTATGGGCCTTTAACAACAAGTCCAGAAACTGACACTTTGTCCTTTCCTTTCTTTACAGGCTAAGAATTTACCAATACAGTCCAATTTGCCACCGGGACTTCTGATGTCTGCAGATGTTTTAGTAAGATGGGGCAAACAGGAAGTTTCAGAAATGTTTGTTCAGACATGACGGTAATATCTGCCCCAGTATGCATCTTGAAATTAACAGTCGTCCCCTGCATTGGTAACTTTACATGCCACTCATCCACATTAGCATCATCAGAAACTGACCCCAGAAACCATGTTCCCTTAGTTTCATCATCTTGTTTGTCACTGGTCACTTCTTTTACAGTTTTTGTTTTACAAGCGATTTCGAAATGTCCTGTTTTATTACACCTGCAGCATTGTTTACCCCGAGCAGGACAGGCTCCATATTCGTGCTTACGCGCACACCTTGAACATGTAACTTTACTACTTTCATCTCTTTGTTTAGTGTCAGGATTTCTGTATTTACCTCCTGTGTATTTCTTGAATCGTCTCATGTACTTAGACTTGTAGCCCACTTCACTTACATCACTTGCTCCTTTAATATCAGCGCTTTGCGTTTTAATCAGTTCTAACTGGCGAGCAATCTGTATCGCTTTCTCCAGCGTCAAATCGGGCTCTAACTGCAGCTTTTTAGACACGTTGCTATCTGCAATTCCAATCACAATGCGATCGGGAATCTGCTCGTCTTTAGTAGCACCGAAATCACAAAATTCTGCCAGCTCGTATAGACTCCTGACGAACGCTTCGACACTTTCACAATTTCATTGATTCCGTTTGTGAAAACAAGCACAGTCATGAATCAAGTTTTACTATTGCATTGTAGTAATCATTTACCTTCTCTGCAGAAAACAAAAATGTGCTAAATATGGTTTAGCCTGCTTGCCCATTGCATAGAGCAGGGAATTCACCTGTACATCTCTGTCTTCCTTGTCAAGTTTCGTTTGCATTTCTCGAACTATTTTTTCGTTCATTTAGAAAAAGAAAAAAAAAATAGTGTGAAACTGATAACGGCAGCAAGAAGAGAGAATAACATCTAATTTACTGTCCTGCCCACAGACACTTTTTGAAACACCTTGCTTATGTAATTATATGCAAACATTATGTAATACATACATAAATTCAAATAAATGCCACTGTTGTGATCAGAAATTGTGCATTAGCCTGATTATATTTATTTTCCATTAGTTTTAGCGTAACGTTAACGTTAGTTCATGCCCGGATCTAAACGGCCAGCAGCGAATATTTACCAATGTTTACTGTTGTTTACATAGGTTTTTTTGCACATCTTAGAGATGTTGCCAAAGTTATTCTGGATTTAGTTTGTCTCAGTTTCTTTGTGTCATTCCAGACAGACTGAATGATGATGATCAGATCTCTGTGTTTGGAGCACTGGCTGTTGTCAGACTCAGTGTGCAGAGAATAATCTCCCTGTATACGTTAATTACAGCTAATGACAAAAATAATATTTGAAAATGTAAATTGATATATCAAACTACAGACAAATATAGAAATAACCGACTTTAATCCTTTAATTACTAGTAGCCTAAGACTTTTGCACAGTAGCCTACTGTATATTTAAACCTTTTCCCTCTGCGCTTTAAATATTAACACTATAAATTATCACAATCTCCCATATGATCTGATGATGTTTTGTTTAAAAGTACTGTAATGTGTAGTGTCCATATGGTATCTGTAAATGTTTAGTGTGTGGAATTGTTGGATAACCAACACACACATACATATTAAACAGCAAAAGAAACGTGTATTGTAGCTTTCTAAAAGCCTTTGTCTATTCATATTTGTTATTTAAAATGCAGAACAGCAAGACCCACTCACCATCAGAGTCCTAAGTGAAAGTTAAGAAGAAGAAGAAGAGCAGAAAAAAGAAGCCAAGCAAGAGATGCCAGAAAAAGGGGGAAGGAAATAATGTGTTATTTTGTTGATGGGTATATGCAGGGCAGCATGGTGGCGCAGTAGGTAGTGCAATCGCCTCAAAGCAAGAATGTTGCTAGTTCGAGCCTCGGCTGGGTCAGTGTGCTTTTCTGTGTGGAGTTTGCATGTTCTCCCCGTGTTAGCGTGGGTTTCCTCCGGGTGCTCCGGTTTCCCCCACAAGTCCAAAGACATGGGCTGCGTCCGAAACCGCATACTTCCATACTATACAGTACGCTTAAATCAGTATGCGAGCCGAGTAGTATGTCCGAATTCATAGAATTCGAAAATCAGTATGCGAGAAGTACCCGGATGACTTACTACTTCCGGCGAGATTCTGAAGTGCGCATCCCATGGACGCTGCGCTATCCCATGATGCCCCGCGAGAGAATTTATGAATGGACGTGAAGCGACGCAACTGACGCAGGTAGGTCACGTGACCATGACAAAATGCCGGATGTAGTACGTCCGAATTCCATTCATACTGCTCACATTCATACTGTATAGAACGTACTTTTCTAACGGCCGAGTAGTACGTTTAAATTCAAATGCAGTACCTACTGAATAGTAGGCGGTTTCGGACGCAGCCATGCTGTCATTAAAGGCTGGATTGCTGGTGATCGTGACTGCTTTCATATTGTATGAAGTTTCAAATTAAATTATTACTCCAGTCTTTATTGTTTTTAATATTACCATTAAAAACAATAATAATAATAATAATACTGGGCAGCACGGTGGTGCAGTGGATAGCACAATCGCCTCATAGCAAGAAGGTCGCTGGTTCGAGCCCCGGCTGGGTCAGTTGGCGTTTCTGTGTGGAGTTTGCATGTTCTCCCTGTGTTTGCGTGGGTTTCCTCCTGGTTCTCCGGTTTCCCCCACAAGTCCAAAGACATTCTGTATAGGTGAATTGGGTAAGCTAAATTGTCGGTAGTGTATTTTTGTAAATGAGTGTGTATGAATGTTTCCCAGTGATGGGTTGCAGCTGGAAGGGCATCTGATGTGTAAAACATGTGCTGGATAAGTTGGCGGTTCATTCCACTGTGGCGACCCCGGATTAATAAAGGGACTAAGCGGAAAAGAAAATGAATGAATGAATATTGTTATTGTGTAATATAAAAAATGTGTATATAAACATGTCTAAAAACATTGCTGTTTTTTATTTATTCAGAAAATGCTCTAAATGAAAATATATTTATTTCAGTAAAACATATCTTTTTGTATTATGCTGTAAACTACTGATGACATTTTCCTAATTTAAAACAAGGCAGAACAATTAGGAAGACCTGATAAATATAGACATACATTTTTTTTATTAACAGTTTTTTACACAAATATTTAAATTGCTTATGATGTTTCTAACATGTAACTCAAAACAGAAATGGCATAATCCTGCAACTGGCTACTTAGCCCTTTGTAAACAAGTTGTTAGTAAACCTAAACATATATACTACAGCACATGTACTACATATAACCACCACGAATCCACAGCTTTTATAGTTTTATGGACCTCATAGGGAGTTCCAAATTAGAAAAATAATAAGGTAAAGGTTAAAACACAACAAAATAAAAAACAAAACAAACATCTTTCCACTCCATCTTTACATTTCGGATACCTTTACCTGATGAAATATAACAAACAAAAATTTATATTACTGTTTTTTAACTGCATACAATTTTCTGTTTTCAAATATTCAATTTCTGTTTTCTAACAAAATTATTGTGGTTTAAATTTGAGAGTAAAAAGATTACCATCCATCATTGTAAGGTGAAGATTTTATGTGCTTTCTTTTAGTCATTAGGTCTGAGTCAAGCCAAATCTATCGGTTGTAAAACTGAGATGAAACCCAGGCTAAACCCCACTTCAGATTAGTGAGCATGAACTTGAGAGCTTTTGTCCACTGTTCCTCTGAGTTAAACTGAGTCTTAATAGAGTAAGAACCTCCGCTTCCTCCTGTGTCCTCAATCTTTCCTTTGTCCACATCCATTCTAATTACAAAAGACAAAGAGAATTTTAAGTGCACAAACAAACAAAGAAATATCCTGCTTCTATAGGACAGTTTTTTGAAACTATAGACATCAGTAAATGATATCATAGATATCAGTAAATGACCATCATCTCAAAATCACCACATATCTGCAGAATAATTTGTCCATCTATGGCTTGATTTTTTTTCTATGGCTCTTTTTTTGAGAATTACATTTTTTAAAAGCCAGGTGATCTGAAGTGATCTGCCATTTTTGTTATAAAATTTGTTTTCTAAATATTCTCACCTGTATGGCAAACAGAAGCCTGTGTCATCCTTCTCCACCTCCTCTTTAAATTGCTGGACACAGTCAAGGAAGGCCACCATTGCATGATCAAATTTATTATCCCAGAAAAAACGCAGACCACCTGAACAATACAATGGCAATTCCTACAACAACAACAAAAAAAGCATAAACAAATAAATTATTGAATAAATGAAAAAAAAAATCAGTACAATCAATCTAAAACAGTTGTAAACTTCCTTAAAATGTAATAAATTCATTCATTTTCTTTTCGGCTTAGTCCCTTTATTCATCAGGGGTCGCCACAGCGGAATGAACCACCAACTTATCCAGCATATGTTTTATGCAGCAGATGCCCTTCCAGCTGTAACCCATCACTGGGAAACACCCATACACTCTCATTCACACATATACACTACAGCTAATTTAGCTCACCCAATTCACCTATAACAGATGTCTTTGGACTTGTACGGGAAACGGAAGCAACCGGAGAAAACCCACACGACCACCCAGAGAAAACCCACATGAGCACGGGGAGAACACGCAAACTCCACACAGAAATGCCAACTGACCCAGCCGGGGCTCGAACCAGCGACCTACTTGCTGTGAGACGATTGTGCAACCGTAAAGCCATTTAATAAATTCCACTTTTAAAATAAATGCAGATAACGTTTTCATAACTTACACATGGTTTTACTTAACTTTTTTGTTTTTTTACATCCAATACATTTAGGCTACACTTACATGAAAAATAGTCTTCAGTTTTATTGGTAACCTCCAAGCAAGTTTTTTTTTTTGGTGCCTGCCATAAGACATAATGTGACCAAAATTGTACACAGTAGAGATGTGAAATGTCTAATGTATACACCATCATTCCGAAAGTCCCTGTACTCCGTAATTAATATAAACACAAAAATACAAGCATTGCATACTGATTATCATTTTTAATGAGTAAGTGCATTTGTGTGCACTTGCTGTCTTGAGGAACACTTATTCTATGCAGCTGTGTGTGAAGGCACATGCACTCTTTGCATCATTATGATGATCATGAAGTAAAATCAATTTAAACTACCAAAATAGACTGTCAAGATAGTCAGCAACATCATGACATGAGAAATTGTCCTGATCACGTCCGTAACCCACTTTCCCAGAAGGAGGGAACGGCGACATGTGCACAGAGTGAGCACACAATATCACCAAAAACGCAACCTTCCAAAGTCCCCAGGCTCTTAAATGAACAAAATATGGGAATAATTTTGAATTTAGGGGGTTGTATATTATCTTTTTACCTAGCTAACTGTAGCCTTGGGATTGGGGAGGTGTGCCAATCCTGAAGGGGAAGGATGCTACGGAGGCTACCTGCTACCCAATAGGGAGACCTGGTGGAAATATAAGCATATGGGCTAAAATGATGCATATAGGATCACCAACAAGGATCACGCATAGCTGGCACCAATCCCCAGCACGCAGGTAGAGAGATTGGGCATACCAGACATTGTTCTGGGCAGGGCACAACGCTCCTTCACCGAGTCAGATGTTGGGGGCCTCGGAGGAACTCTCTAGGGTTTGCCAGATGGGGAACTCACTAAGCAGAGTACAGTGCACTTCTGGTTAGGAAGAATGGCGCAGCAAGCGTTTTTGGACACAGAGCTCAGTTTTCTCCTCATTGACCGGAATTATCTAGTAATCGAAAAGAAACCGGCTGCACCCAAAGATTATAGAATGTCATGAATGTGTTAGGTGTCGCCCAGCCCACAGCTCTACAGAATCTGTTAGATAGGTGCCATGTGCTAATGCCCAAGAGGAGGCAATGGTCTTTGTTAAGTGTGCTGTCACTCCTGGGGGACATGGCTCGCTCTGGCAATAATAAGCGATGGCATCAACTATCCAGTGGGCCAACATCTGCTTTGATACGGCATTTCCCTTCTGCTGACCATAACAGAAAAAGAGTTGCAGAGTTTTAGAGCAGTTTTTGTTGAAAACATTTTAAGACATTTTTTTAAAATGTACTGTTTACTCTGAGATGGCCTTCAGCTGAACCGCTAATAAATTGTGAGAGACCTGCAATTGTGTCCATTCTGTTAATCTTGATCAGACCCTGACAGAACGATCTGACAAGAGATGTACACAGCAGGAGCAGACCCTGTCAGATCTGCATTGGCTCAACAGGGAGTCTTTTTTGGTCAGCATGAGACCAGACTTACCAATACCACTAGAGAAATAGAGTTTCTGGTGAATCAGGTAGCTGACCTGACGGCTTGCATCTAGGAGTTCCAGTTAGAAACCATGCAGCGTGGCCTGGCCCCCTGTCATGAGCCTGATCCATGCTGTAACAACCCACCCACCTATATTGGGGACCCCAACTCATGCCGGGCTTTCCTGTCCCAATGTTCTGTCTTGTTTGCCCTTCAACCACGCACAAACGCAGCAGAGAAGATGAGAGTGGCTTTTGTTTTAACCCTTCTCACGGGCAGGGCCTGTGACTGGAAAACATACATCTGGGGGTCCAAAGGTCATGGGGGTCATGTTGTGCCTCCTTCGATGAGCACTGGCAGGAGATGATGATGGTCTTTGACAGGTCTGCCAGGGGACAAGAGGCTGCAGACCAGGGAGCACGACTTTGTCAGGGAAATCACTCAGCCACTGAATTTGTGATACGGTTCAAGACTCTGGCATCCTTGTGCGACTAAAATAAGGGAGCTTGCCGGGTGATGTTCTACGCTGGTTTGGAGGAGGACATCCAGGAATAACTTGCAACCCATGATTTGCCACATGACTTTGATGACCTCATCAACCTGACACTTTGCATCAAGGTCCGTCTTCGCGCTGACACCACCGTAAGCTGGCCTGTTCCTCAGTCAGGATGGATGACCATGGTTTACTGTTTGTTTCTGCCTCTGTCAGACCCTGAACCCATGCAAGCAAATTCCTGTCATTCCTCTCCCTGAACCCATCCCTGCCTGATCCCTATATAGCACCCTGATTGCCACAGTCTACCACACTTCCCCCAGTGTAAGTCTTATTGTCTCCAGCAATCACCAAGAGGTTACCATGCTGTACCTTTTAGACTCTCCTAGTGCTCTCATAGTTTTGGGACATCCCTTGTTGGTGCAGCATGGCCCTCAAGTAGATTGGTCCGGAAACTTTGTTTGGTCTTGGAGTCAATCCTGTCTTAAGTCTTGTCTTGGTCCTGCCCCGTTTCCTGGTTCTGTTTCTTCTGTGTTGCAGGTGGAGCCAGCTGATCTGACTGGGGTCCCAACGGAATACCATGATCTGTTTCTGGTGTTCAGCAAGTCACCAGCAACCTCCTTGCACCTGCATCGACCCTACGATTGTGCCACAGAGCTCCTCCCAGGCACTTCTACATCTCAGGGTCGCTTGTATTCCCTTTCCAGTACAGAAAAAGAGGCTAAGGACAAGTATATTAACAAATCTCTTAAAGCTGGCCTCATCCGCCCTTCCTCATCTCCTGCTGGTGCTGGGTTCTTCTTCATTAAGAAAAGGAATGGCTAGCTTCAACCCTGTATTGACTATCGAGGGCTGAATGACATCACTGTTAAGAACAGGTACCCCTTGCCTCTCATGTCTTCAGCCTTTAAACTCTTGCAGGGAGCTAAGGGAGCTACGTCTTCTCTTGGGATATTGAGAGCAATGACTGTATAAAATATGGACGTCGCGACAGCGCCATTTTCCATTAAACGCTGTGAAGGAAAAAACGCCTCGTGACGGGCACAAACTGTCGCAAAAGACTGCTGAAATTGGAGCCTGGGCATGCGCAGAAGGACTGCCTGATGGAGCCAGAGGAGGAGCTGCGGAATCAAGCTTACAACCAAACGCTTGTACATCAAATCAATCACGCCCCCTGAACTTCTCTCTTGACCGCCGGTGTCTGCACTATAACAAAGGCTCGCTAATGTACAATCTGCGTTTACATAGTAGCCTAGTTTGCTGTTTTATCAACACAAATAGTTGTAATAATGTTAACAAAGGTGCGGTTCATATAATGAAGATTTAATCGCGCCAGCTCCAGGCCGCAGCGCACATTACTCGCGGGCCGATGCGGCTCGGATGCGGCAGCGTCGGCTCGCTAACGGCCGCCAGATCTGACCGGATGCCTATGGACTCACTGCCTGAGTCAATCGGGCCAGATGCGGCGGCCGTTAGCAAGCCGACGCTGCCACATCCGAGCCGGATCGGCCCGCGAGTAATGTGCGCGAGTAGGTACAGCAGACGGAGTCGGGCCGAGGGGTAATTCTCCGGCAGGCGAGAGTGTAGCCGGAACTGGCCCGAGTGTATTTTGCTATGTGGGTGGTAAGGCGTGTATCAAAAAACTGATAAAGCCCTGACTTTACTGAATAAACAGTGTTTCACCAGACCCTGTATGTCAAAAACTATATATTACTGCTGAACAACTCGTTTTATTATGGTAAAATAACACAGAAATGGAATAATAACACTTCAGTCTCCTGCCGAAGCTCTGGCGTCTGCTTTGAGAAACTGTCAATCACAGCTGTCAATCACGATGACACGCCCAACATTAAATTACTGCTCAAAACATACTCTTTACAAAAATGAAGGCCTGCACCTATATCAGCACGATAACCAGTGCCTTAACTGACCAGAACCATCTTTCGGAACATTTTATTGCAAGTGTAATAAATTTTTTTATTTGGCCTCATGTCTCCTTCATTAACACGGAGGAGGCGGGCTTTATGACTTGTACTGCAGCAGCCCCCAGGGGGCGATCTAACGGCCGAGACCTTCACTCAAAAGCAGGCGTGCGGCACACTTGATTGAGAGACATATACAAGAGGCCTTGCAAAAGTGCCAAGCATCTAGAGGGATTTCAGCAGGCAAGTTAATCATTTCCACTGTCCTGCGCTCTCAGGTTATCCAATGGGGACACTCATGCAGAATGGTCAGTCACCCAGGAGTTTGGAGATCGCTGGCTGCCATGCATCAGTGGGATTGATGGCCATCCATAACCAGGGATGTCAGGCAGTTTGTGGTAGCCTGCTCAGTTTGCACCCAGAACAAGAGTTCCAGTTCACCTCCCACTGGTCTGCTTCGTCTCCTATCCATCCCTTCCCGCCCTTGGTCACATTTAGCCCTTGACTGTCACTGGTTTACCCAAATTGAGGGGTAACACTGTCATCCTTACGATGGTGGACCAATTCTTCAAAACTTCCAATTTCATTCCCCTTCCCAAGCTCCCCTCAGCCAAGGAGACTGCTCAAGTGGTGGTAGACCATGTATTCCAGATGGACTTCTGGTTGATGTGGTTTCTGATAGGGGCCCCCAGTTTGTCTCCCGGTTCTGGAGGGAAATCTGCCAACAGATTGGGACCTCTACGAGTCTGTTGTCGGGATTCCATCCTCAGACCAATGTGCAGTCTGGGGCCGAGAGCCATGGGAACAGGATGAGTCTGGGGCTTGAGTGATAATGTGAAGCACCTGTGTTGTGCACCGGCCTTGAATCTCACAGAGGAGCTCTGGATTATAAAAGGAAAAGAGACAGCAGTGGAAGACAGGCCTGGACACATTATGTTTTACTTTTGCTTTTAGTTTGGCGGTAGTGTGCATAAGCAGCTGCTGTCTGTTTGTTTTAATTTTTCATTTAAAATTATTTTAAAGTTTGTCGGTTCTCCACCAAGTGGCCAGCAACTTTGTTACAGTACTCATGATTATTGCTAGCACCTGAAGGAGCTGTGCTTTGCCGATACATAGGCATTCATTGGCTGGTTTTCTTTTTAGCAGTCTCCCAATAGTGTCTCTTCTAGACATACATCAGAGTTCGCGACCTAGTGAGGAACCCAATTTTCATGATCTTTCACACATTAGGCCATAAAAATATTCTGTAAATTTTATATCATAAAATGTTAAAATGTAAACCTTAGTATGAAAGTAACATTTATAAAAGCTCAAAAAAATTCAGTCAAATAATACTAAAAATGTATTAAAATAAGACATACATTACATTTCGATGGTGACTACTGCAGTTCTGGAAATGTAATTCAATTTTTATTTCAATTTCATTTTTGATATGAGACCCACCTTGGACTTATCACTGAGAGACTCCAAATAGGAATGGTTTCCATAAGGAACTAATTGGTATCTGCAAAAAAAACAAAACAATTATTAGTACATTAATCACACTTGAAAATGAGTTGAAAATTATGTTGTGTGCACATGATGTATTGTCATCAGTTAACAGAGTAATTTTCACACATAAACATTGACCACCATGTGCTGATAAAAAGCCAAATGATTATTAGATCAAGAACCAGTTCTCAAAGTTGTGGCCTTTTCACACCATTGTTTTTCAAAAGAGCAAAGGACAGATGTTGATTCATTGATCAAAGGAACTACTGTTTCTATCCTTCCAGTTAACTGATAAGCTAAAAAAAGGGAAGAGTCAAAGTAACACTTCAGCTGTCTGCAGCATTTATTTATATGAAACATTTATGGTGAGCCTCGACCTCTGATTATTACCTAACAAGATGGATAACTAAAGTCACAATATGATTATTTAAATATGATTTCAGAATAATAGTAGAAGTCAGTTGGTCTATATGATTCTATGGTAATGATTATGAAATGGTTAGGTATAGCTTTATATTGACTTTGTAGGTGCAGATCTATGGGGACGACCTAAAATACTCTAGAATGGGCAGACAGGGTTCTGCCATTCTAAAATAGTGGTCAATTGTCTGTCTAATGACCAGGACTGATTAGCTTGTGAATGAGAGATTGGGTATTCAGCCAGTACAATACTTAAGCTGTTATAGAATAATTAAATAGAATAATCAAGAGAATGGCTGTTGATGGTTTTGGTGACGGTAATGTACTCCTTAGGTTTTCTTATGTATCCCAAAACTTTAAATATGTACTGACCACACTACGCACACTTTTAGCTGCTTCCCTGAATATCTCTCAGTTTTTGGTCTCAAATCATGAAGCATGAAAAATGTTTCAGGGGCAACACAGCGATAGTCTTTTGTTTGGGTTTTCTTGTATTTGACGATGGACAATAGGCAAGAATTAACATAATAGAGCCATGATCTGAAGCACCTAGGTGTGAGTGGGGTTCTAAGGGGGTGTAAGCCTTGTGTCTGTTTGTATACGCTCTGACCATATTGATTTCACTGCAACTGGCAAAGTCGATGTGTGGGTAAAGCATTGGGAGCATATTCTGCCAATGAACATGATTGAAGTCTCCCTTACCCATGTACAATGTCTCTGAATGCTTGCCTCATAATGCTGTTAGCATTAGCATGTGGTGGGACATTTCCATAGTGGGAAGCAAGCAAGAAATGTGTCTTTAATGTGTTGAGTCAGTAGCAGTAATGAAGGAATATTATATTAAAAATATAAAAATTATATGCTGGCACATAATGAGGTAGCTCACATAATGCCACAGCATGGGAAACTCTTCATTAAGCCAAAACCTAAACGCTCACTCAACAATGAGCTTATGAAGGACACTTAAAATAGTTCAGAGAGAACTGAAATTTCAACAAGGGCTATGGGGAAAGCAATCCACAAAATTCCCCTGACAGAAAACCCTCTGTCAAAGACTGCACCATCCAGCATTCAAACTTGTTCAAAGGATTTAATGCAGCTAGCAAAACAGAACTCTTTTTTTAGCTTAAGCTCAAAGACTAGAAACTGGCTAGAAACATCCTTACATTCACTGCAACTCTGAGAGAGGGCCACGATGTAGTGATAACCTGCAACACACTAACTTAATTTCTTTTCACACTCTGATTTGACTCCACACCCATTAGAGTCCAACACACTATTGTTATTAAGTATCACCAGTTTCAGATCCCCCTAATCTGATTCAAGCTTTCAGCTAATTTTAGTTTCAGAACTTGGTTGTTTTATTATCAAGATGTGCTTCCACAGCACAACACATAAATCAGTTTAATTGGACATTACCACAGTCTTGAGCAATACAGATAGAACTAGAGCCTAAAGTTCGATGACGAACTTTGATGTTGGCTTGAGAAAGCCAAAGTGACTGCGCCAGGACTCGAAGGCAGTTGGCAGGAAGTCCAGTGGTTGCTAGACAGATGCTAAGGCATTGTTAGCCAGATACCAAGGCATTGCTAGCCGGTTGCTAGGGTGTTCTGAATGTTTCCTAGGCAGTCGCTAGGGTCCACTGGGTTGTTAACTGGCAAGCCTTATTTACATGTCTGATCAAATCCTAATACTTAGCAATCATTTCCAGCATGTTATAGCACTTAACTAATTGTTATTAGCATAGCTAAACAATGCTAGCATGTGTAGCATACAAGAAATCCCATTTGCTAGCATGAGTCAAACATAAAAAGTGTATGATATATACTGAGAAATCATTTTAAAGAGATACATGCATAAATGGTTTGCCATAGACTGGACTTGGAATTCATGTAAATATCAACAGCAAGAGGCAATTTGGTGTGGAGAGAATCTATTATTCTTTCAAGGAGACATAATTACTTGTATAAGTTAAATATAGCAAATTAACAGCCATTTAAAACACGAGAAACATCAGGAAATTTGCAGCTCTTTACAGCTAATGTCCGGAATCTTGTTTGTATTTTACACACAACTCCTCTTTCAATAAATCATTAAGACTGCAGACGCAGCTATACATGTCCCACTGCATTCAGATCAGTATTTTTACGCATTATTCACTTACATTAAATTGCAATCTAACGAGGGCACGTCTCTCTATCAAGCTGACAGTTTGCGCGATCGCATCAAGGGCACAGACTGTAGTGTCAGCTGGCTGACGGCTCTCGAGATCGCGAGGCAGTCACACTGCCTGTGTTTACTTCAGACTAAAACAGCAGGGGCCTGTTTCAGAAAGGAGGTTAAGTGAAAACTCAGAGTATGTTAACCCTGAAATGAGAGAAACTCTGGGTTTTCCATTTCAAATTTGCAGGTTAAGTCAAGCCTGTTTCTGAAAGAGAGGTAACTTTAACTCAGAGTCAGTTACCGTGGTAACTTACTCTGTGAACCTAACCTGGTCAGGAGCAGGTTTTATTCTCTAAACTCAGAGTTTCTGTTGGTCTGATGAAGATGAAGCGGTATTTCTCGCCTTAGCCTTGCGTTTCCACCCACCTATTTTAATGCTCAGTTTAGATATGTGCATAAAAACGATTGATGGAAACGTCATGATGCACATAACTTTTGAAGATGCACATAACCTTTGAAAATACGCATAAAAAGGTTTGCTATAAGAGATGATGATGAAAATGTGTGTGAATAGACAAACCAGCAGGCTGAGCACATTGTAAAACATCTGAAATGTTGTTTTGGTCATTCTAAAACACCTTAACCGTTTCAGTATTAATGTATGTTATTAATTACCTCCAGAGCGTTTTATAAACGTTACACATTACATTACTTTTTTATTATACTTGAATATTTAAATTCTTTAGATGTAAAAATACGCATTAACTTGAGCAGCTATGTTTCCTACGCTAACTGTCTCTGTCTCACTGATGCAGTGGTGTTGCTTTTTTAAATATATGGTCATATTTGCTATAACTTTGCATTAGTACATCTGCATTTCTTCTCTTTTTTCAGATGTTGCTATGGTCACTCGTAATATCTGCGCTCCATTGATAATGCCTTTTAATACTCACGGTGTGCGCGCTTAACTCTGAGTTGGTCTACTCAAAGTTGATTGACCCAACTCAGATCAGCTATTCTGAAACCGAAAACTCTGAGTTTTTAATCTCTCGGTAAATCAACTCAGAGTTCAAGTTTAAACTCCAAGTTGGCTGAACCTCCTTACTGAAACAGGCCCCAGCTCATCCAGAACACGGCTCCTCCTTCACTAAAAACAAATCTTATCACAAAGGATCACTTACTTCATTTGTGGTCCTGTACTGCCCTCTCCTGGACACTCTCACACTTAACATCACTGTCCAGGAGGCACATTTAATAATAAAACATTTTTTTAATAGAAAAACTGTTATTTATGAATACTCCAAAGAAATATAATAATAATCTGCAATATTAACCACATCTTTTGGCCAAATTTGGGGATTGTATAATTTTTTATATGCTAATAAAATATTTTTTTATTAATTTTTTAAATAAAAGAATATAAATCTAATCAGCATGAGGACATATAGCAACAATCTTGCATGTACTGGGCACCTTTTAGACAAATTTGGGCTTTATAGCATGAACGGCCTAGGGGAAGATGTGTTTACTTTGCGGAAATGTCAAATTAAAATGTTTTTTGATCAAAAACTATAAATCCTATCGGCATGAGGAGATACAGCAACAATCACGCATGCAGAAGGAACCTTTTGGCCAAATTTGAGCCTTGTAGCATGAACGGCCTAGGAGAAAATGAGCTTTCTTTTCGGAATAATAATAATAATTTTAAGTAGGATAACAGTATGTTGGCTTTCTCAAGCCAACAAGCCAACATAATAATCTATTAAGAGATAACAGAGCTTAAACTTGTTGTGAATCACTGGCAAGTCTGAGTAAGAAAATTAAAAAAAGAACAGCCTTGAGTCATTGAGCTAAAAACTATGCTCACAACACTTGCAGACACACTCTACAAGAACTAAACTGAGACAATGCTCTTGCCCTCACCACCAGTGAGCAAAAACGTCCTAAGTCTATCTGCCCCACAACAGACCCAACAGGCATTAGTCAGGCATTGCACACAACACCCTTCGCAATCAAGGCTTCTAACAACCTACAACACAGGAGATGGAAGCAACTTGACAAGAGAAGACAACAACTGAAAAGTCTGTAAAGGTTTAGTATTGAAACTAAGCCACAAAGAATGAACACACACACACACACACACACACACACACACACACACGTAAAAACATGTCATGCATTAAAATATATTTTCAGACTATATTCTAATAAGTTAAGTGAGGATTTGCATGTCACTATGGTATGATTTGAATGACCTCATATGCCCGATACAAGAGATGAACCAGCTTAAAAGCAGGTACCACAAGGACACTCAATAGAACGGAGTCTTTTGTTTACGGAGACCAAAAGGTTTCATATTGTATTGATAGCTGCTGAACAAAAAAAAGTTGCTAGGAAAAGCCACCACAGAGGAGCACTTTTCAATTAACTTTTTCAAACGTCACAAGTCGCTGTCAAAAGGTGAAATGACCCTTTTCCACATTCAAGACAAGAACAGACAGTTTAAACTCATTGCAACCAAGTGTGAGATGTAAGCTTTACACAACACCTGCCAACTTAATCTTGTCAGCTAAAATCTCAGGTGAACCAACCACAATTTATGGCATCAGCCATTCTAGCAGCAGGCTCACACAGCCACCTCAGCTGACTGCTACACAATCTCCACAACACAGTACACATCAGCATACTGATCATCACATGAGCCAGTACTACACACCAAAGCATATTTGAAAGGGGGTAGCCAAGAAATACCACCTAGCAGTCACACTGCAAACAAGCAGAGGCAGGAAGCTCTGATAAACATTTGAGTTAATTCACTCCATGCTAACGCACCTGAGAGACTGTAACTTGAGCTGCCAGCTCATCATTATATGACAGCTGGCCACATGACCTTTGCACACTAGTTGTGCATAATGCCCATGGACTTTTTTTTCTCACAACAGAAAACCTGCTCAACCACTTTGATCTCCTGCTAACCTTGAAGTGAAAAAAAAACCCCATCTAATGCAAGGAAACCTCTGGCCATTCATATATATGAATGCTTAGGTAAAAATCAACATTACATGGTGATGATTTGTCTTTTCTTGGGCAAACTAGAAGGGGTTTGGAAAGTGAATTATGCATAGGAAAATATTTAAGATTTTTAAATATAAAAAAAAACTGTGTAAATGCCGATCAGACAATGGGTGACACCCTCCAGTGACCACCTCACAAGGTCATCCAACCACAATGCTACATTTAGTCATTTTAGTTACCCTTGTTTATTCTTTTGTTAATAAATATTCATTTATTAAAATTGTGTCTTCCTTGTGTTGATAATACAGTAATAGGCTCTACAAGTCAGATCTCACTTTCCTTCAGACTTGGCCAGACAATAAACTCCTTTAAAATTTATATAATTCCTTTCAACAATCTTTGATTGTTAATTATTGCCACAGTGAAAATTATGGCTGGTGCCCAATTTAAAATTGAGTTATTTATTAAATGAGGAGTGATCAACATCTCTACATTAATTTTAATATTCAAGTCAAGCCAAATAAAATATCACTACATTATTTGGTGCCCCGTGTGAGGCTAGCATCTCAATATAAAATATCAATACCAAAATACTGATGTTAATATTTGTGATAAATTCAAAATAACACTACATGATTTAGTGCCCTGTGTGAGGCTGACTTAGATTGAAATTGAGCCTTCTGTTTTATCAACACAATGTTTATGCACTAAGAAAATTGCAATAGAGATAAGTTTAGCAGAAATCTAATTCACTCACTAAATTTACATAGTAACCAGTTGCAAAACAAAAGTGATTCCCTCTAAACTGATTGATTTGATTGTTCCTGCTCAAATACTTGGTATTATTTCTTAATAGGGCAATTGTGAAGTGATTAAAGTTTTGATAGCCATTAAGTCCTAAACCATCTTTATCTTGGCAAAGATTTTCTGATTCCCAAATTAGTAAATTGTAGTGTTGTAATTCCAAATTATAACTAATTGCTACTTGCATATATTAAAGGTTTGGTTCAGGCTTGCCCAGACCCAGAATGATTTATCAGTACAGAGAAGATGAATTCTCTAATTGCTAGTGAAAGTCAGGAAGCACAGCTTAAATGTGTGAAAATGTACATGACCACACTGCACACACAAAGATGGCCCACAGTCAGTGTGAATTCTCAATAATAACACAGAGAATTTCTGAAAGCTAGTGAAACTAGGACCAAATCTGAGTTAAAAGATCAACATTGCTTGACAATTCTGTGGAGAGAGAAACAAGAAATGGCCACAAAAGATAGGACTAGATGGCAGACATGAAGTTCTGTTAATTAAGGCATAATTAGTATCAATATTCTCTGGACAATTTAAGGAATGTATCAATATAAGTATTATAACAAAAGGCTAAATTAGTCAAAAGTTATTGTCATTTTTAGTAATACTGTTATAACGTTTAACCAAAAGGTGGCGCTGCGACAAATGTTTTTAAGCACCTTCAAAGCACAGTCCTGAAGACACATACCGAGTTTCATAAAAAAATCATCAATGCATTTGTAAAATAAAGCAATTTTTGACATAATTCAAAATGGCCAACAACCAAAATGGCTGACCTGGGAAAAATCAGACAACATTTGACTCTGTATTTGACGCTGGATGTAAAGAGACTTTTATGTATGTAAAGAGAGAATTTTATGAATTTTGGACAAAGGGTTGAAAAGTTATACGCAAAAAAAAAAAAAATAATTTTTGCAACTCCGGATGACTAGGGGGCAGTGAGCTGCATGGTTTCAGTGCACTGCCCCCTAGTCGTCCTGAGATGCAAAAAAATAAAAATTTTTTTTTGCATATAACTTTTCAACACTTTGTCCAAAATTCATAAAATCAGACCATAGTTATGATAAACAAAAAAAATTTGGTGTGAATACATCAATGCGTTACGGAGATAACATCCTAAGTACATTTTCACAAGCTCTATTTGCAAGTTAATCGAAAATTATTTGTCAGTTCAACTTGAATTCATTAGCTTTTGGTCAGCATGGTCTGTAGATCATGTGATTAAATTTTTGTTCAAATAGGTTTTACGAAAAATTCAAAATGACGGAAGAATTTTGATTGTAGTCCATTCGGTTAAAAAGTTATAAAAATAAAGTGAAATTTTGACCAAGTGGTGGTGCTAGAGAGTTTGAGGTAGAGAGTCCAAATCTGTTGTGGTTGAAGATCAGATTGTCCTCTATCAGTGTGCCAAAGTTTGCGCAAATGCTGCAAACAGTTCATAGGGCTGCCATAGACTCCCAGAGCATAAGAAGAAGAGCCGGAAGAATAATAATAACTGGAACAAATACAATAGGTGCCTACGCACCTTCGATGCTTGGGCCCTACTAAGTGAATTGGATTGTGAAAAAGATTAGTGAATTGGAGGGAGCCAGGCATCCCCCTCCACCCTACCAGAGCCCCTAAAACAGGCAATATCTAAAGCCAGCATGCAACAAGAAATCTCACTAGACATGAGAGGGTGACTGGACAACTAACAGTAAGAACATCTCATCCTGTGCATCAAGCAGTGCCAACCTGCTACACAGCAATGAGTGTAGCAATCCGAGCAAGCAAAGTGTTTCAACTCACTACAGGGGTGACTCTGGGCCCAGCCCACAAGCAATACTGCCAAGTCTTGGCCTTGCACCCTAAACACAAACACTTGCACCACAAGTGTGGGAAACAGGTGACTGACCAACACTTTCACTCACCCAGCCACCCAGATGGCATGGCTTCTGTGTGCCACATCAGCCAGCTTTACCAGAACTTTTCAACTTTATTGTAATACCTGAAGTCTGCATGTCAGAATCAGAATCAGTTTTATTGCCAAGTGTGCTTCACACACGCAACAAATTTGTTTGGGCTACAGAAGCTTCCAGTGTACATAAAGTGAAAAGTGACAACACGAAATTAAATATGAGAAAAGAAAAAGGCAATAAACATGAAACAGAGATGCAGTTAGTCAAAAAGATCTGGATGTTGAATTGTATGTACAGATTTGTTGTAAATATACAGGTTATAAGGTGCTGTGTACCAATGCAAATAGAGAAAGTATTGCATTGTATATTGTTATAAGGTGCTGTGTGCAAGTGCGTATGAGAAAGTGTAAGAAAGGTAGTGCCAGTGATTCGTTCAGCAGTCCGGACTATTCGCTGCAGTCTATGGAGGTCAGTTTTGGTAGCTTGAAGTGCAGAGAATGGATTGGATGACAGCAAAGTAGAACTGTACGAGCAGCTCCTGTGGCAGGTTGAACTTCCTCAGCTGACGAAGGAAGTACAGTCTCTGCTGGGCTTTCTTTACAATAGAGTCTATGTGAATGTTCCACTTCAGATCCTGAGAGTTGGTGGTGCCCAGGAACCCATGACTCTACAGCAGCCACAGTGCTGTTCATGATTAGATTAGATTAGATTCAACTTTATTGTCATTACACATGTACAAGTACAAGCAAACGAAATGCAGTTTAGGTCTAACCAGGAGTGCAATAGCAGCAAGTGCAGGATACAGGTATAAATTATAAAGTGCAGTTATAGAAAAACTATGGTGATATTTACAAATGGATGTACTATGAACATTATATAGAGGTTGTATTACCTATGAACAGAGATTTACAATAGATGGATATATGTACAGGTTGCTATTAATAATCAGAAGTGTGCAGATAGATAAACAATTACAAATGTATATGTACAGTGGGTGTGTACATAATTACAAATGTACATGTGCAGTGGGTATGTACAGTTCAAATAAATGAATCAGTGCAATGTAGTGCAATGAATATGTGCAATTTTTAAATGTGCAAATGTTAAATAGTGCAGTGATTATGAGGAGTAAGAGTTATGAGGAGAGTGGAGGTTGTATTAGGGGGGCAAAAGAGTCAGTGGGGGGCAGCGTTCAAAAGGAAGACAGCTCTGGGGAAAAAGCTGTTCCTTAGTCTACTGGTTTTTGTCCACGGGAGCCTGAAGTGCCTGCCGGAAGGCAGGAGAGAAAACAGTCTGTGAGCAGGGTGAGAGGAACCCCTATGAATACTGCGTGCTCGGCGCAGACAGTGTTTCTTCAGGATGTCCTCTATAGCTGGCAATGTGGTCCCTGTGATGTGTTGGGCAGTTTTCACCACCCGCTGCAGTGCCTTATGCTCAGCAACAGAGCAGCTTTCATACCAGACTGTGACACAGTTCGTCAGGATGCTTTCTATTGTGCAGCGGTAGAAGTTCACCAAGACGGCTGATGACAGCTGGTTCTTCTTAAGTTGCCTTAAGAAAAATAGGCGCTGGTGAGCCTTCTTGACCAGGCTGGAGGTGTTGGTGGTCCAGGAAAGGTCCTTTGAGATGTGAATCCCCAGGAACTTGAAAGATGAGACAGGCTCAACGGCCATCCCATTGATGTGGATGGGATCAGGTGAACCTGTTTGTCCCTTCCTGAAGTCCACAATGAGCTCCTTGGTCTTGTCGGTGTTAAGGAGCAGATTATTGTCAGTGCACCAAGTGGCCAGATGCTGTATCTCCTCTCTGTAGGCAGTCTCATCACTGTTGCTGATTAGACCAATCACTGTGGTGTCATCGGCAAAATTGATGAAGGTGTTAGATCTGTTCACAGGCCTACAGTCGATGGTAAAAAGGGAGTAGAGGAAGGGGCTTAGCACACAGCCCTGTGGTACACCGGTGTTGAGTAAGACGGTGGTGGAGCAGATGTGGTCTGATCTAACATTCTGAGGTCTGTTAGTCAGAAGGTCTATAACCCAGTTGCAGAGAGATGTGTCGATATTAGTGCTGGGCCGTTAACGGCGTTAACGTGCTGTGTTAACGCGAGACTCTTATCGCGCGATAAAAGAAATATCGCCGTTAATCTATTCTCAAAGTTGGGTTGGGAGCTGGGTCTATTTTACGCAAGCTATGATGGCTTTCACCTTGATATATTACCGCGGATGTATACCTGACTGGTGAGCCGTCTGCTCTTTTGAATCAAATCAGCAGAGACTCTAACTGCAGTTTGGCAGTTTAACTTTTCATTTATTCCTTCGTGACAAACTGGGATATTAGATGCAAATACGGAGTAAGGACAAGTGAGAGAGTTATGGAATTTAATGACGCATGCCAAATGGTAAGAAAAAAAACTTCCGCATTTCACGATGTGTGTGTGTGTGTGTGTGTTTGTGTATGTGTGTGTGCAGTCCTTTCTGACAGCCGCGTGTGGACCTTGTCGGAAAATATGGCGAAAGGTCCTAAAGACCGCGGGGTTTACTTCAATAATGCCACTAATATCTGCATACTCCACATGTCTTAATTCCATTTCTGTTTAGTTCAGTGATGACTTTAGTCAGATTAAGCTCGTCAGAATTAGCTGTTTGAAGCTTATGTAGGCCTACAGTTCAACATTCATGTTTAACTGAATAAACAGTGAGTAAACACAAGTACATCTTATTGAACATCATTTATTTTCATCACCAATTATCATAGTAGAACAGTTTCTCAAGCAGTTTGTGATGCATTTTGGAAACATTTTGGAGATGAGACCCTGGTCTAATGCGACACCCGGCTTGAGAAACCTGTTGTCAAAGACTTATTATTTGGGTAACACCCATATTCTGAATACCTTCGGCAGAATTCAAATGAGCCATTTTAATCTAGATTAATCTAGATTAATTTCGAAATTAATCTAGATTAATCTAGATTAAAAAAATTAATCTATGCCCACCTATAGTCGATATCCAGGTCTCTAAGTTTGATCATTAAGTTGGAGGGTATGACAGTGTTGAATGCGGAGCTGAAGTCAACCATCAGCATTCGTGCATAAGTGTTTTTATTGTCCAGGTGTAAGAGTACAGAGTGCAGTGCTATGGAGACTGCATCTTCTGTGCTCCTGTTGCCACGGTAGGCAAATTGATGTGGGTCCAGTGTGGATGGCAGAGAGTCTTTCAGATGTGCCAGGACCAACCGCTCGAAGCACTTCATGATGATGGGTGTAAGTGCTACAGGGCGGTAGTCATTCAGGCATGTTGGGCTGGAGTGTTTCGGCACTGGCACAATAGAGGTGGTTTTAAAGCATGTTGGCACAGCTTCTAGGTTAAGGGACAGGTTGAAAATGACTGTGAATACCCCAGCGAGCTGTTCCGCACAAGCTTTGAGGAAGAGCCCAGGAATACCGTCTGGTCCAGCAGCCTTACACACATTGATCCAACCATGCAGTGTAGACTTCTGAGGAGGTGAGTGTGATAGGTGAGTGGTCGGTTGAGGAAGTGATCCTTGTGTAGGGTTCTTTATTGTGTCTTTCAAAGCGGGCATAAAAGTCATTAAGCTCGTTCAGGAAAGAGACATTTGTGGCTGTGGGTGTGGACTGGCTGGGTTTGTAGTTGCTGATGGCCTGGATGCCCTGCCACATGCGCCGAGGATCATAGTTGGAAAAGTGCTCCTCTAGCTTTAGCTTGTAACAGTGCTTGGCCTTTTTGATGCCCCTCTTCAGATTAGCCCTGGAAGTGCTGTAGGCCTGTGCATCCCCTGATCTGAAAACAGTGTTGCGTGCCTTCAGCAGGAGGCGCACCTCCTTGTTCATCCATGGCTTTTGATTTGGGTATGTGGTGATCTGTTTCTGGGTTGTAACACTGTCTATGGTGGTGTTGATGTATTCCAAAACAGAGGAAGTGTAGCTGTCAATGTCTGTGTGAGAGCCACGGGTGGCCTGGGAAGCAAACATACTACAGTCTGTGTGTTGAAAACTGTCCTGGAGAGTAGAGTCTACCCCCGTTGGCCATACTTTGATGGTCTTTACTGAAGGCTTCACACGGTTGATGAGGGGTGAGTATTTGGGAGTGAGGAACAAAGAAAGATGATCTGATTGACCCAAGTGGGGGAGCGGGGTCACAGCGTAGGCTTCATGATGGTAAGTGGGAGGAGTGCAGGGGGGTTTCTCCTAAAGTCCACTGTCATCTCCACTGTTTTGAGCGTGTTCAGCTCCAGGTGGTTGTATCTGCACCATAAAGCCAGCCGCTCCACCTCCTGTCTGTATGCAGACTCGTCACTGTTCCGAATGAAGCCGATAACAGTAGTGTCATCCCCAAACTTCAAGAGCTAATGGAGGGGTCTTTTGTGGTGCAGTCGTTGGTGTACAGGGAGAAGAGCAGTGGGGAGAGAACACATCCCTGGGGGGCACCAGTGCTGATGGTGCCGCTGTTGGATGTGATTTTGCCAATTCTGACTAGCTGTTGTCTATCTGTCAGAAAGCTAGAGATCCATTGACAGACAGAGCTAGGGACAGACAGCTTGGTCAGTTCGTTCTGTGTGCAGTGATGGGACAATGGTGTTAAAGGCAGAGCTGAAGTCCACAAACAGAATCCATGCGTAGTTCCCTGGTTTGTCCAGGTGTAGCAGGATATAATGCAGTCCCATGTTGACTGCATCATCCACAGACCGGTTTGCTCTATAGGCAAACTGCAGGGGGTCCAGCAAAGGTGCAGCGATGTCCTTCAGATAAGCTAGCACCAGTCTTTCGAATCACGCATGGCCACAGATGTTAAGGCAACAGGTCTGTATTCAATTCAATTCATCTTTATTTGTATAGCGCTTATACAATGTAGATTGTGTCAAAGCAGCTTCACATGGAAGATTATAGTGAATTGAAACAGTGTCAGTTCAGTTTTCAGAGATTAAGTTCAGTTCAGTTTAGCTCAGTTCATTGTGGGTTAATAATCACTACTGAGAGTCCAAACACTGAATAGCAAATCCATCGATGCGCAGCTCTACAGATCCCGAACCATGCAAGCCAGTGGCGACAGCGGCAAGGAAAAAAACTTCACCAATTGGCGAAAGCGAAGATTTTAAAAAACCTCGAGAGAAACCTGGCTCAGTTGGCATCACAGGAGTCAGTCTCATGCTCTCACTCCATGATGACCACCACAGCAGCTGCTAAGGATACGGCCTAGTCTGTAGTTAATAAGTCCTGTGATCTTTGGTTTCTTTGGTATTGGAATGATGGTGGAGCATTTGAAGCAGAATGGAACTTTGCGCTGTTCCAGTGATCTGTTGAAGATCTGTGTGAAAATGGGAGCCAGCTGGTCAGCGCAGGTTCTCAGACAGGCAGGTGAAACACCACCTGGGCCTGGTGCTTTCTGTCTCTTCTGTTTACTGAAGATCTGACGCACATTATCCTCACTGATCTGAAGTGCAGGGGGGGAGAGGGAGATGGCTTGAGGTGTTGATGGCTGTGTAGGGAGATGGTCCGGGCGGGTGTGAAGTGTCTGGTCAGAGGTGTCAAATCTACAGTAGAACATATTCAGCTCATTTGCAAGATGTTTATTGCTGGGGGATGGTGTCTTGTAGTTAGTGATGTCTTTCAGGCCTTTCCACACTGATGCAGGGTCGTTGGCAAAAAACTGGTTTTGCAGCTTTTTGGCATAGCTCTTCTTAGCCACACCAATCTCCTTTGTCAGTGTGTTCCTGGCCTGATTGTACAAAATCCTGTCTCCACTCCTGTAGGCATCCTCTTTTGCCTGACGAAGCTCTCTAAGTTTTGGTGTGAAAAATGGTTTATCATTGTTAAATGATAAGTAGGTCCTGGTAGGGATGCATAACTCCTCACAGAAACTGATGTTTGATGTTACATTCTCTGTGAGCTCGTCCAGGTCAGTGGCTGCAGCAACCTTTATGCATCCTTAATTGTGGTGTAGCAATGGTCCAAAATGTTATTGTCTCTGTGTGATGTGCTGTTTGAATTTAGGCAGCTCATGTGTGAGTTTTGCCTAATTAAAGTCACCGAGAATGATAAAAACAGAGTCCGGGTGTCGTTGTTCAGTCTCTGTGATCAGATCAGACAGCTGTAGCAACACAGTACTCACGTGTTCTTGTGGTGGAATGTAAACACCGATGAGAATGAACGAGGAAAACTCCCTTGGTGCATAAAACAGCTTACAGTTAATGAAAAGCACTTCCACATCAGGACAGCACATCTTCTTTAACACAGTTACATACGTACACCACCTTCTGTTGATGTAAAAACATGTCACACAGCTGAAAGTCCGGTAGGTCTAATGCACTGTCCGGAATGGCTTCGTTCAGCCAGGTCATTGTGAAACACAGAACAGCAGAGTAGTTCTTGTTTTTGATTGTGACCAGAAGTAGTTTGTCCATTTTGTTAGGAAGAGAGTGGAGATTCACCAGATGGATGCTAGGCAGCGCTGTTCTGAAGCCACGCTGTCTCAGCCTGACGAGCGCGCCGGCTCGCTTCCCACGCCTGCACGTCTTGTAGCGTTTCCACAGTGCAGCTGCTCCGCCGACAACAATGCTCCACAAAATGCCAGAGAAATCAAAATCCAGTTGGTGATTAGTTGGTGTGCACTGCCGAATGTTCAGCCGTATAACTGATCATGTTTGATAAACATAAAACAGGACAGACTAACAAAAACAGTGCAAACACTGGAGAGCTCCACACCGAGGCGGCCATCAGCGGCGCCATCTTGAGAAGGTCAACATCAACACTGACCCAGCATCCCAGAAACAGCCCTGGATGCTCAGCCATTCTAATTCATCTGTCATCCAACCGTAAGTCACCACCTGCATTGCCTCTTTGTTTTGCATCGGCACTCATATGTCTTGCCCTGGATGCAACAGGTGCACCACAAGAAAAAACACTGTGGATCCTTACAATATCAGCAGGGCAAACCCTCTCTTAGCCCTGTACACAGATGCTAAAAGAGACAGAATCCAACCTATTCTGCTTCACAACTTAGCAGACTGCACATCCCATCCGAGAATCTATGTGAAAGCACATGGTGCAGCCCTGTTAAAAGACCTCAACAGGATGAATAGACACACTTCATCCTTCACATTAGATGGTGGAGGAGACAACAACACCCCTTCTGTCTGTGAGACACTGAGTTTGTCCTGTTTGCCAGGACCGGTGACCACCTGAGACTGCCTGCACAAGTACAAGGACCCAAGCCATGCTACAGCCTAAGCTACCTTGTAGACATCATTCCCCAAGACCCAACCTTCAGGGAGACATCAATAACTTCTCACTTTTTATGTCAGAGATGTGTCTGATGTTCCATTTACATGCCGTTGCCCATCGTCTTTACAGGAAAGACAACAGCTTGCAAAAGAGGGGAATTAAATAACAAAAAGATGAGGATCAAACACAATGAATTTTTACACCAAGCAAACATTCGCTAAATATCCCCTCTGATTGTTAAACTCAACAAACTGTCCACACTAGGGCCTGTTATCTAATAAACCCTTACAATCCTTGTGGGCAAGTGACTTCTCATAAATTTTGAAAGCTCCTTCACACCACACCTCAAACAAATTTGAGTTGCCTATTTCTTAAAAGGCACATCAACTGTGTTCTGATCGCTGGGGGAGAACCCACAAAGCCACAAAGAGGCCTTTGTTTTTCTGGCAAACATGCTTTGAATCAAAGAACTCTCTAAACTTTGCTTTCCACTTCCAGAACCACCTCTTCTATTTTTATTTGATCTGTTTAAATGTAACAGACAGATGATATTTCAACTATGCTTAAAACAGTTAGTTTAAAACAGCCATGCAGACTCTCTCTCTTTAATTCTCTCACTCTCTCTTTCTCTCTCTCCCTGCCTCTTGAGTACATGGATTTTGTAAACAGATGTATAGTGTCTGCACATTTTTGTAATCATTATTAAATGTTTGTGTCCACGTGGATTGTTTCTTTTCACACACAGAACAGGTAGTCTGAACCCGCCCGGTGACCTACTCAGAAGTGCACTTTCTCCATGAAAGAAACACACGTTTTTCAAGCCTCCGATGTCCAGGCAGCAGCTCTGCCCAGGACATTTGGCTAGAGGACAACTGATCATGCACGGTTGAGCCTGGTTTCTCTCAAGTTTTTTTTTTTTCCTTGACTACAGTCAAATCGTGAAGTTTGGTTCCTCTGGATCAATATCTCCTGAGCAATATGTTTTTTTTTTACTAATCATATAAAGCCTCTTTTACTTTAGATGCATGGAAAATGAGTTTTTCTTTTAAAAAGCATTCCTCTATTGTGTACATCATATATGTTGATCTCAGTGTGCTTAATGTACTAGCAGCTAAACCCAGGCATATATGGTGCAAATTTTGCTGTTGTATGAGCTTGTATGCAAATTTTCCCATCTGAAAAAGTTGCACAGAACGGGTTTATCTGCCAATTTGTTTAAAGACATACAATTAAGAGAATAAACTTGATGAACAGCGAGTGTTGTACTATGGTGTGTAAGGCTCTGAGAGAGAGGCTCTGAAAAGCAATGAAAACCACATCTTAGTTTGTCTATGTATTTGTTGTGTAACTTCTTGCTATTTTCTTGCTAGTTCGCAGGTCATACAATAGTGTTGTATATCATTTGCATCCAAACTATTTTCACATGAACTCACTTGTGATGTGTGTGCACACAATCTTCCAACTATCAGAATTTGCACCGTGTACACCTTAACAAACATGTCTGAAATTTCAAATTCAGTTGTGCTTTCTCTCTCCCTCTCACTAACTTTCTAAAAGCCCATTATTAATTTTTGAAAATGCATGACATTTTTGTAGAAAAAATACTTTAATACTATAAGTGAAAATTAAGTAACATTAAAGTAATAGTAATAATAAAGAAAACAGAAATAGTAATACAAATGGCTATGACCCTTTTAACATAGCACATTTTAACAGCAAATGTTATGTGTGTAGTTTTTTTTTTTTCCAATTACCTCTGAAAGCATAGCCCCATCTTGCTGGCAAGTGCATGCAACAGAAGAACAGTTTGACCCCAGGCTGCATTAATCTCATTCCATTCCACTGGCACGCTGGGTAATCTGCCAAGGCGGAAGTTATTTATTGTTCCAAACTGCCCACTATGCCTGGAAAATGTGTAAAGAAAGAAAAACGTTTCTATCAACAATTTTACTTCATAAGAGTGTTAAGCAAAACTTAATTTTAGCCATTATATACAATAAAATATAATCACTATAATCTTCCATGTGAAGCTGCTTTGACACAATCTACATTGTATAAGCGCTATACAAATAAAGATGAATTGAATTGAATTAAAAAATATATAAAGAGATGTGAAACCAGATATGAAAGGTAGCATTGAAAACGTTGGTCTTCTTGAGTTTGTCAAGTTGAATCTGACAGTAACGCATCTGATTGTCCACACTTTTAAGATCATCATCCAACTCCAGCTGCTGTCTCTTAAACTCACAGTATTCCTTCTGATACCTGAGAAAAAATGAGAAGCAGATGATAAAATGTATTAACCCTCTCAAAAATGAAAGTATAAAAACACAACAACAACACACAAATAGCTTATGGGGGCATATGAAGAATAATTAATTTTATAAAGCATTACACCTTTAAAATGCTCAATGCACTATGCAAAGTTAGGCTGTTAAGGCCCTTTAAAACAAAGTACAATTGAGTAACATATATAACATGATTCACACCATTTTTTTTTTCCTTTTTTGGACCATGTCACCCTTAATGGATTGTGCTGACTGTTTATTTGTGCTAAATAACACATATGCCCAGAGCTGCTGCCCTTGCTAGAAAGAGAAAAACAACAACAAAACAGTATATTCTGGTAATGTTTTGATGCTGGTTCTTGCTGGTCTTTTGCTGGTTTTTGCTGAGCCCTTGCTGGTTCTTTGCTGGTCGTATGCTGGTCTGACCAGCACATGACATTAATTACTAGCTCTTTAATTTTAAATCTCTTCCACGATCACAGCATCGCAGCTCACATGTAAACAGCCCACAATTGTACTTATTATTCAAACTCTTGCTTGTCCTTTTCACTTTATTTATTTATTTCCAGTTTGTTTGCTTATTCACGTCTGTTTTCTCTTAAGTGCATCGTACAGTTTATTTACTTACTCATACCTAATTGCATCCTTTATATTGTACGTGTGAATTACAAGCGGACTTTTGCTCACACTTAATCGCTTTATTTTTTTGCTTTCACTTTCAAGTTTGCTGCCTCACGCCTGTTCCCCTTCGGGAGGGGAACTTCAATGCTATGTGGAAAAACTTCCACTATGGGGATTTCGTCAGAATCCAATCATCTGAAAGAGTATAAAAACGGGCCAATGAAATGCCAATGAGTTGGCGGCGTCAGCGTGCACAGCTGTCTTGAATGACAATCAGCCTGGCATAAAAGGCTAGCATGTGCTCAACAACGACATCCTTTTCGCTTTCAGAGCCTTTCACGAGCTTCTGAGAGAGTCTATGAGGGTATCTCCAACCTGTGTCTACAGAGAGAGATCGAGAAGCAGCTTCTCCCGGTCCAGAGCGCGTATACGCAGTGGCAGATGGTCGAGCTGGGTTGTTCTCCCTTGCCTGGCGTCCTTTGGGTCCGGTCCTCCAAGAGCGGTATGTATATGGGAAGCAAGTTTCCTAAAAGAGCAACACAGTTGTGCAGCGCGTCTTTTTCGTTTCTGGTTGCGGTGGTTTCCTGTCCCCGGATGATGGGCACGAGCACTGCGTTTCATGTCTGGGGGTCCAGCATGTTGATGCGGTGCTCGCGGGCAGTGCATGCCATCATTGTGATGTCATGTCTGCTGCGCAGTTAAGATCGCGGCTCGCTCTTGCAAAAGAGCGACCCACCCCAGTTGTCCCCCGCACTGCGGTTGGCACTCGGGCAGATCTGAGGGTTTCAGTGGGAGTAAATCCTCCGCCCTCGGGCTTGCGGAACTCTCGCTCCTCCACGCGCTCCATCCGAGCGTCAGGTGAGAGAAGCGCTCCATCCTCGGGTGGTCGCCCTCTCACTTGATGACACTGAGGATCAGATGTCCATCGCTGCATCGGAGGATGGGCTGTCATTGTCTGATGAGGATGCGAACCCGCTCGCTCCCTCCCTCCGGGGTGGAGAGCACGGTGTTGGCATCTAAAAAGCAGACATGATGGCCGTGCTTTCCCGGGCTGTTTCGGCCGTGGGTCTGGTGATGGTTTATCCCCCAGCCCCGCGGCCGGACCGACTAGATGGGTGTTATGTGGAGGATATAAGAAGGCAAGACCTTCTAAGCCTTCCGTCCCCTTCTTCCCGGAAAGTGCGCAATAAGCTCACGCAGTCTTGGAGGGCACTTTTTTCTGCCCGATCTGCGTGCGCTTTCATCCTCACCATCCTTGGAGGGTTGGTTGTCATTGTCTGATGAGGATTCGAACCTGCTCTTTTCCTCCGGGATGATAGGCGTGGCGTCGAATCCAGAAGCAGACTTTGCAGCCGTGCTTCCCAGGCTGTTTCGGCCGTGGGTCTGGAGATGGTTTATCCCCCAGCCCCGCGGACGGACCGACTAGAGGGGTGTGATGTGGAGGAGATAAAGAAGGCAAGACCTTCTAAGCCTCCACGTCCCCTTCTTCCTGGATGTGCACAGGAAGCCCACGCAGTGCGCTGCGTGCGCCTCCGCCCTCACCATGCATGCTACGGCCACCTACCAGCGCTCCTTAGCGCAGGCGCTGGCCCAGCTGCGCGGGGATGGTTCCGACCCAGGACTGAGCATGAGCTCCGCACAGCAATCGACTGAAGTCGGCTGTGTGTGCCCCAGGGAAGGACGATGGTCACATTAGTGGCCCAGGAACGCCACCACGGGCTAAACCGGGTGATCTGCGTGATGCTGACAAAGTTCGCTTTCTTAGCTCACCCATATCCCAGGCTGGCCTGTTCGGCGACACCGTCAGTGAATTCGCCCAGGAATTCACGCCGGTGAGCGAGCAGTCGGAGGCGATGGGTAATACCATCTCTCGGCGGGATCGTAAAACCGCTCCTCCCCGCCGAGCCATCCACATCCACTGCTTCACGCCGAGAGCGTCCGCCTGCGGCTTTGCTCGGTCGCCCCCGCCTGTGCCTCTGGCCAAGCGGCTGCGCCGAGCATCTCGCAGGCAACCAGCGCTCCCCGCCCCAGGGCGCCGCTAAGTTCGGTAAACGAACCGCGAAGCGTCCCTGAGACGGGCCATCTGGAGAGGAGGAAATTTGCTCTTTCCCCGCTGGAGGGCGGGGCTCTTCTAAACAGCGTTAAAAAACGCTATCAAAACCTCAGAGAAAGAGCATTTTTTCCCTTCCCCGGATGTGACAGCCCGAACACTGCCAGTCTGGGACGCTATGCTTTCCAGCTCGCAGGATCGGTGCACTTCGCCAGTGGCTCGCGGAGCGAGAGAGAACGGTCTCCTTTCTCTCCCCCTCCCAGCCCCACCTCCGGAGTACGGGTGCGAGACAAGAGTGAAGCTCTTGCCTCCTGCTCTCCTGTGGGACCCCAGTGCTCCCCGGTTGAGCCCACCCACTCCGCGCTGCCCCACCGCTGGTACGTCAGCGATCGTGCGGACGAAGCCACTTGCGAGGGCTCTGCCTGCCTGGTTAGCCATCGCAATGGCTCATCCGCGCGATCAGACTCGGCTACGCGATTCAGTTCGCGAAACGGCCTCCCAAGTTCACGGGTATGTATTTCACCAGGGTCAGCCCTGCGTCCGCCCCTGTCTTGCGAGAGGAGATTGCTGTCCTCCTGGCGAAGGAGCAATCGAACCGGTCCCTCCAGCCGGGATGGAGAGCGGGTTTACAGCCCGCACTTCATCGTACCCAAAAAGAGCGGTGGGCTACGGCCAATCCTCAATCTGCGCGTTTTGAACCGCTGGCTTCACAAGCTGCCGTTCAGAAGGCTTACGCAGAAGCGCACCCTCCGGAGCGTTCGTCCTCGGGATTGGTCTGCAGCAGTAGACCTGAAGGACGCGTACTTTCATGTCTCCATACTTCCACGCCACTGTCAGTTTCCTGCGGTTTGCGTCTGAAGTCGAGCCTGGCGGTACAAGTCCTCCTCTTTTGGCTCTCTCTGTCTCCGCGGGTTTTCACCAAGCTCGCGGAGGGTCCCCCAGCTTCGGCTTGCGGGCATCCGCATACTCAATTATCTCAAGCGACTGGCTGATTTCAGCGCGCTCGCGGATTAATTGATTACGCACAGAGACAGGGTGTTTTGGCACTTCGACCAATTGGGGTTTCAGGTCAACCGAGAAAAGAGCAGCCTCGCCCCCGTGCAGAGCAACTCTTTTCTCGGGTTGGAGCTGGACTCGATCACCATGACGGCGCGCCTCCCCCGAGAGCGCGCCGGGCTGATGCTGGCCTGTCTGAGAGAGTTCGACAGGAATATGTGGTCCCACTGATAGTATTTCAGAGGCTCCTGGAGCATATGACATCCGCAGCCGTGGTCTCGCCGCTCGGATGCTCCATATGAGACCACTTCAGCATTTGCTTCACGATCGGGTCCCTAGACGCGCATGGCACGCGAGCGCGCACCGGGTGACTGTCACTCCGCTGTGTCGCCGCGCCCTCAGCCTCTGGATGGACCCTGTGTTCTACAGGCCCGCGGGCCTCTAGAACAAGCGTCCAGGCATGTCGTCGTTTGACGGATGCTTCCAGTTCGCGCTGGGGGGCTGTGTGTTGCGGGCATGCAGCTGTGGTTCCGTGGTAGGAAGCTGGTTGCATTGGCATCTTAACTGCCTGGAGCTGTTGGCAGTGTATTTCACGCTGCACCGTTTTTTACCGGTGTTAGAAGGGAAACACGTGCTGGTCAGGACGAACAGCACGGTGGCGATGGTGTATATCAACCGCAAGGGAGATATTCGCTGTCGCCGCATGTCTCAGCTCGCTCGCCGTCTGCTCCCCCGGAGTCATACGCGGCGCAATCGCTGCATTCCATTTTTCCCCGCCGAGCTCAACCGTGCAGCCGCTGCGCTCTCACGGCAGTTCGCCTGGGAGAATGGAGGCTCCACCCCCGACTGTCCAGCTGTTATGGGTGCGTTCTGCGCACTGGCTACACAGCTGGCCCCGGGGCGTGCGTAATACGCATTTCTCCAGTGAGCCTACTCGCACAGATGCTGTGTAAAGTCAGGGAGGACGAGGAACAGGTCTATGCATTGCGCCTCTCAGGCCCAATCAAACCTGTATTCTAGCTCTCTCCTCGTGATGGCCCCTCCCTGGCATGTCCACTGGAAGAAACTTCTTCTTTGGGGACAGGCACCGTTTGGCACCCGCGCCTAGTTCTATGGACATCACGTGTGTCCCATAGATGGAGCGCGGAGGACTCAGGTGACCTACCGTTAGGTGGTTAACACCATCACTCAGGCCTAGAGCACCCTCTATGAGGCATGCCTATGCCCTGATGTGGAGTCTATTCGCTGTGTGGTGTTTTTCTCTCCGAGAAGGAAACCCCAAACATGCCAGATCAGTGTGATGCTATCCTCCTTCAGTTGGCTGGAGCCAAGGCTGTCCCCTCCGCACTGAGGGGTTGGCGTGGCGATCATCCCCGCTCTGAGGATGCGGCGATGGCGACGCGCCGGGAAAGCATCGCCTCATCATCCAGTCCCCAGAGGCACGGACGTGGATATATATCCTGTCCCCTCTCTTACCCATTTGAAGATCTCTCTTAGGAGAGGTCTGCTCGATCACTCGACTCAGTATCTATATGATTTCTGTCCAGGTAGACAGCTCTGCTGGTTGCGTTGGCATCGGTCAAATGGGCGGGTATCTGGAGGCATTTTCGGTCAGCGAAATGTGCCAGCATTTTGGGCCGGCCCACTCTCACGTTTACCTGAGACCCCGGCCCACCTAGGTGCCCTAGGTTCCTACAGCGCTCGTTTAAACTATGTAGTGAACCTGCAAGCGCTGCCCACGGAGGAGGCAGACCCAGCGCTTTGCGTATTATACGGACCGTACTCAGAGCTTAGATCCTCTGAGCAGCTCTTTATCTGTTACGGTGATCAGCAGAAGGGAAGTGCTGTATCTAAACAGAGGTTGGCCCACTGAACAGTGAATGCCATCTCCCTCGCTTATCGAGCCAGGGCGAGCCGTGTCCCCCAGGAGTGAGAGCGCACTCCACTCGGAGCGCGCATCCTTTTGGGCGTTAGCACGCGGCGCCTCTCTAACAGACATTGTAGAGCTGCGGGCTGGGCGACACCTGAGCATTTGTGAGATTTTATCTTCGAGTGAACTGATTTCCTCACGAGCGGTGAATGAGGAAATTCAGTTAGGTGTTGTAAAACGCTTGCTGCGCCTTTCTCTCTAACACAGAGATACGTGCGCTTTTCTCGCTTTGTCAGTTGAGTTCCCCTCTCGGCGAACCCTGCAGAGTTCCTCCGAGGTCCCCAGCATCTGACTCAGCGGAGGAGTCAAATGTTGGCCCATTACGTTGTAGGTATGCCCGCTGGTCATCCCGCGTTCTGGGTATAGGTGCCTGCTATGTGCGATCCCCGCTGGCGATCCCATACGCTCACTCAGCCACGATGTAGTCCCCCCTCCTAGGCGGGCTCGTGTCTTCCCTCCCCGCTAACCACCTCTTCGTATGTGCACTCCCCCTTCTCAGGGCTAGTCCATACGCTATTTGCCACCAGGTCTCCCCCTCCGGGCAGCAGGTGGCCTCCGCAGCGTCCTCCCTATCGGGACTGAACGCTTTCCCAACGTACTGTTGTTTTTAAAAATTCCTAGAAACTAACTAGGTGTATTTTTACGACTCCCCGAAAAATATATCTAAACCAGAAAAGGTAAGTAAGGTAAGTAAGGGCCAGGGGACACGTTGGAGGACGGTGTCTCCAGCGATGCAGGTGCGCTCGTACTGCTGCGTGGCGCGCCCTTCACTGGAGACATGGTAAGGTTCTTTCGTTGTGGCGCTTTCCATAAATTTCCCCATAGTGGAAGTTTTTCCACATAGCATTGAAGTTCCCCTCCCGAAGGGGAACGCTCTGGTTACTAAAGTAACCCTCGTTCCCCGAGGGGGGGAACGGAAATGCTATGTTCCTTCGCCACAACGATTGTCCCTTAGCTGTTGAGTGTGAAAGCCTCTTCAGCTAGAAAAGGATGTCGTTGCTGAGCACATGCTAGCCTTTTATGCCAGGCTGATTGTCATTCAAGACAGCTGTGCACGCTGACGCCGCCAACTCATTGGCATTTCATTGGCCCGTTTTTATACTCTTTCAGATGATTGGATTCTGACGAAATCCCCATAGTGGAAGTTTTTCCACATAGCATTTCCGTTCCCCCCCTCGGGGAACGAGGGTTACTTTAGTAACCAGAGCGTTCTCTCTCACGTGTGTCATGCAGTTTATTTGCTTACTCGTGCCTAACTGCACCTTTTATACTACATTGTAAATCGTTTTGTGTGGGTGCTCTGCTCTCTCTCTCCCTTTAGTGCCTATTGCTCATTTCATCCACACGCTCCAGCTCCCTTACTCAATACTCAATATACTGCAGTGGTAAGTAGGGATGTCCAGATCCGATCATGTGATCGGATATCGGGCCTGATCACGCGGTTTCAGACTCGATCGGAATCGGACGTTACCTCCCGATTAGGACTCGAATATATGTATGCAGTCGCGGACAATTTGGAATCGGTTCAGTAATAGATCATAATCGGGTATTCTGTAATGACGTCACTTATCTCATGTGCGCTATGTCATGGTAGAATACTATGGCGAGGGAGGAGACCATGAGTAATTAAAACACAAACTCTGCATAATTCACTGTGTGTGTTTGCTGAACAGTCATTCACTGACACAGTAGAAGCCCCTACTTCACTCCCATGGAGAAAATAAAAGTAAACTTGATTTCTCTATCTTACTGTGGCCCCTTTGACCTACTGGCGTGACTTTTTCTCTCCTCCTGGCTGTTACAGCGATTCTTGTGGATCCAGACACTAGCGCTTGTCTGCAGAGAAAGTTTTCTCCACAGCGTCAATAATAGATGAGCTGGGATCGCTGATGCCATTTATCAGTGTCACTCATTGGTGAACAGCGCCAGCGCGTAAGAGCCAATCACAGCACTTTCTGTTGAGCATGTGAACAATCATAGGCGTTTAACAAATTGCTTGACAACACACAAAAAGCAAGCGGGATAATATTTACATTTGTTTATTTGCTTTAAGTGCTCATGTTGATCTGTGCATGCACTTGAGTTTTGTTAGATGCATTAAAAAAAGTTTTTCTTTTTATTTTCTGTATTACAAATACAATGTATTTTAAAATTATACATTTTAATACAAGAATTGCTGTGCTGTGGAGTAAAATATAAAATTGTGTATGGAAAGCATCGGTAATGCACCATGATGCACCAACATTGCCATAGCAAACTGTAAGATATTTAAACTTGGGATTGCCTGCTGGGTATTTTAAGGTGCTATTTGTTTTTATTAGATTATTTTTAGATTTACTGTTGCACTTTATTCTTTTTAAGTCAGGCTTCTCCTGTTCTTCTCACATGCATTTCCTGCCACATTATTAGTGTATCTCTCTCTGTTAACAACAAGGGTTTTACATGTGATAAATGTAAGGAAACAGGCTGACAGAGAAGATCTCAGTAGTAGAGACACACATCCAAACTTTAATTTAGGATAGTAAGAGTGCTAGGTCTCTAAATACGTTTTTGGATGTGACTAGCCTAGCATGCCATGCAAATTGCTTTGGTTGTTGCATCTTCGCAGAGAGACGGCTGGGTTACTGTGAGAGCATATTAAGGTGGGAGAAAACTCTGTAATTCCATTCCAACATCAAACAGGTTTAGCCCCCTCAGTGATGAGCCCACTGAGGAAACTGATGAAAGTGCCCTGGTAATTGGCAACTCCATTGTACAAAATGTGCAAATAGAGATACCAGCCACTATAGTCAAATGTCTGTCGGAGCCAGAGCAACTGACATCATGTCAAATTTAAAAGTACAGACTAAATCTAAACGTAAGTTCAGCAAGATCGTTAGCCACATCGGTGCTAATGATGTTCGACTCTGTCAGTCGGAGATCACTAAAAGTAATGTTAAAGAGGTGCGTGACCTTGCAAAGACAATGTCAGACACTGTAATATGCTCTGGTTTTCTGCCCACTTATTGTGGTGACGATTTCCACAGTGGACTCTCATCTCTCGATGGTTGAATGTCAAAGTGGTGCCCACTAAATAACATAAGATTTGTAGACAATTGGCCAAGTTTCTGGGGTAGACCTGACCTATTGAAGAGAGATGATCTTCATCCCACCCGGGCTGGGGCAGTTCTCTTCTCTAGTAATCTGGCATATAGTCTTAGTTTTTGTACTTGACTATCTGGGCTATAGGCTCAACTAACCGTCTGCTAGCCTCCACAGTTTACCAAACTCAGATAATCTTTAGCACATAGAGCCACCTAGATATATTAACATAGACATTGTGTCTGTTCCTCGAACCTCTAAACATGAAAAAACTCCCAAACACATTTAAAGGTAACAATCTAATCAATGTTCATAAAGATAATAAAATAAAACTCAGATTACTGAACATTAAACCACTCTCCTCTAAAACTCTTTTTGTTAATGATTTGATAACCAATCTAAAGCTAGATGCACTTTGTCTAACAAAAACCTGGCAAAAACCAGATGATTACATGACCCTAAATGAGTCTTCACCTAAAGAATTTCTTCCTGCTTTGCTACTATTCGGACGTCTTTGCCTACTGCTCCGCTCTTGGCACCCTTGCTTTTATATTTTATACTCTAACTTTAACTTGAGCCTATCAGCACAGTGCTCATACAACACAGCTTGAAAATCAACATCGGATCTATAAAACTTTGTGGAATACAGCTTTACTAACAAGAGGGGAATTATCGACCAAACAATCCTCCCCCTACTAGCTACTTACATTTCTGAGATGGGAAAACACGGCTGTGAAAATGCCTCTGGATCTGATTAATTCAGAATCTCACTGCTGCACAAACTGCCACAGACTTCTACAAAAGATTGCAGTTTTGAAACAAAGTTACTTGCAATTCGACTAGAACTGCCGGATCACACAGGAGCGCTTCATTTTGGACCCTCACAGCATACAGCCGGTGAGTCCCGTAAATCTACTCCAGCTACTGTTTCGAGCACAGAAAAACAGAATGAAAACTGTTGAAAATAAGCGTGATAACCTATGACATAAACAAGGTGCAAGACCAAAGGGTACTCCCGGGGTCAGATCATAACAGAGATGGGGGACTCGATTCATATAGCTTGACTTGAGTCAGGCTTAAGTCACGAAATTGAGGACTTGAGACTTGCTTTACAAAAATCCAAAAAAGACTCGACTTGACTTGGACTTGACTGTCATGACTTGAGACTTGAATTGGACTTGAGTTAAATGACTCGAAATAATTTAACAATATAACAATATATATATAATTTAATATATAACCGTTTGTTATATATTGTGCATTTAACAACAAAACAAAAACGAAAGTTCTCAGTCACGCATGCGCAGTATTAACAGCTCCTCGGTTTTCAGATCGGTCCGAAAAATTCAGGTTCTCTGTACTGCTCCGAATAAAGCACAGCAACCGATTCCTGACTCGAGTTGATGATTTTTTAAGTGGATAACTTGGGATTTTTTTTTTTCATGTCAGAGGGAGTGCCAGGCAAGTTAAAAAGTAGGTAACTTTAAGTAATTTGTGGATTAGTGTTTATTGGAAATGCAAACCATTTAAAAAAATCAGATGGATTTGCTGAACTGGATCAATCGGTTCATCAAGAAGAACCACTGAAAACGAGTCATTAGAACGATTCATTTGGACTTTACTTGGGCGGTCCGCCCAGTATATTAACGGCCGTCCAAGTATATTTAGTGACATGTTTTTTTACTATTATTATCATTCTTCTACACTATTTTGTATCCGCCTTATATAACCAAACATCCGAGATCGATGTCGTGAAAAATGCTCTCTCGTTTACCCATTTTATTCTGTGCGCGTGTGAACTGACCTGTCAGCACCCCCGCACTGCAGACCCACAGAGACGTGCCTTTTCGTCCGGCCGGCTTTCTAATGGTTCTAAAATGTCCGGCATTAGGCTTTTGCTTTCTAAAGCTGTCGTTCGTTAATCATATGTGATTTTGCATTATCTTTTTTATTTAAGGCTACTTTCACTTGGCTTTGCAGCTGACTGCATGCACAGTCATGAGAGAAACATTCAATAATTCATTTCTGAGTCTAAACGACTCAGAATCTTTACTATATACTCGGAGAAGACGAAATGACTGGTCTAAACTGGCTGCAAAATATACCTACACCATTAGTAATAGTTAATCAACGCATTTGCCTTATTTAAATAAAATACATGTTTTAATTTTGTAAATGTGATCATTTTTAGAGATATTGTTTTTATTCCCTTTTCTGTAATTTATTTCGTATTTGCTGTATATTTTATTAATTTGGTGATATCATTAGGCTATAATACAGCATAGGCTATTTTATATACATATCTAAAATGCTTTTGCATTCAAGTTTGCGTTGAACTTGAAAGAGAGAAGCAGATTTGATCTGTCAGCGGTAGGCATGGGCCAGTATAAGATTCTGACGGTATGATAACCTTGGATAAAAATATCACGGTTTCACGGTATTGTGCTCACTGCTCTAAAATATATTCTTTTTAAATGTCTGGGTAAAAAAAAATTAAAAAGAAATTTCCCTTTGAAAACAATATATTCTATTTTTGAAAGATTTATAATATTTTGGAGCAGTAAACAGGTCAGGCTAAATGATTCAAATGAATCATTGACTTCTGCTGTCTTCATTAGTTTCGAAAACACAGATTTCTTTACAATTTAAAATGGCATCTTTGGATTTTTTTTCTGCTGGAGATACTGTTGTCCTTCAAAACAAACAAAAAAAAGTAAATAAAAAAATCTCACACATACCTTAGGGACGGTATTACAGAACATTTTGGCGGTATTAAAACCTTAATTTATCCAAACCGTGGTATACCTTGAAAACGGTTATTGTCCCATGCCTAGTCAGCGGTGCACATGGCTCTTGATTAGCATAAAGGTAAGAGAAAGTAGATGTCTTTTTTTAACGATTTTTTATATTTTTTACTTTAACCCATTGAAAAACAGTGTATAACAGTGTCATAATAAATGAAATTATTTAAAAAAAAAAAAAGAAGAATTAAGTTAGGCAAAACAAGAAACCATTTCAGATCATGAATCTCAAAACCTGTCTTTAATGTATATGTGAAATGGGCTATATATAATATCTGGAATCTAAAGGTTCAAAATTGCCTTTAGAGTTTATTCTTAGCAATGCATATTACTAATCAAAACATTTTTGTTGGAGTTATTGAAATGTACAAAATGTCTTTGAGGAAGATGATCTTTACTTTTAATACAATAATAATTTTTGTAATAAAAGAAACAATAATTTTGATAAATTAATTAATTTGATAATAATTTTTCTTTTCGACCAAAAATGTACCTGTGCACTATACGATTGCTTTTGTGATTTAGGGTCTCGTTTAATTAATAGTAAGATATTTTAATGGCTTTGAAATAAGCACACACATTCCCCTAAGCAGAAAGCCATCCCAGTCCGACAAAAATTGACTTGACTTGCTTGAGAAGGTTATGACTTGAGACTTGCTTGTGACTTGTACATGTGTGACTTACTCCCACCTCTGGATCATACGCGGCTGCATTAGCGTTCTCTACCCCAAATACAGCTCGGACTCAAATAGAGCTTCAGAACAGATATGAAGTTGAGTAATATGGGTGAAGAATCCCCAAATGCAGTCAAACAAAGATCGCATGATTCAGCAAATATTTCTGCATGGAACGAAGGCTCAAGGCTGACTTGACAGTGGCATTCTGCTCCTATCGCACCTGAGATAATAACAGTAGTTGTAGGAGAATCAATAATCAGGAATTTTGGGAGCAGAGCTACAATGACATACTGCCTCCCTCATGCAACAGTTTCTGATGTCAACAAAGAACTTGAGGAAATTCTGAAGAAGCACAAGACTGCAAAAAGGATTACCATCCCTGTGGGGGAAGAATGATATTCGGAAGGAGCATTCAGAACTGCTCAAGAGAGACTGTGAACTCTTGGAAAGATTGAAAATTTAGCCGTTCATCGATGGACCACTCCCTGCAAGAGGGACAAATATGTTTTCATGGCTTCTTGGCCTAAATGTATGGCTGCAGAAAACATGTAACAGGAAAGCACTGAATTTCATTGACAACTTCAATCTCTTCGGGAACCAAAAACAACCATGTACATCAGATGGCTGTCATCCAAACAAACTTGGTGCAAAGGTGCTAAAGAACAATATCTATTTCTCCATCATCCATTGGCTGTGTGTGCCACTGAACTCAACCCAAATGGCACACACACACACACACACACACACACACCTAGTAAATGTCAGAATGACTACAGGACTTCAAATCAGCTCCTGAGTGGACTTGGGGCTGATGCACCACAAAAGGACAGTGATAACACCCCACAGCCACAACAACCACTGTTCATTGACACACTGCCGCCTGCGCCCTGCACACTGAGCTCAGAACAGCATCAACTCTCAGCACTCAACAATGATCCTCAGGAAAATAGCCAGTACAATATATTCCAGCAGCCTGAATCTCCAGACCCACAGCCTCTGTCACCAGACATGCTCTCATTGTTACCTTGCTTACCTCTCTTGGGTTTTTCAAAAAGATGGATGAACTGGTGTTTGCTGGAACTAAACTTTCACACTCCATTGCTGCAAGCCCCCAGTTATCAACCAAAAAGCGACTTGCTCCACAACCACCTCCGAGCCCACCTGGAAAAGCCCTCCGACTCTTGCCACACCACCAAGGCAAACAACGCCCCATCTTCAGCTGGTGAACACAACAGCTCTCAGTTATGTGTGTCAGGTGCCTGCTTAGATAACAGTATCTTTATCAAATGTTTACAGAACAAGCAGGAACCCAGTGTGCCTGTAACTTCCTCTACTCAGATATGTGTTGTATTAGGTGACAGAAAACCAAAGGCCTCTTCAAGCTGTATAGCAAATCATTCAAATCTGATGTCTATTAAATGTAGATCTGAGACTACTGTAGGGAAATTAGCTAAAATTGGTAAGTTAGCATGTGTAAACATACAATCACTTAACAATAAAACACAAATTGCCTGGATTTTATGCTTTTAAATGAAACTTGGCTAAATGACAGTTGTAGTGCAGCAGCCCTGAATGAAACAGCTCCTTTAAACTTTGAATTTGAGTGTTTGCAGAGCTAATAAAGGCATCACTGCCCTGTTTAAAGATGTCTATGAGTGTAGACAAGTGTCATTTGGTGACCATTTATAATATCTGAGTATAGCACTAAAAGGTGTTCCACGCATTTTACTAATCATTATTTACAGAAAATATTATCCAACTTTTATTGATGATTTTACAGAGTTGCTATCAATAGTAACCTCTGAATTTAACTATTTTACTATTGCTTGGAATTTTAATATTCACATTGACAATCCAGAAATCAATGCTGTAAACCAACTTTTAAGTGTTTTTAACACTTTTGATCTGACTCAGCATGTTCAAGGACCCACACACAATCGTGGACACACTCTTGATCTACTTAGAACTAAGGATTTACGCATCGACTGTTGTTAAGGATGTTGTATCGGATAATTTTTGTATTTTTTTTGATATATTGATCACTTCAGCCATTGAAGACAGATCTGGCCCTGTCAGAAAGAGATGCATAAATGAGAACACTAGTGAGCAGTTTATGATAGCCATATCGCTAGCACCAAGCATTTCGGCAGACTCTGTTGATTCTCTCCTTGATTTGTTTAACTCTAAAGTTAAGAATGTCATAGATGACATTGCTCCTGTTAAAGCCAGAAAGAGGACTGGGAGACAGAAAGGACCTTGGACAAGTTCAACAACAGTACAAATAATGAAAAGACAATGTAGAAAAGCTGAGCATATGTGGATGAAGACGAAACTAGTATATTATAATATCTACATAGACAGTCTTCATGCTTTTAATGTGGAACTGCAAGGCAGACTTTTTCAAGCATATAAACAGCAACCGAAATAAGCCTGCACCCTCTTTGCAATGGTAAAGAGACTCACAACCACCCCAGTAGGATTCCCAGTGAGCTACTCTCTGAAAGCAAATGTAATGAGTTTGCTCATTTCTTTACTGACAAGATCAATAATATCAGAAAGGCAATCAGCTCATCCAATCAGCCAAGTTGTGTCGACGTCAGACAAGCTCAACCACAACTTTATGTATGATTTCGTGGCAATTGATGGTAAAATCTTAGAAGAGATTGTGCAAATTATGAAAACATCAACCTGCAGTCTTGACACGCTTTCCACATCATTCTACAAAAAGGTGTTTAACTGTTTAGAAATGGATCTTCTGAAAGTGGTAAATGCTTCACTTCCCTCAGGGATTTTTCCAAACTCACTTAAAACTGCAGATGTTAAACCCCTCTTGAAAAAGAGCAACCTGGATAACACTCTATTGAGCAATTACAGGCCAATCTCAAATCTCCCTTTTATTGGAAAAATCATTGAAAAGGTTGTTTTTAACCAGGTCAACAAGTTCTTTAGCTTCAAGGGGAGTTTAGACAATTTACAATCTGGATTCAGAGCACATCACAGTACAGAGAACGCTCTTATAAAGATAATCAATGATATATGCCTAAATACAGATTCAGGCAAACTAACAGGGCTGGTATTGCTTGATCTCAGTGCTGCATTTGACACGGTCGATCACAGCATACTTCTGGATAGCCTGGAAAACTGGGTTGGGCTGTCTGGGACGGTACTCAAATCCTTCAGATCTTACCTTGAAGGGAGAGATTACTATGTCAATATAGGTGACCATATGTCGAGGTGGACACTCATGACATGTGGAGTCCCACAAGGTTCAATTCTGGCACCTCTCCTGTGCAACCTTTATGTGCTCCCTCTGAGCCAAATAATGAGAAAGAACCAAATTTCCTACCACAGCTATGCTGATGACACTCAGATCTACTTAGCCTTACTGCATAATGACTACAGCCCCATTGACACCCTCTGCCAATGCACTGATGAAATTAACAGTTGGATGTGCCAAAACTTTCTTCAGTTAAACAAAGAGAAAACTGAATTCATTGCATTTCGGAACAGATATGTGGTTTAAAGGTGAATGTGTACCTTGGCTCTCAGGGTCAAACAACAAAAAAATAAGGTCAAGAATCTTGGTGTGACTCTGGAGTCAGATATGAGTTTCAATAGTCATGTCAAAGCAGTTAGTAAATCAGCATACTATCATCTCAAATACATTGCAAGAATTAGATGCTTTGTTTCCAGTAAAGCCTTAGAGAAACTTGTTCATGCTTTTATCAGCAGCAGAGTGGATTACTGTAACAGCCTCCTCACTGGCCTTCCCAAAAAGACAGTCAGACAGTTGCAGCTCATCCAGAACGCTGCAGCCAGGACTCTGACCAGAACCAGAAAATCAGAACAAATCACACCTGTTCTCTCAGGTCTTGACACTGGCTCCCAGTTACATTTAGAATAGATTTTAAAGTATTACTATTTGTGTATAAATCACTAAATGGCCTAGGACCTTAATAAATTACATATATGCTGTCTGAATACAAACCTAACTGTTCACTCAGATCTTTAGGATCATATAAACTAGAAATTCCAAGAGTTCAGTCAAAGCAGGGTGAATCAGCTTTCAGCTACTACGCCCCTCATTGCTGGAATCAGCTTCCAGAAATTATCAGATGTGCTCCAACATTAGGTATATTCAAATCCAAACTGAAAACACAGCTGTGCACAGTTTAGCTGTGCCTTTACTGAATGAGCACTGTGATACATCCGACAGATCACACTATTATGTGTTTCTTTTCTTTTTCATTGTTGTATAACCTGTTTTAACACATTTTTATCTGTTTTAATTAGTTTTTAATCATTTTTATTATTTGTTTTTATTTTCTTATACTTGTCTTTTTTATTCCTGTTTATGTAAAGCACTTTGAATTGCCACTGTGTATGAAATGTGCTATATAAATAAACTTGCCTTGCCTTATTACAGACACGAGCCTCATATATAGTAATATTTTTAGTGTCACTCAGCGATCTGACTTCAAATATAATTAATTTGAAGTAATAGTGTTGCATATTTCAGTGTGCAATTTAAACAATAAATTTCAATCTAAATTTATGTTGGCAACTGTATATAGGCCTCCAGTGCACCATACCGATTTTACAAAATAATTAGCTGATTTCTTATCTGAAATAGGTCTGGCCACAGAAAAAGTTTTAATTGTTGGTGATTTTAATATTCAAATAGTGTTGGAAATGTATTTATTACTTTTGGCTGTCTTTTTTCTTTCTATAAATGTAGCTGTGTCTTGTTTATGTATGTAATTTAGCTGTGTCATGTTCATGTATGTAGGTCAAGAGGGGCCAGGGACTGTGGTGCAAAGGCCAGATAATACAGAACATAATGGACCACACCCGGCCAAGTCCTAGAAATCCAGTTGTTTACTTGATTGTATAAAAGTGGTTAGAGGGAAAGAGTTGTCATTGCAGATGGCCTGAATATACATGAGGGACACCTCCAACCCGAAGCTCTGTATCTATTGAATTATTTAATTGTTATTAATAAATTGCTAATACTTTTGCATTGAAGAAAACCTATTCCAACAATAGATAATGAAAAAGATGCTTTAAGTCTGGCATTCTTAGATATACTAGCCTTTGTTGGAGTGAAACAGCATGTCTCAGGGCCAACTCATTGGCATAATCCAAATATCATATTGTATCAGTTAATGAAGAGGCATCATACAGATCAAAAGTACACTGTGGGGTACCACTTCTTGGTTCCTTCCTTTTATCATTAAATATATGATGTTTAAATATATAATAAAGATATCATTAAAAAAAACATGGAGATAGTTTCCACTGTTATGCTGATGATACACAACTTTAGATTTCCTCTCAACCGGATAATTTGTACAAACTTATGAAATTTATAGCTGATATGAAAAAATAGATGACTAAAAACTTCTTATAACTAAATTTAGATAAAACTGAGGTCCTGCTTATTGGACCCAAACACCTCACACACACAAAAAACTAGAACACTGTCTAACCCTTAATGGATTGTCAGTTCAGTCCTCATCTTCAGTCAAAAACTGTGAGGTGATTTTTGATAGCAACCTGTCATTTGAAGGCCAGATTTCAAACATCTGTAAAACTGCATTTTTCCATGTTAAAACTGTTGCCAATCTTCGACATATGCTATCAATGTCTGATGTGGAAAAGCTTTTTCATGCTTTCATGACCTCTCGATTAGACCATTGTAATGCGTTACTGGGTGGTTGCCCTGTTGGCCTAATTAAAAGAAAAACTTCAGCTGGTTCAAAATGCAGCTGCTTGAGTGCTTTCTAGAACAAAGAAATATGATCATATTACTCCAGTTCTTTTATCGTTGCATTGGCTCCCTATTAAATATCATACAAATTTTAAAAATGTTATTGACTACCTAAAAAGCCCTGAATGGCTTAGCTCTCCAGTATTTGAGGGAGCTGCTGGTGTATTATAGCCACTTACGTCCCCTACACTCAATTAATTCTAGACAATTGATTATTCCCAGAATATCAAAATTAACTGTAGGCAGCAGATCTTTCTCATATCTGGCATCTAAACTCTGGAACAGCCTTCCTAGCACAGTTTGGAAAACAGACACACTCTGTTAAAACTAGATTAAACACACATCTCTTTGCATTACCATACACATAAAACACAAATGCTTTCGAAATCCAAATCCTCTGAAGGATTGTTAGTCTGCATTACTTAGGGCAACCGGAGCAGGGAACACTTCTTAAAAGTCATTATACTTTGAACGGCATCTACGTTTATGTTAGTCTGTTTTTTTATTATTCCAGAGGTTTCCATAATCCTAGACGAGGCCGTATCCTTAGCAGATGCTGTGGTGGTCATAGAAGAGTGGAGACCATGAGACTGATTCCTTAAAGTCCCCAGTGAGAAACGAGTCTCCGCACTGATCACGTGGGCCAGCCTGTACACCAGCTGGTGACCCTCTCACCACGTCCAGGGTTTTCAGTCTCCAGCGCCTAGATAGTAGCTCTGCACAGGACGTTTGGCCAGAGGAAAAATGGTTGTGCCCAACTGAGCCTGTTTTTTTTTCCTTTACTTTCATCAATTGGAGAAGTTTGTTCCTTGCCTTTGTTCCGAAGCGTGGTGATTTGCATATGCATTCTGGGTGTAAGCAGATGCAGAAATGTTTAACGTTTCTTAAAATGTTAATATGTTGCACACGTATTAACATAAAATACACCAAATTAGCTTTGCAGGGATACGATACATGAACCGTCTAAGATCTGGTTTAGCTGTGGTAGAGTTAAACATTGGTTGCAGGAGTATTAACACCAAAATATTAAATGAGCAAGATATTTGTTGCAAAACACCTGATTACACAAAGAGAGAATAAAGGTTAACATTAAAAGCATAAGTCTTAAGCAAGGAGTGTATAGGAGCTTGACCATGTTTCTGTGTCCATTTCTGAGCAGGCATTCCTTTGCGTCGTAAATACCTTTGGAATTGTATTACACACTGACCATCCATTCTTCCTGAGTAGGAAAGATTGATGGTGTATTATTTGTTGAATAAAGCAAAATAATTATGTGTCTCGCAAAACGAGATATAGTAGTGTATCTCGCTCTCCGCCATTTTTTTTACTGATAGAGGGGAAACACATGCTGGTCAGGACGAACAGCTTGGCAACGGTAGTTTATATCAACCACATCGGGGTATACACTCTCGCCACATGTCTCAGCTTGCTCACCGTCTGCTCCTTTGGAGTCATACGTGGCTGAAATCGATTTGTGTCATTCATATCCCTGGCGACCTCAACCATGTAGCTGATGTGCTCTCACGGCAGCTTACACATCTGATATGGGAGCACTTTAGAGAAGCCCAGGCTGATCTGTTTGCTTCTCTCGAGACCACCCATTGCCAGTGGTTTTACTCCCTGACCGAGGCTCCCCTCATTTCCCCAGTTCCCCTTACGCATTTCCCCCAGTGAACCTACACACAAACACTCTGTGCAAGGTCAGGGAGGACGAGGAGCAGATCCTGTTAGTTGCACATCTCTGGCCCAATCCAACCTGGATATCAGAGCTCTTTCTCCTCTCAATGGTCCTTCCCTGGCAGATCCCTTTGAGAAAAGACTTTCTCAGGGACAGGGCACCATCTGGCACCCACGTCCAGATCTCTGGAACCTTGTGTGGTCCATAGACGGAGCGCGGAGGACTTGGGTGACCTACAGGTTTTGGTGGTTAACACGATGACTCTGACGAGAGCCCCCTCTATGAGGCAAGCCTATGCCCTGAATTGAAGTATGTTTACTGAATGGTGTGTTTCTCGAAAAGAAAACCCTCAGACATGCCACATCAGTGTTGTGCTTTCTTTCCTTCAGGTGCTTTCTTTGTGGAGGCTGTCAGCCTCCACACTGAAGGTTTACGTTGCTGCCACCTCCGCTCATCATGACGCGGTGGATGATGGTATCGTGGGAAGGCATAACCTCATCATCAGGTGGTTAAATTCAATTTAATTCAATTCAATTCATGTTTATTTATATAGCGCTTTTACAATGTAGATTGTGTCAAAGCAGCTTAACATAGAAGTTCTAGTAAAGTCAAGACTTCAAAGTTGAAGTTCAGTTTAGTTTCAGTTCAGTGTGGTTTAGATTTCCCTGCTGAAAGTTCAAACACCAAAGAGCAAATCCATGGATGTGCAGCTCCACAAGTCCTGATCCAAGCAAGCCAGTGACAACAGTTGCAAGGAAAAAACTTCACCAACTGATGAAGTGAAGAAAAAAACCTAGAAAGAAACCAGTCTCTGTTTGGCACGACCATATTTCTTCTGGCCAAACTTCCTGTGTGGAGCTGCAGTCTAGGCGCAGGCGGCTGGAGAAGCTGGACGTCTATTGTGGAGAACTGTAGGTGTGAGTAGGTCACCAGCGGGTGGTCAGACAGGCCCACAGTATCACTGCGGGGTCTCGTTTGTCACTGTGGTCTTTCAGGAATCAGTCTCATGCACTCTATTTCTCCATGACCACCACTGCATCAGCTCAGGATAGGGCCTGGTCTACGATTATGGAAATCAGCTGAAGACAGGTCTACTGGTTGCATTGGCATCAATCAAGAGGGTCAGGGACCTGGAGGCATTTTTGGTCAGTGATTCGTGCCTAGAATTTGGGTCGGCCTACTCTCTCTCTATATCCTAAGATCTGAGGTAGTGAGCCTGCAAGCGCTGCCCACGGAGGAGGCAGACCCAGCGATTTTATGTGGACAACACTCAGGAATTTTACATATTCCGAGCAGCTCTTTGTCTTTAATGGTGGTCGGCAGAAGGTAAGTGCTGTATCAAAACAGAGATTGGCCCACTGGATAGTAGATGCCATCTCTCTCACTTATCAGTGCCAGGACGAGCCGCGTCCCCAGGGGGTGAGAGAGCATTTGACTAGGAGTGTCATCTCCTCTTGGGCATTAGCACGCAGCACCTCTCTAACAGACATCTGTAGAGCTGCGGGCTAGGGGACACCTAAAACATCTGTGAGATTTTATAATTTTTGAGTGGAATTTATTTCCTCATGCGTGCTGGTTAACTCCGATGAATGAGGAAACTCGGTTTGGTGTTAAAACATTTGTTGCGCCTTTCTTTCTAACATGAAGATACGTGCGCTTTTTTACTCTGTTTAGTTGAGTTCCCCACTTAGTGAACCCTACAGAGTTCCTCCGAGGCCCTCAGCACCTGACTCAGCGGAGGAGTCGAGTGCCTGGCCCTTTACGTTGTTGGCGAGCCTGTTCAGAATACAATCAGAATACGAAGCAGACTCATGGGGTATGCCCTCATTTGCATGTACTTTAAGTCGTTCATTCGGACCTGACGAGCAGCTGCATCATCGGGAACCTCAGACTGATATGTTGCTCTTGTGATCGTTAATATGCATGCCTATTTAGTTTATCCACAACAGGTCTTGTGAGCAAACTAGGTTAATATTACTCTTCTAGGTTTATATTAGACTACTTGATGCCTAGTAAAAAAGATTTAACTAGGAATGTACTTTGTTAGTTAAAATAGTTTTTAGACAAATTAAGTATTATTATTAGGCATGTAAACAACATGCATCATGCTGTGTGTATGTATCTGTGAGAGCTGAGAGCAGAGCTCATTAATACTCGCAACCAATCCAAATATGGTAAATTTTGGACTTTCTGATTTAAAGGGTATATTGATGGCATGGATTTTTTTGATTGATGTCCGCTACAGGATGGAAACGCACGCACCCAAGTGGAAATCTTAGTCTGTGTTTTGACCAATCAGGTTAAAACATCTATATGTATGACACAGTTAATGATGTTATGTAAGAGTATAATTGTTGATGTTTTTGAGATTGTAAGCAGAGCGGCATATAAACTCATTTGCAAATGTTGACCTTTACTAAACTTTCTTTTTAATTGAATCTCTTACTCTAGCTCTTCTTCATCAGACAGACTTGTCATTTTTGGGTTCAAACTGTAAAATATCCCTACAATTTTATGGAATAATAAATAAGCATATAAAACTGGTTTCTGGAGATTTTTTAAAATTACCTAAGCCATATACCTACTATGTAGACATCAAAGAACAATTTAATTTATTGACCAATGTAGTATATGGCACCTTTAAGCTGTAGCTTAATAGGTGGGGAGCAATATCCTTTTGTGGCTGTTTAACCCCTTTTGACCACAAAGGTGTCAACAGTAGAAAACCATCTAACTGAAAGCATTTTCAACTACCACTGCAATTGGGTAAAAGTGGCCATGCTCAAAAAATTATAAATCCTGTTTACACTTCATCCATTAGTGATCAGTTTGATGAACATGCACCTTAATACCTGATATAAACAAGCCATGAAGACACTTAAGTCCAGTTTGAGTCACTTCACAGTCATGTTTTTTCCCCTTACTATACTGTCACTTCTCAAACATTCACTATTTATATAAACAATATGAGTCATCTGTAAATACTCTTTTCATATATACCGAAGTTCTTCAGTGTCCATCAGCTGGCTATGGTTGCGTCCCTCATCCAGCTCTTTGGCCACGGCTTCACGCTTTGTCTCAATGCTCTCTAGTTCCTGGATCAGAGATTCCTCTTCTTGTTTTAACTGCTGCAATGCATTCAGTAGACTGGTCTCCTCTTCTTCCGGAAGCTGAGACAGCAGCTCTAAACAGCTTCTGACAATTCACAGGCAATTAAACAACCCACTGGTGTAAAATGTGTAAATAATATATATATATATATATATATATATATATATATATATATATATATATATATATATATATATATATATAATAAAAAAAACTATATGAACTATCTGACCAGGCAAATAGCACCACAGCACTCACAAAAAATAAAATAAAAATAGTTTGTTACAGTAATGATGTTATTGTGTGTTACTGACTTGTAATTCTGGCACTCGTTCTCTGTGATGTTGAGTTGTGTGTCCAGGTGGTCCAATAATGTGTCAGTGCACTCCTCACAAAGTGGGTGATCAATATCTGTCTGACCAGACATGATGTCGAACAGATTGCTCGTCACCTATGGGAAAAACGCACACATGAAACCTCTGCTGTGATCCATCCATCCACTCAATCAATAACGCTTATAATTAGTAACTAGTTAATTATTAATAAATTTGTATATAAATGTTACAATAGTACATCTTTCATTATATTTAAAAATAAAAATTACAATAAACTAAATGTATCTTTAATTTTTTTTTTTTTTTTTTTTATTATTTTTTAGGGGTTTTCACCTTTATTTGACAGGACAGTAGAGAGTATTGACAGGAAAGAATGGGGAGCAGAGAGAGGGGAAGGATCGGCATAGGACCGCGAGGCGGAATCGAACTCGGGTCGCCGTGAACACCGGAGTGCATGTGTCGACGCACTAACCGCTACACCACTGGCGCCGACATGTATCTTTAATTTTAATAGCTTTCCTAGACATTAATAACTGATATTAATCTTATTTGATATTGATCTTATTTCTAGACATTCTTGTCTCGTACTATACAGTCCTGGCTCTGTGTTGTATTTAGCTCTATTTAGAAAGCAATTGTTTCTCATGGGGACATATCAGTGTTTCCCCTACCATTATATAAGCAGGGAGCCCTGCCCTCCAAACGGCTGTACCCGCCCCCCTTGAAGTCACAATAATTGTATTATCTATATTGTGCCAGATCACAACTTTTTTTAATAAACTATGCTAAATAGACTTATGTAATATCTTATTTACACACCAGCATGTCATTTCTGTTCTGGGCTCTCATCACAGCAGCTAAAATATATACAGATGCAGACATCCCAAGTCTCTCGAAAGTTCCGGGAGTCTCCCGCAAATGCATAGAGACTCCCGGATGCCCGTAAAAGAATGGTAATCTCCCGGGAATCGCACGTCTCCCGCCCCATCCTCAAAAACTTCCCACATCCCTCCCCGCTCTTCAGATACGTCGCGCACATCCCATGCTGTGATCTTTGATGCAAGCGGAGCTATCTCCTCTATCTAGTGTCTAATTAGGTCCTCTCCCGGAGGCTCTGCGTGTCTTCCGCAAATTCATACCGGCTACGTGATCCCCAAAATGACTTAAAATACCCGGAAATCATGGCGACGAGAGTAAATGAGCAAGTGAACAGATCGGGAGAGGTCAGTGATGGTCTAACATTACATTTGATAGGTTAAATGAATGGAGCAGTAAAGATATAGCGAGTGCAAATCCCCCCCTCTCTCTCATGAGAGATCTGCTGTCATCAATGGTTATGCATGTATTTAGGCCTTTTTACATTATAACAACTGAAAGTTCTGTTTTTGACAATATTACAAATCCACTAAAAGCTGGCTGGAATTATTAGATAAAACTTTTTTTTAACAAATATTTAATAATATAACTTCTTGTAATACACTCATTGCTTGAAGAAGTAGTTTATAGGCCTATTTCATTTTAGTAAACAAGTATTAAATTTATAGATGTGCATTTTAACTCATTTTCATCTCTCAGCATTTGCAATGTTTTGTCTTCTGCATTGTTTGTCATTTTTCTGTGGCGGTTCATTCTGCTTTGGTGACCCCTGATAAATAAGGCAATAAATAAGCTGAAGTAAAATGAATGGATGAATTATTTTCTGTAAAGCTGCTTCTGGCCATGACATCTTCACATCTAAATTTTTATAAGAGATATGTTTAATAAATGTCTCAATAAATGGGCCAGACATTTCTGACCTTCCATACCAAGAGGCTCAGGAAATGTTCTTCCAGAAGCCCATAAACATTGCAGTGACAAAAGCTACACAATTTGAGAATAAAAAAAATGATATAAAATAAATGTTAATTTATATTTTACAAACGGTTGTACAGTTCAAATAGTTGTTCAGTTATTTACTGCCGTCATTAAAAGACCATGACTCCTTGTGTTAGTGTAAGTCTGAACAGCCACGCTGCATTGGGCTGCATTGCGCCACAGCCCCAATACCCCCCTAAACTGTAAACCTAGGGGAAACACTGCATATGTAAAATCTCCATAGCTCCTCAGTGATTAAACACATGCTATTGGATGAAGATAAATTTGCAGTGGACATCCGAGTGTGTGATCCTATGCACCTGGAACGGTCTCAGAAAAGTCCAAATGCTGTCAGTAAGATTGCAATATTTGTTTTTTTGCTTTTTCTTTTCTTTTTTTTTTTTTAACTTATCTTTATTTATTTATGGCTCAATTTTGATCTGTATATGCCATTTTATTTAAAAAAAGGTGCTTTATTACAAAACGAAAACGCACTAGTGTAAACGGGGGCCTAAAAGGGTCTGGGTTCAGTCTTTAGGACAGTTATGATCACCTGGTGCCAGGGAGTCTGCTGTGAGAATCCCTGGGTGACACCTTTATTCTAACAGGACACTTAACAGATTGCTTCAGTCCTCTCTGTTCAGGATTCAAATGAACACGGCAGATAAGAAAAAAGGAGGGAAAACCCTCTCTTCGCCTTACCTTTCTGCCTACACACAGACATTCCCCAATATTGATAATATATTCTTAAAACCGTCGTGTTTAGTACCATTACGTTTCTCCTGCCATTTTACAACACGATGCATAGTGCATGATAATAACTTATACGGCTTACATTCTTTAATGCTCCGAGTTAAAGTCCATCCGTATGTTTCGGGAGGACCCTCATTATGCATATGAGTGTTCCCCAGACAAAGAAAATCTCCCGCTCAAAACTTTGCCATGAAACCATTGGTCAGTCAGTAGAGAATGGGTGTGACTTGACCCGTAGTTAAAACCCATCTACTCCCTAAAATCAGAGCAGAAAGGTCTCGGCAGAAGGTCTACGCAGAAGTGTCCCTGACAGGGCCCACGTGTACCCACGTGACTCGCCCGAGTCCACGTTTCTTATTTTCCGGCAAATTAAACTCAGTTTAAAGTTTGCGTCTCGCGTATCCTCCGATCTGCGTCACAAGCTCCACACATCAAGAAAGGACTTCTTAAAAGACTTCATCTTCCAAGCAATCAGAGAAGCTTGTGCAAGAAGAGAGACCAACCCAAATTCAGGTATTTAGTCGTACGTTTAAAGCTGTGCCCCTTTATCCAAAAGTCATTGTTATATTTATTTAGTTAAATTAACTATAAGTAAATTCTGAATATTCATAATTAATAATAACTCGTTATTATTGATCATTAATATTCATAAACTGAGTTAATTTTGCTACACAGTTTATTACCAGGTTTTTGTACCATGGCTTAAGACAGCTACTATTGTGCCAATACCGAAATCAGCTAAAACCACATGCTTGAATGACTGGCGTCCGGTTGCACTGACACCCTTCTTCAGCAAGTGCTTTGAGAAGCTGATTAAAAACCACATCTGCTTTGTACTGCCCGCTAACACTGACCCTCTGCAATTTGCATACAGAAACAACCACTCCACTGATGATGCAATTGCTTTCACCTTGCACACTGCTCTGTCTCACCTGGAAAACAAAAACATATTTGTGAGAATGCTGTTTGTGGACTACAGCTCAGCATTCAACACCATAGTGCCTGCCAAGCTGGTGATGAAGCTCCAGGCTCTGGGCCTACACAGCTCTCTGTGCAACTGGATCCTGGACTTCCTGTCAAGCAGATGCCAGGTGGTCAGAATGAACAACATCACCTCATCCACACTGATCCTCAACACTGGTGCTCCACAGGGCTGTGGAGCCCACTCCTGTACTCCCTGTACACACATGACTGTACATCCAAACACAGCTCCAATGTCATCGTTAAATTTGCTGATGACACAACAGTGGTGGGCCTAATCACCGATAATGATGAGACGGCCTACAGAGAGGAGGTGCACGCTCTGATGCAGTGGTGTCAGGAAAACTACCTCTCACTCAACATCAGCAAAACCAAGGAGCTGGTAGTGGATTTCAGGAGAGAGAAGTAAGAAAAAACTCCCATCACCATCAACGGGACACCAATGGAGAGAGTCAGCACTTTCAAGTTTCTTGGAGTACACATTGCTGAGGATCTGACATTGACCGCCCACACAGACGCAGTGCTGAGGAAGGCACAACAAGGCCTCTTCTTCCTCAGGCGTCTCAGGAGGTTTGGAATGAGCCCCCACATCCTCCGCTCGTTCTACACCTGCACTGTGGAGAGCATCCTGACTGGCTGCATCACCACCTGGTACGGAAACAGCACCAGCAGCAATCGCAAAGGTCTACATAGGATGGTGCGAACTGTTGGACGCGTAGTAGGAGGTGAGCTTCCCTCCCTCCAGGACATCTATACCAGTAGGTGCATGAGGAAAGCCAAGAGAATCATCAGCGACTCCAGCCACCCAAGCCATAGACTTTTCTCTCTGCTACCCTCAGGCAGATGGTTTCGCAGCATCCGGTCATGCACCAGCCGACTGAAGGAAAGTTTCTTCCCTCAGACTATCAGGCTGATGAACACTTAACACACCCCACACAAACTCTTCCATACCCCGTACTGCACACCATCAAGATGTAGCATGCACTGCACTTTAACAAATCCATACTTAAAACAATACTGCCTACAACTATGTGTACACCTATCCATCGTACGTATCGCTGTCAACATTGCCAATTTTACATTGTCTTGTTTTTTTTGTGAGTATGTTGTTGTATATTGCACTGTCTGTATTTTGCACCGTCTGTATTTGCACTATCTGTATTTTGCACTGTCTGGAGCCAGCACCTAAGCTTTTCACTCATCATAGCACACGTGCTGCTGATGATGTGACAATAAAAGTGATTTGATTTGGATTTGATTTGATAATTTACACCATCAACCCAGACAATATACAGTACCACTACAGACTATTAAAAATTTCTATTCTAAAATTCTACTAAAAAGTTCTATACTTCTTAAAATCAAAAGTTGATAGAGAAAAGATCAATCTTTTTCCTAACAACTATATGCATAAATAAAAAGAGAAAAAAAAGAATCACAAAATACAGAAAACTGTTATATATTTTTGATACTGTGGACAATATTTGTGGGAAGTCTTTTTAGTTCGTGAAAGTCAGGGAACTGGATATTTGTGACTTGAGAGTGGGAACCCTAATATCTGCAGATTATCATAGATTACCTAGTCAAGATCGTTAACCTAATTGTTTTTACATACTGCAAATAGTGTTGCACGATATATCGATACTAATAAAAGTATTGCGATACCCTGGCTCTCAAAACTACACGATTCCGCATTTTTTAGTAACAGCAGTAGTTGTGAGTGCTCATCAATAGGGGCAGTGTGGGAGCCACGTGCTTCTTCTATGGCAAACTGAGTGTGTGTGTTGAGCTGGTGAATTCACACACACTCTCTCCATAGTGACAAAACAATACAGTGTACCCCCACAGCTCAGCTTGTGGACAGAGCTGATTCATTAAGTAAAATTTGGAATTATTTTGCACGTGTTGCTGACAGTCATGGCAAGTCCATGAATATCACAAAGCCTGTGTGTACTGTGACAGCCCGCGTGCAAAACACGTACACCTGTGCCCTGCTTGAAGCTTGGAGGAAGAATGTAAAATATTCACTCGTTTTCCATATTACATTGATAATAAATAGACGCCTGTGCTGCTTTGTGTTAACAGGCTGAGAACGAAACAACATTCTCCAAAGTTCAGTTGAGCCAAAAGTAAAAACAGCAGCTGATCGTGCTGTCCTTAATATCTGAGATACAGCAAAGCAAATCACATATTTAAATTATATAAAATATGTTATGAAGTTAATGTTTTGATTTCAAGGATATTAAAAAAATCATACATGCACAAATATGCTAAATATATTCCAATATACTGCAAAAATTAATAACATAAGCCTGAATTATTATTATTTTTACTTCAAAAATGTGGCATACACAAATGGAGCTGTGTTGTACTCACCTTTAAATTTCCATTTTTTACATTTTGTATTGAAATTGGGATTTTCTTTTGTACCAATTTGTTGAGTCTAAATTTGTCATATGGTGTGACAAAATTTTTATTTTATTTCATTGATATCAGCTTTATTTGAAATAAAATAAAAATGGATTATCTTATTGTGACTTCACCATACATCTTTACAATAAGATTTAACATTTTGTTTTTGTGCAGATTGATTTTTTTAATGAGACAGTGTGTAAATTACAACAAATGTGACATACTGAGATATTTTCTCATATCAGTATGGTCACACTTAACCTCGGACAGTCACACCACATGATAAGCATGTAAGTAGAGGTCTGTAAGCATCATCTAAAGCTATGGGATGTTGTAATATTATCTTGTCAGAGGAACAACATAAATGTATATCTTATTAACAAATACCCATTTTTATTAGTAGATGACATAATGGACAGCTAAAAATGCATGTCACGTCATTCACCCCTATAATATTATATAAATATATAATAATTGAGAACCAGATAAAAAAAGGGATGTCCAATTTGTTCTATAGTTTTTTTAAACAAAGTTGTAACAATTTTATTTATGTTAAAACAGCTTGGCTGGATTGCTGACAAAATTATTTTTAATTCTATATTTGTTTTACTTTTTTTTTAAAAAAATGGTTCTAATCTGTTTCAGCTGACTGCAAACACTGAGTGTCTATTACTAAATAATATTTTAAAAGAAGAAAAAAAAATATGGTGTAGTATCAATTTAGCATTGGTATCGTGATATTTCATTTAAGTATTGTATCAAAGTCAAAATGTTGGTATCGTGACAACACTAATTGAAACAATGATATATCTTTTTTTTCTACTTTGCATATAATGTCACCTCAACCAGCCTGTAGAAAGTCAAGCTGTGGATCACCTTGTAGATTAACAAAAGGTGAGATATAATTTTGAGAATATATGTTATATTTACTTACTTTAATCTCCACAAATCACTGAATATACAGTGAGGGAAATAAGTATTTAATCACACTGTGATTTTTCAAGATCTCCTACTTAGAAATCATGGAGGGGTCTAGAATTATCAGTATAGGTGCAATTTCACTGTGAGAGACAGAATCTAAAAATAAAAATGCAGATATCACATTGTATGACTTTTTAACAATTTATTTGTAAATTACTGTGTGAAATAAGTATTTGATCACTTGCTTTTCAGCCAAATTTCTGACCCTCAAAGACCTGTTATTTTGCTTTAAAATAGTCCAGCTACACTCTGCTCATGATTCTAATTTAGTAGCACTTGTTTGAGGTCACTAGCTGTCATAAAGACACCTGTGCACCCCACAATCAGTCAAAAGTCTAAGTAGCAACATGGCCAAAACCAAAGAGCTGTCAAAAGACACAAGAGATGAAATTGTAGACTTTCATAAAGCTGAAACTGCTACGGGGCAATTGCCAAGAAAGAGCAACTGTTGGAGCAATTGTCAGAAAATGGAAGAGGCTAATGATGACTGTCAATGTCCTTCAGACTCGGGCCCCACGGAAGATATCTCCTCGTGGGGTATTAAAGATGCCAAGAATGGTCTAGAATCAGTCCAGAATTATGCGGGAGGAGCTGATCAATGCCGTGAAGAGAGCTAGGACCACCGCTTTCAAGGGTACTATCAGTAATACAGTAAGATGTCATGTTTTAAAACCATGCATCGCACGGAAGGTTCCCCTGCTTAAGTTAGCCCATGTCAAGACCCATCTGAAGTTTGCCAGGGACCATCTGGATGGTCCAAAGTATTCATGGGAGAAAGTCCTGTGGTCAGATGAGACCAAAGTAAAACTTTTTGGTCTTACTTTTTGGTCTAACTCTATTCACCGAATTTGGAGAAAGAAGTATGATGTGTATCATCCCAATAATACCATACCTACAGTGAAGCATGGGGCTGGAAGCATCATGTGTGTGCAAACCTGGTGAAGAACTACAGGAACCCTTTGACCTCTGTAATTGTTAACAAAGGCTTCTGTACTAAATATTAAATATGCTTGACTCAAGTGATCAAATACTTAATTGATACAGTAATTTACAATTAAATTGTTAAAAAATTATATAATGCGATTTCCTAATTGTTTTTTTTAGATTCTGTCTCTCACAGTTGAATTGCAATTATGCTGAAAATTCCAGACCCCTCCATAATTTCTAAGTAGGAGATTTTGAAAAATCACAGTGTGATTAAATACTTATTTCCCTCACTGTATTTTTTTTGAATATATCATAGAATTTGATTGCGATTTGTTTTCAAACATTTCTCTCAGTCATGCCAGAGTCTTGAGCGTCAGCTACCCAATATCCTTTCATCAGAAACCACCAGATGAGCAATCAGCAGCTACTGCATCATTATGGATAAAAAGGTCATCTTGTGGCTGGGAAACATATCATTCACACTATTTACACAAGACATGCTTGATGATATTCCCAAGGTCCATTCTGTTTTTCATACAGGTTTACAGCATTTATATCTTCATTCAGACTGCTATCTTTGGTATTTATGACCAAAGAAACATTAAACATGAAAGATTTGCAAGCCAAATTGCTCTTTGGAGTTTATAAATTAATTTCAGTAAAAAACTATGAGTGACACTATATTTATCTTTCAAAATGCTCTGAGGAAACAACAAATTTAATTGTCAAAACAACTGTAGATATGCCAGCTCTGTCTATGAGTGGACCAAAAACTGGACCAGACCTTTTGAGTACTGGTACATCCCTGCGTCTCTGTTATTGTCAAGTTGTAGGGAAATGGTGTTTCAAACAATATTATTGTATGTTGTAAAAAGTATGGAAGTATAATTACATAAATGTTCATACAAGTCTAGCCCCCTCAGTGATGTACCCAGACACCAGCCAACATAGTCAAATGTCTGCTGGGAGCCAGAGCACCTGACATCATGTCAAATTTAAAAGTGCTGACTAAATCTAAACATAAGATCAGTGAGATCATTATCCACGTTGGTGCTAATGATGTTCAGCTACGTCAGTCGGAGATCATTAAAAGTAATATTAAAGAGGTGTGTGATCTTTCAAAGACAATGTCAGGCACCGTAATATGCTCTGGTCCCCTGCCTGCTTATCTTGGTGATGAGTTTCACAGCGGACTCTCATCACTCAATGGGTGGATGTCAAAGTGGTGCCCACTAAATAACATAGGTTTTGTAGACAATTGGCCAAGTTTGACCTATTGAAAAGAGATGGTTTTCATCCCACACAGACTGGGGCAGCTCTCCACTCTAGTAATCTGGCATATAGTCTTAGTGTTGGCATTTGACTAACTGGGGCCCAGGTCAGGGAGCAGACACATTGGCTTAACCAACTTTCTGCTAGCCTCCACAGTTAACCTAACTCAAATAATCTTCAGCACATAGAGCCACCTAGATATGAGAACATAGAGATTGTGTCTGTTCCCCAAACCTCTAAATATAAAAAAAACTCCCAAACCCATTCAAAGGTAACAATCTAATTGATGTTCATGAAATAAAAAATTAAGCTAATCAAAGATAAAACTCGGATTATTGAACGTTAGATCACTCTCCTCTTAAACTCTTTTTTTTAATGATTTGATAACTGATCTAAAGCTTTGCACTTTGTCTAACAGAAACCTGGCTAAAACCGGATGATTGCATGCCTCTAAATGAGTCTTTACCTGAAGAATATCATTCTAAATATGTAATGGTGGAGGTGAAGGCGTTGGCATAAAATACAGTAATAATTTTTGTATTACTCAGTGATCAGACTTCAAATATAATTCATTTGAAGTAATAGTGTTGTATATTTCAGTGTGCAATTTAAACAATAATTTTCAATGTAAATTTTTATTGGCAACTGTATATAGGCCTTCAGGGCACCATACCGACTTTACAAAAGAATTAGCTGATTTCTTATCTGAAATAGTTCTGGCCACAGATAAACGTTTAATTGTTGGTGATTTTAATATTCATATATAGATAATGTAAAAGATGCTTTGAGTCTGGCCTTCTTAGACATACTAGCCTCTGTTGGAGTAAAACAGCATGTCTCGGGGCCTACTCATCGACATAATCATACCTTAGACCTAATATTATCACATGGTATCGATATTGATAATGTTGAAGTTGTGCAGCAGAGTGATGACATTTCAGATCACTATTTAATCTCTTGTTTATTGTGAATTGATAGGTCTACAAAATCATCTTCTATTTATAAATATGGTAGAATGATCACCACTAGCACTAAAGTTAAGTTATGTGGATTTAAATAGCGCATTTATCGTGTATGGCCATACAACCAAAACGCTTCACAATCATGAGAGGGGGTCGTTCCACACCATCACCAGTGTGCAGCATCCACTTGGATGATGCGACGAAAGCCACAGGAGAACGGCCCCAGTGCGCTCACCACACACCAGCTATTGGCCAATTCGGTGGATGGGGATGATTGGGAGGCCATGATTGTAAGGGCTGATGGAGTAAATTTGGCCAGGACACCGGGGTTACACTCCTACTCTTTACAAGAAGTGCCATGGGATTTTTAATGACCTCAGAGAGTCAGGGCCTCGGTTTAACGTCTCATCCGAAAGATAACTTTGTCAGTAACCTACCTGATCTTTCTAATTCCCATAGCATTTCAGGCAGCCTACAAGAGCCTGACACTGCAACTGAAACTATAGATTCTGCCCTTTCTAGCACGTTAGACATAGTTGCTCAGTTACACTTCAAAAAGATTACGGAAAAAAATCTCATGCCATGGCACAATGAGCACACATATGCGTAATTGAACGTAGATGGAAGAAATCAAAACTAGAAGTTTTTCGTCTGGCCTGAAAATAAAGTATACTTAACTGTAGAAAAGCTTTAAAGTATGCAGACCTGCTTATTTTTCAACTTCAACCCCCAGGGGTCTGAGGTGATTTTGGGGCCCCTGAGATGTTTTGACATGCCCTGACATTTGTGCGTATTTCAGCTACTTATTACATAGTACTGGCCAACATGTATTTTGTTTGTATTCAGCACAAACTGTGCTACAGTAATATGTGAGAAATACTGATGTACATGCTTGCGTTTTTTTTTTTTTTTAATTATGCATTGTTAGTAAGTTTTGGAAAAAAAATGTAGCTGAAATAAGGTCCAAAAAAACACACTGAACAAGACTTTTGAGTAACCAGTCGTGTAGGCTAGAATATTTACTTCCCAATTATGCAAAAATCATTCTGTTCTCTCATTCATAGAAACACATTACAATGAATTACAATTTGTTAAGATTGATTTGGGTGATCTCAGCTGTATGCGTGACAATGGTCATGAATAATTTACACCTTGAGAGACAAAAGATTAGAGGTGTGAACCTACACTGGTCTTACGGTTCGGTTACGATTATCATGCCATCGATTCGGTTCAATTCGATATCTCGGTGCATTGACAATTCTTTCCATGCACAGTTTTATATTTTCTTCACAGCACAGCAATTCTTGTATTAAAATGTATAATTATATTTATATTTACTGTTTGTAAAACAATTTTGTCCTTTAATACAAACAGTCAGATATATAAACTGTACCTTTAAACAACACCAGCATTTATAGCAAATAAACAAATATAAATATCCCGCTCGCTTTCTGAGCCTTGTCTACCAAGTTTATTCTTACACCCCTTTGATTGGTCACGCGCTCAACAGAAAGGGCTTTGATTGGCTCTTACACGCTGTCGCTCTTCACAGATGCACTCATGGGCCACAGTCAGTGAGAGAGAGAGAGAGAGAGAGAGAGAGAGAGAGAGAGAGAGAGAGAGAAATGGAGATTAATTTCATTCTCTCAATCGCAGTGAAATAGGGGCTTCTGCTGTAAATGTCAGTGAAACACAGTGCGGCAAACACACACGCAGTGAAATTGTGCACAGTTCCTGAGTTTTTAAGTAGTTGGAGTGTTGTAAATACTCGCGCTCGCCTCCCTCGCTATAGTATGCTACGACGACATAGCGCATATGAGATAAATGACGTTAGTACATAATAACCGGTTATGATTATTACTAAACCGATACCGAATTGTCCGCGTCTGCATCGCGGTGCACCGAAGAAACAATTAATTTTGACACACCTACAAAAGACACTCCCCCACTTACCCATCAAGGGCATTGTAAAGCAATGTCCATCTGCAAAAGCTAGCCCAAACTAAATGCTTGTATGACCATGTATAGAAGTAAGACCCTCACAAATCTATCTTTTAAATTCATATTTTTCATAGGAAGCTATACAATATTATATTTGTGCATATACATTAGTCAGTACTGAAGCCAAATCTGGAGCTTATCTAACAAAATAATTTACGATAACAGTCCAAAAACTAGTACACCTAAATGTATATGTTATAGAAAAAATATTAAATACAAATAAAAAAAAAAAACAGGAAAAATCAAGAAAAGCAAAAAATTGGAAAAAATTTTGTTGAAATTTTGTACGTTGTAATATTTTTTGCAATATTTAGCTTGGATGTAATTGCATTATCTTTCAATTTCTTAGCATGTTTGGTGACTAAAATATTATTTTCATAAATATATCTGTTTAGGAAATTTGTTTTGTTTAAATGCACCAAAATACATTGCCTGTATTCACTGAGAAATGGATAAAAATATTAATTTTCAAAATGGGCTGTACTCAATTATGCTGAGCACTGTATGTGCACTTATACAGCATGCACAAAAAATATATATTTGAAATGGTATAGAACGTGTTTGCAAAACTGTTGTAATAAAAACTCTCTTGTGCATTAATTCAGCATTTAATAATCATTTCTGAATTACTCTGAAACACTGAAGTAGCGTAATGACAAAAGTTTTAAACATAAGAATGAATAATATTTTAATCATGAAAAACAATTACTTTAAATCAAAACAGTATTTTAAGACCTTCAAATATATATATTTGCCCAAATACCCAATGATGATCCTGTGAGGTTAAATGGGTCATAATATCAATTTATTCCTGGAAATAAAAATGAAACGACCTTTCTAGCGCACTGTTTGCTTATGGGGGTGTGTACTTTCTAGCCAGCATGCTGTCTTTGTTTTGTGGGCAGCTTTCGTCATTGTTTTTAATAATGACAGAAGGGAAGAGCCGGCGTGATGTGCCAGGAAAATTCTATGGATTACCAAGCGAGACAACATTTGTTTTCAAAATTAGTTGGAAAGTTCACCTTCCAAGCTTTATGCAGGTATGTCTCTCTCTCATGTATTAATTTATTCAAGCAGTGTGTAGACTCGTGGACGTGGTCGCATTACAACTAATGAACTCAGACTGAAAAACTAGACATAGTGTTGGTTTCATACTGATTACTTTATTAAGCAATGTTTGTCTTCAACATGCACTCACTGCATTTAAAAGTAGACACTTTTAGCTTTCTACAGATATACGTCTCATGTCTGTGTTTTGTTTTCGCAGTTTCAGTGCATTTTACTGACATGTTTCTAAAAACAGTTGCCTACACTGTTTGTTTTCCTTATTTTGCAAAAGCACACACTTTTGTTGTTATTGTGAGTGTACACAAAAAAGGTAGACACCAAACAGATTTGATTGATGTATTACTCTTATCTGGACTATCAAAACTGAAAGTTTAATTAAGTTTTTTTGGGCGTTATCAGGGGAAGACGCCTCAAAACGCAGTCGTATCTTCTCAACTATGTTCCTTCCTACAAAGACACAATATTTATGAAAAATTTCAATCTGGATTTAGAGCATTTCATAGCACAGAAACAGTACTCCTAAGGGCGTACTCGCACTATGCTATCCGAACCGTGCCCAGGCTCGTTTCGTTTGAGAAGTGTGAGTGCTCTGAATCGGGCTCAGGCACGGTTCACTTGGTCGGCCCTGGCCTGGTTGGAAGAGGTGTGCCAGAGTGCAGTTCACTTGGGCTTTGGCGCAGTAGGCTTGTGTGTGATTGCAAAACGCGCCTGAGCCCGAAACTGAAAGAGAGATGTGACTTTTAAGAGACTGTTTGATATGGATTAATTAATCATTCTTACTGTTCAATGAATGTTCTTGGTCCCTTACTTTTCACACTATATATGCTACAGCTAGGTGATATCATTAAAAAACATGGAGTTAGCTTCCATTGTTATGCTGATGATACACAACTTTATATCTCCTCTCAACCTGATCATTTGTATGAATTTACAAAATTAACAGATTGTACAGCTGATATTAAAAATGTAATGACTAATAACTTCTTATTACTAAATTCAGATAAAACTGATGTTTTGCTTATTGGACCCAAAAACCTTACACGCAAAAACCTAGAACACTGTCTAACCCTTGATGGATTTTTTATTCAGTCCGCACCTTCAGTCAAAAATTTGGGGGTGATTTTTGATAGAAACCTGTCATTTGAAGGCCAGATTTCAAGCATCTGTAAAACTGCATTTTTTTCATCTTAAAATTGTTGCCAAACTTCGACATATGCTATCAATCTCTAATGTGGAAAAGCTTATTCATGCTTTCATGAACTCTCGATTAGATTATTGTAATGCGTTACTAGGCAGTTGCCCTGTTGGCCTAATTAACAAACTTCAGCTAGTTCAAAATGCAGCTGCTTGAGTGCTTTCTAGAACAAAGAAATATCATCACTGCAAAAAAAAAATGCATCATTGCATTGGCTCCCTATTAAATATCATATAAGTTTTAAAATTTTATTGACTACCTACAAAGCTCTCAACAGCTTAGCTCCGCAGTATTTGAGGGAGCTCCTGGTGTATTATAGCCCATCACATCCTTTACGCTCAATTAATTCTGGACAATTGATTATTCCCATTATATCAAAATCAACTGTAGGCAGTAGAACTTTCTCATATCTGGCACCTAAACTCTGGAACAGCCTTCCTAGCACAGTTCGCAAAGCAGACACACTCTGTCAGTTTAAAACTACAGTAGATTAAATACACATCTCTTTGCATTAGCATACACATAAAACACAAATGCTTTTGAAATCCAAATCCTCTAAAGGATTGTTAGTCTGCATTATTTAGGGCAACCGGAGCCGAGAACACTTGCCTTAAGACATTATAATTTAAACGACATCTGCACTTAAGTTAATCTTTTTTATTTTATTATTCCAGAGGTTTCTATAACCCTGGATCAGGCCGTATCCTGAGCAGCTGCTGTAGTGGTCATAGAGGAGCGGATTCCTGTAAGACCCCAGTGACAGACGAGTCCTCGCATTGATCCTGAAGGGCCAGCCTGTACACCAGCCAGTGACCTCTCCCACCTGCAGTTTCTCCACAATGGACGTCCAGCATTCTCCAATTCTCCAGCGCCTAGACTGCAGCTCTGCACAAGATGTTTGGCCATAGGAGAAATGGCCGTGCCAAAATGAGCCTGGTTTCTCTGGAGGTTTTATATCCTTCACTTTCGTTTTTTCCTCACCGCTGTCGCCACTGGATTGCATCCTTCGGGACTTGTCGAGCTGCACATCGATGGATTTGCTTTTCAGTGTTTGGACTTTCAGCAGTGAAAATTAAACCACACTGAACTGAACTAAACTGAACTTTAACTCTGAAAACTGGACTGACACCGTTTCAATTTACTATAATCTTCTTTATAAAGCTGCTTTGACACAATCTACATTGTAAAAGAGCTATAGAAATAAAGATGAATTGAACATCTTTTACAAATCAGATCTTTAATGTAGGGCCAGGGAAACCCAACTACAGTGACACTAGAAAATGTACTTAGGAATTAAAGAATCAATTTCTGAAATGTGACCCTGGACCAGTCATTAGGGTTCATTTTTGGAAATTGAGATTTCTACATCATTTGAAAGCTGAACTAGCTTTCTATTGATATATTGCTTGATATAGGACAATATTTGTCTGAGATATATCTGTAATATGAGGATGCTTAAAAGAAAAACCTAAATACGGATAAAATTGCCTTTAAAGTTGCCCAAATTCTATTCTTGTCAATGCATATTATTAATCAAAAGTGAAGTTTTATTCAATTTAATTCAATTCATCTTTATTTGTATAGCGCTTATACAATGTAGATTGTGTCAAAGCAGCTTCACATGGAAGATTATAGTGAATTGAAACAGTGTCAGTTCAGTTTTCAGAGATTAAGTTCAGTTCAGTTTAGCTCAGTTCAGTGTGGGTTAATAATCACTACTGAGAGTCCAAACACTGAAGAGCAAATCCATCGATGCGCAGCTCTACAGATCCCGAACCATGCAAGCCAGTGGTGACAGCGGCGAGAAAAAAACTTCACCAATTGGTGTGAAAGCGAAGATTTAAAAAACCTCGAGAGAAACCTGGCTCAGTTGGCCACGACCATTTCCCCTATGGCCAAACGTCTTGTGCAGAGCTGCAGTCTAGGCGCAGGAAGCTGGACCTTAGCGAAGACTCGTCTGTCCTTGGAGCATCACAGGAGTCAGTCTCATGCTCTCACTCCACGATGACCACCACAGCAGCTGCTGCTCAGGATACGGCCTGGTCCAGAAAACTTTGGGATCATCTTGTCACTGGTCTTGGATCGCATCAGTGGCACTGCATAGTCTGAGGGCCTCGAGATGAGTACCCCCAGGTGGAAGTACAGAATAAGGAGAATAATTAGCGTAGCTGCTGTTCATAGTGTATATAAACAAGAAGCAAAATCATGTGTGTGGCACATCATGCGTCATAGCGCTATGTACTGCACTGAGTGTATGCTTTGCTAAAAAGATAGGTCTTTAATCTAGTTTTGAAGCGCGAGAGTGTGTCTGAGCCTCGGACATTATCAGGAAGGCTATTCCAGAGTTTAGGGGCCATAAATGAGAAGGCTCGACCTCCTTTACTCGACTTTGATATTCTAGGTACTGCCAGAAGCCCTGAGTTTTGAGATCGTAAAGAGCGGGTTGGGTTGTAGCGAGACAGGAGGTTGGTTAGATAAACAGGAGCTAGATTATTTAAAGCTTTATAGGTAAGGAGTAATATTTTAAATTCAATACGAAACTTAACAGGCAGCCAGTGTAAGGAGGATAAAATTGGGGTGATATGATCATATTTTCTAGATCTGGTAAGAACTCTGGCAGCTGCATTTTGCACTAGCTGGAGTTTGTTAATAGAGGATGTTGGGCAACCAGCAAACAGAACATTACAGTAGTCTAGCCTAGAAGTCATGAAAGCATGAACTAGCTTTTCTGCATCTGATATGGATAGCATACTTCGCAATTTAGCAATATTTCTCAGATGAAAGAAAGCAGTTTTTGTGACATGGGATATATGATTTTCCAGATCTTTTATAGTAGAGCTAACGCTAACTTTGTATCCGTCTAGTTGCAGGTCGAGTTGTGAGAACTGCTTTGTACAGGATTTAGGCCCAATAAGTAATAATTCTGTTTTGTCTGAGTTTAAGAGAAGAAAATTGTTGGTCATCCAGTCTTTAACATCTTTAATACACTCGGTTAGCTTAGACAGTTCAGACATCTCATTAGGTTTAGTTGAAATGTATAATTGAGTATCGCCTGCATAGCAGTGAAAGCTGATCCCGTGTTTTCTAATAATGTCCCCCAGGGGAAGCATGTATATGGTAAACAGCAAGGGGCCTAAAACTGATCCTTGAGGGACACTGTACTTTACTGGCCTGACTTGTGAAAGCTGTCCATTAATATTCACAAATTGGTAACGGTCAGCTAGGTATGACCTAAACCATTCAAGAGCCTGTTTTTGGACACCTGTAGAATTTAAGCGGTTTATAAGAATATTGCGGTCAATGGTGTCAAATGCGGCGCTAAGATAGAGTAAAACTAATAGTGAGATGCACCCTTGGTCAGCAGCTAAGAGTAAATCGTTGGTTATTTTTACTAATACGGTTTCTGTACTGTGATGAGGCCTGAAACCTGACTGAAACACTTCAAAAATGTTGTTTGTCTGCAGAAAGGAGCATAATTGGGTAGAAACAACTTTTTCTAGTATTTTAGACATAAACGGAAGATTTGAAATAGGTCTATAATTAGCTAAGTTGCTTGGGTCCAGTTATGGTTTCTTAATAATAGGTTTAATAACAGCTAGCTTGTAAGGATTTGGAACATGGCTTAAAGATAAAGAAGAGTTGATAACATTAAGGAGAGGTTCTCCTATAATAGGTATCAATTCTTTCAGTAATTTTGTTGGAATTGGATCTAACATACATGTAGCTGATTTAGAACTATTTATAACTTTATCTAGCTCTTCCTGTTCAATGGTTTTGAAGCATTGTAGTTTATTTTGATTCAGTTGAATGTTTACTGGATCTGGAGTATAAGGTGGTGCAGAAAGTTTAACATCTTCTATTTTCTGTCTAAAGCCTTCTATTTTATCACTGAAAAAATTCATGAAGTCATCACTACTAATTTGCGGTAGAACATTTTGTTCCAAAGATGATCGATTATTTGTTAATTTGCAATGGTGCTAGGGATGAACCGATACCACTTTTTTACAAACCGATACGAGTATGAGTATTTTAATTTGTGTACTCTCCGATTCCGAGTACCGATACTTCTTAGATTTGGTTTCAATGAAAGTGCAACTTATTTGAAATGTTTTATTTTTTGCCTGTAAGCAAGGGTGAACAAAAATGTTTAACAGAAGGCTGTTAACAAAAAAGACAATATTATCACTTGACATTTGTAAATGTTATCACAAAATGTAAACATAACCAGATAAAGGAAATGAAAAGTGGTGCATAGTTAACACACCAAACTTAACAAAAAGTGAGCAGAATTATCACTCATTAGCATTCAGTTACTGTACACAACGTCCTAAAACAGCCTCCTGCTTGACGTACACAACATTTAGACAGTGTGCACTATTACAACTATTAAACAAATCAACTCACTGTTGTTAAATGACTAATAACAACAATGTTGCAGCCTCTGAATTAGACTATGCATTTTTGGAGAAAGTGAGAGGGAGATTTTTTTTAATGAACAGAATCATCTTTGCATGCTCAGGTGTTAGCCTGTTTCTGCTTTAATTCACAATGTGTGAAACTGAGCTAAATAGCCTTTCCTGTCCACACTACTGCACGGTGCTGAGAGGTATTTGTTTGCCATTTTGGCCAGAGAAGGGAACCTCACTTTGTTAACCTCCCAGTACTGCAGTGGTTTGTCCTCACAGGCCATTGAGGGCTCCCCAAAATATGTCTCTAATTGTGCTGTAAAACCTACAGCTGATGGGGTCAGTGCTGCTGATGCTTGCTCATTTGCAATTTCATCAAAGATATTGTATAAACTGCTGCTGGCCTGATCCCTGCATTGTTTTCTGCTAGGTGGTTCATGCTGCTTATCCTCTTCTGAAGTCAGCCCCTGCAGCTCAATCATTAGGAACTCCTTGGCTTTTGCAGCAGTGTTGGTGTTTGAGAAAAAAACACCTTCATACCTAAAACATACAGTAACTTGCATGAAAACGTATTCAGCGTTCACTTTTAGTTAGAACAAGTGCGCGCACACACTGACACACACACACACACACATACGCATGCGCATGCGCGCGGACACATATACACACACACATAGGCCTACCTCGGGTCGAGTAAAGTTGCGACGCTGTAGAGGGGGTTTCTTCAATATCGCCAAATCGCTTCTTGACGGCTTCAGCTAATGTTCCCTTCATAGTTTTGATGCCGTGGTCTTCCTCTGTCTCTCGAGATAGAAATCTTAGCAACACAGTGATCGCTGGAATCACGTCTGCTGCCATAGCATCCGAAGAGCTTACTTTTCGTGTCAGTTCCTCAAATGGACCCAGAACAGTGGCAGTCTTTTCTAACAGTGTCCACTGGTGAGCTGTGAGATTGTCAGGGAGCTCGTATTCAGACACGTATATGCCAAGCGCCCGTTTCTGTTCGGCCAGGGACTGGATCATGTAAAAAGTACTGTTCCAGCGAGTTTGGACATCTTGTTGGAGCCGTTTTATGGGCTGATTGATCTGCAACTGAATGTCTTCGAGGCGGGAGTAGGCTAAAGCAGAATGTTTAAAATGCCCAATTATTCTGCGACCAATAGCCACAGCATCAGCAACACTTATCTGGGAAAGGAGGCCCTCGTGAACCACTAGCTGGAGAATATGAGCAGCACAAGACAGGCTAGGGAGTCCAGCATCAGCCATGGCTTTAATCATGTTTTTTGCATTATCTCGGAGCAAAACATGGACGGAACTTTTTGGGATGCTCCAAGTCTGTAGCATATCTTCAAATATATTAGCTATAGCTTGGCTGGTGGGAGATCCCCGAAATGGCTTCTCTTGTAACGTGATGTGGTGAACCGTAAACACTTCGTCTATCCACTGAGCTGTCAAACTGAGGAGAGACATTGGGCAGACGCTACTAGTCCATATATCAGTCGTGAAGTTTATTGCTGTAGCATCACGCACCATGGACCTAATGTGATTTTTCACTCCATCGTACACCTTCGGCAACATTATGTCTGTGATGTAGGATCGACTGGGAATGTCCTACCTTGGCTCTAGCACGCCAAGGAGACGGCGAAAACCAACATTGTCTACAACCGAAAGTGGCTGGTCATCGAGCGCTATAAAGTGAGTAAGTACCTCTGTTATTTTTATGGCCCGATGATTGTCTTTAGACATTTTCTCACGCTTTTGCAAGACTTCAGATAATGTTTGTTGCTGCAGTCTTGCACTAGCATTAGTGAACTCGGTGTACTTATGCTGCAGCATATCTAGCCAGATGAGAGCTGTGCTCGTCGGACTGTTCAAGAATCTACCGCTGGATCCAATCTCACTATATTAGTTGAACGTGATATTTAATTCATCTTGTTGTCTCTGGCCCCGTTTACACTAGTACGTTTTAGTTTTAAAACGGCGTTTTAGAATGAAAACGATCCGCGTCCACACTAGCGTTTCACCCAGCGTTTCTGAACAGCTCTCTGTCTACATTACAACGGTGAAAACGCACATCACGTGACCTCACACACACTCTCTGGCATGCACTGCAGCATGCTTTGAGCACACACACCCACATGAGAGCTGTGCATGTCGGACTGTTCATCACGGATCTCCCGCTGGATCTAATCTCACTATATTTGTTAAACGTGATATTTAATTCATCTTGTTGTCTATATCTGACGACATATTCCCAGACTTCGGTCTTTTGAATCTATTACTTGTTCTCAGGTAACGTCCTTTGGCTGAGCGCAAAGATAAGTTAGGTTAATATCTTAATTAATGTAACCGCGGACACGATTCTGCACATCTGACTGATTGTTTGCCTTTATTTTCTCTATTGTATAAACTTATTGTGCGTTATACTTTTATAATGGCCATTATTGATCATTAAAACGGATTGTCAGTGAAAGAGAGAGGGTATGTTTCATATTTTCAATGAAAATTAAAGGAGGCAGTAATGTTATAGGCTCCGTTTTGTTATAAATATGCATGAAGATGACGGTCATTTCATGCAGCTACACGGCGCCTCAACATTTTTGATGTCTGTTAAGTTGCTAATATCAAAGTGAAAATAGGCAGGTCCTCACATCATGTTTTCATTTTATTGTTAAGAAAGTGAAACAGCATAGCCAGGGTGATGTGAATGACTTTATAAAAGTACACACTCGGGAGTTTGTTTTCCATAACTTGCGAAGTCTGAACTTACACGGAGAGGATGCAGAACTGAACTGTGTGTAGGCTACTTAATATTGAGGAAAAACCCCCAATCAGACAGGCGAATGTCTGCAGCCCCGCCTCCGTTTTCAGATGTCTACGTTTTCCCCCATCCACACTGAGACGGAGCAGCAGCGTTTTAGAATGAAAACGGCCTCTTCAGCGTTTTCAAAACGCTCCGTTTTCAGGGCTCAAAACTCCGGCATAGTGTGGACGGATGGCGTAACCGTAGCAAAACTTATGCGTTTTAAACTAAAACGTATTAGTGTAAATGGGGCCTCTATCTAACGACATATTCCCCGTCATTTCAATATATTACTTGTTCTCAGGTAACGGGTTTTGGTTGAGCGCGAAGATAAGTTAATTATTAACGTAACCGCATACATTCTGTATATTGACTGATTGTTTGCCTTTATTTCCTATAATGTATAAACTTATTGTACGTTATACTTTTATAATGGCCATTATTGATTATTAAAACTGATATTCAGCAAAAGAGAGGGTATGTTTTGTATTTTCAATGAAAATGAAAGGAGGCAATAATGTTAGGCTCCGTTTTGTTATAAATATGCATACAGTGAAAATGACGCTCATATATGCAGCACGACGCCTCAACATTTCTGCTGTCTGTTAAGTTGCTAATATCAAAATGAAAATAGCAGTTGAAAAATGAATAGCAGTTCCTTATATCATGTTTTCATTTTATTGTTAGGATAGTGAAACAACGTACGTATCCAAGATGATATGAATGAAGTTATAAAGTACACTGTTCCTTTTTGAGGATTTACCCGACATGTCCTCGAGAGTCTGTTTTCCATATCAAACTTGTGAAGTCTGAACTTACAAGGAGAGGATGCAGGACTGAACTGTGTGTAGGCTACTTAATATTGAGGAAAAAGCCCTAATCAGATAGGCGAATGTCTGCAGCCCCACCTCCGTTTTTAGATGTCTACATTTTCCCCCATCCACACTGAGACGGAGCAGCAGCGTTTTAGAATGAAAACAGCCTCTTCAGCGTTTTCAAAACGTTCCGTTTTTGGCGCTCGAAAACTCCAGCATAGTGTGGACGGATGGCGTAACCGTAGCAAAACTTATGCGTTTTAAAACGAAAATGCATTAGTGTAAACGGGGCCTTAGTTGACCCTGTCATCAGACTTCGTTCAGTCAGAAAAGGATTCATAAGTCTTTTTTCAGTTTAAATATTTTAGTCAGTCCCTAACTGTACATTCAAACTTATATTTTCTTCATGCCTTTGACAATCCTCTAGATGGTTAAACCAACAAGCAAGACCCATGATAAACTAGCTACTTGGCACCTAATGTAAAATATTGCAGATCACGGCCAATGTTGTAAAAAATATTGTCAGTTTCAGCATTGCAATCTTTCCCTATAGGACATCCTTCTAAAGAGGAACAATTTTGGTTGAACCTGTAGTACAGCTGCAGAAAAAGGCAGAACCTTCCAATTTTCAAACATTCGCTGTTGATTAAAATACAGACCTTACCATACCATTAACAGTAGTTAAGATATTAGATGTCATATACAACGTGACTTGCCTCATTAGTTAGTCAGCAAAATAATGCAAATTTTACTTAATACCAAAGTGAACTTTGCTCCAGATAAAATGGCAACACATGACTTGGTATTAAATGAACTACTTTCAGGCAAAGAAAGGAACTATGCATAATATGCAAGTGCACTTAGCGTGCATCCTTAAAAGTGCAAAACCAAATTATGTTAACACCAACATTTTTTGTTGTGCTGGTTGAAAGTCCCTTTACATTCCTATAGTAATGATTACAGTAAATGATCTAAATCAGGGGTGTCCAAACTTTTTGGGCTGAGGGCCAGATACAAAAAAAAAAAAAAAAAAAAAACGTTGTCCTGGGCCAAATTTTGCATACATCACACAGACAGACACAGACACAGACACACACACACACACACACACACACACACACACACACACACACACACACACACACACACACACACACACACACACACACACACACGTCTATTATTATGGAATAACTTTCTACATTTTAAAATGATAATATATATTTTACTCACCATAAACTCTGTTAATGTGAAGAGCGATGCTGTGCCTTCGATTTCAGAATTGATGTGAAGTCAGGAGTGAGTCGTGTTGTAGATATGCATAGCAAATCACAGAGGTGGCTGTCAGTTAGATTGGTTGTCAATGAACTTTTGTTTAGATTCATCAGTGAAAATGTTTGTTCACATATATATGTGGAGCCAAACAGACTTATCATCCTTTGTGCATGGTGTTTCATCAAGGGAAATTTGGATAAATCCAAACTCTTGTAAAACGCGGACAGCGAAAGAAGTTGGTGGCAACTGCGAAGAGAATCATCGCACTGCAATTCAATGAGTTCCAGCTGCATGCTCTCTTGTACTTCTTCCACGTTAACAGTGAAAGGGGTTGACAACAGCTTAAATGTCATTATCCATAGCTGAAAAATTGTGAAAACGAAGATTAAATTCTGACGCGAGTGCTCTCGTGTATTTCTTCATTTTCCCCGGTATGTTGGCATCGGGATAACTCATGATGATTTCGGACAGAGTAGGGAAATGCACGACATTGCAGTCACCTATTTGTCTCTCAAATAGACGTACATCTCTGAAATCAGCTGGTCTTTGCCTTGCAGGCTTTTATTGAGTGCATTTAGGTGACTCGTCAAATTAACTAAAAATGCAAGGTCTGCCAGCCAGTCAGGGTCACCGAGCTGTGTAAGTGTCAGATTTTTTTCTTTCAGAAACTGGTCAATTTCAGACCTCAGCGAACAGAACCGCTGCAGAACAGAGTCGCGACTCAATCTATCACTCAAACGTGCGGTGGCTGAGGTGCTGTATTTTGCATTAATTTCAGATAGAAATTGGTTGAGCGCTCTCGCACAGATCAAGTTTATAGTTTTTACCACAGTGGTCATCACATCACCCAGCTGGATGGTTTTGGCACAGAGCGCTTCCTGGTGTATATTGCACTGCATTTTCACAGCCTCACCTCCACTTTCATGTACTTTGTTGCGTAACATAGAAGCCATTCCATTGCGCTCGCCGATCATAGCGGGTGCCCCATCTGTTGTAATGCCACAGAGCCTGGCCCACGGAAGATTATTATTTTCAATGGCAGATGAAACTGCTTTAAATAGATCTTTTCCCATTGTCGTGCCCTTAAGGCTTCTCATTCAAGGAGCGCATGTGAAATGCAAAAAATCACCGTCCACACCTCGCAAAAAAATTAAAAGCTGTGCAGTGTCTGTGGCATCAGTACTCTCATCACAAGCAATCGAGTAAAAATCAAACGTTGGTACTTTGCCTGACACTTGCTCCTTTAGATTTGCTGACAAGTCTTCAATTCGTCGTCCAACTGTGTTTCTAGAAAGACTTTCATTTTTAAAATCTTGAATCTTCTCTGGACAAATTATATTTGCAACACTCATCAGACACTCCTTTATAAATTCTCCTTCGGTGAAGGGTTTCCCGTGCTGTGCGATTAGCTGAGCTACCTCATAACTAGCCAGCGTAGAATTTTCTTGCACTTTATTAGCAAGAAACGTTCGGCACCAGTGTAAGAGCTGAAGACCTGATGTTTTGTTTCATAATGTCTTTTAATATTATATTCCTTCATTACTGCAACTGATTCCTGGCAAATTAAACAGACACATTTCCCGCTGACCTCTGTGAATAAATATTCTTTGCCCCAACGTGACTGAAATTTCCTGCACTCACTGTTGATTTTCCTTTTTCTTGGTTGCGCCATGGGTCGCCAAAACGTGGTTATCAATAATGTTTCATTCAGTTTTGGTCGGTTGGTTGTACGTCATAACAGGAAAGGCTGCCTATATAAAGGCATGTGATAGCGACACCCGGTGGTCATTTATTGAATTACGTTCATTTTTATATAGCGGGCCAGATTCTATTAATGTTTATAAAAAGCCTCGCGGGCCGCCACAAAACTGATTGCGGGCCGCAGATGGCCCGTGGGCCGTAGTTTGGACACCCCTGATCTAAATGTATTTATATGTATTTTTGTTAGGGGTGTAAAATTAATTGTTTCTTCGGTGCACCGCGATGCAGACGGGGACAATTTGATATTGGTTCAGTGATAATCATCTAGATAAGCGATACTTGTGGATTCAGACACGAGCGTGCCTGAGCTGCGAGTTTTCTCCACTGTGTCTATTACAGATTACCTGTAATAACTGCGTGTTATGCGCATATAGACTATAACCCCAGCAGTTCTTTCCACATCACTCATTGGTGAACAGCACTTTCATTTCTAAAGCCAATTGCAGCCCTTTCTGTTGAGCGGGTGAAAACAATGACCAGTCATAGGACCTCGTTTGACAGCGCTCAAAAAGCAAGAGGGATAATATTTACATTAGTTTATTTGCTATAAATGCTCATGTTGTTCTGTGCATGTATTGGAGTTTTGTTTGATATATTCAAAAAGAGTGTTTTCTTTGAACAGGCCAAATTAAAGGTACATTGCTTGTATTAAAGGACAAAATTGTGTTACAAATAATATATAAATATTAATATATTTATAGATTTTAATAAAAAAAATTCTTGTGTAAACAAAATCTAATTATGTATGAAAAGCATCGTCAATGCACTGTGATGCACCGAGATATCGAATTGAACCGAATCGATGGCATAATAATCGTAACCGAACCGAACCTACAGACCAGTAATTTTTATATTCTGGATAAGGCATAAAACTAAAAAATATTCATCCAATTAAATATTGTCGGACCGACAAATAACTCAATTACGACAGTTATCTCAAACTGTCTGTCAACAAATTTAAATATGAATTTCTGCGCAGCCTCTTTAAGCAGACAGATACCCCAGAGGGAGGTCACATGTCACATACCTAAGGACTAGGCTTGGGTGTTAATACGGTAATATGGTATACCGCGGAATCTAAAAATAGCAACGGTATCAGTTTCAATACCAGTATACCATCATAAAAAACAATGCACTTATATAGGAGACAAGTATTAAATATTAAATATTATTTATTTAATGCCTAAAAATGCGTAGCCTATGCGTGATTGTCATCACGGGACAGTGTGGAGGAGAGAGAGAGGTGAGGTAAGATGGCGAGTCGCGCACCAAGTGACCTGGTCTTGAGAAAGAACACAACCTCTGCAGTTTGGCAGTATTTCGAGTTTGGACCAAACGAGAAAGAGACGTGGTAAATACGAACTAGAGGTCTGCATTCCCGCTGCTGTACCGCGGGAGCCATGGGACCCGACCAGATTTCTTGAGGAAAGCGGATGGTCTGACAATATCGCTCCCGAGCGACCATCCACCCGCGTGGATGCTGTTTATGTTTATGTTTGTGTGTGTGTGTGTGTGTGTGTGTGTGTGTGTGTGTGTGTGTGTGTGTGTGTGTGTGTGTGTGTGTGAGAGAGAGCGTGATGCTGTGTGTCGCTTGTTTGGTGCTGTCTATGTGTGTGTGTGTGTGTATTTGTGTGAATGAGAGAGCGAGCATGATGCTGTGCGTCGCTGGCTTGGTGCTGTCTATGTGTGTGTATGTGTGTGAATGAGAGAGAGCGTGGTGCTGTGTGCCGTGTGTCTATGTGTGTGTGTTTATACAGACAGCGCGCAGATCTCTAATGCTGCGTTCACACCAGACACGAAACGCGTGGATAAATCGCGCGTAAATAGACGTGTGAACATTTGAGTTTACTCGCTTCATTCGCGCATCAAAGTCTGCTTTATTCGCGCGTCAACCTCTGCTTCATTCGCACATCAAATTCACTTCAGAACAGATGCGGATTCGCGTCATGGGAGGTCTTCTGTCTGCCCGGTGACTGTAGCTTTGTTGCTAAATGGCTAACATGGATTTTATTGATAAAATAACTGTGTTTATGTGCTTTATGAAGGCTGAAAAACAGCTTCGATACGTTTAGAGCAGTGTCTGAGTCCACTAGATACTTTGAGAGGTGCACCCAGCTCTGTGAGTTCATAAACTCCTCTAGAAACTTAACCTGGATGATGAAGGCTTTCAGAGGTGCTTCTGACCGAGCTGAGCCTAGTTTGATGAACTGTTGTCGGTGTCGCCTGGAGGATTTCCCCCGGGACACCTACAGCAGGTGCTACATCACAATCATGCCCCCACAAGAGCAAGCTCCTGATTGGTTAATGCGGCGCGAATGTCCGCAGAAGTTCAGATTTTTGAACTCGAGCAATTTGCGCGATTTGCCGGTTAAGCGCGTCAAACGCTCAATTCGCGCCATGCCATTCGCGCGTATTGCGCCATCTGTGCCGCGTCATTCGCGCGTATCGTGCCGCAGAATGTCTATTTGCGCGTTTGCATTGACTTAACATGTAAATCACTCGCGATTGACGCTTCTTCCGCGTCTGGTGTAAACGTAGCATCATACGAACAAGACAATTTGCAAATTGTGCAACAAACAGGTGACCGCGAACCTAAGGTCGCATATAAGGTATTCAGTTTCTGAATGGTTTAGGCACAAGCCAACAGTTTGGTGATGCTGTCTGAGCCTTACATTATAATTTTTTTTTTTTTATGGATGGAATACGGTTAACCGAGGTAAAATAGGGAGGAGGTTTGACGGTTTTAAAATTTGGATACCGCCCAAGCCTACTAAGCACCGAGTTACCATGGTAACAATCTTGATATTCTAGCTTCAAAGACTTTTTACACTCACACATGAAAAGAACTGGACCTTTCTTTTTATAGCTATTTCTATATTTTAACATGTAGGCAATGTTGTTGTGTGTGTATGTTCATGTACTTGTTTACAGGTAGACTGCTATGTCTGTGCTAAATAGTGTTTAATGATGAGCAGTGGTGTAAAGTAAGTAATTACAAATACTTAAACCATCACCTTAAAATTATAAGGTTCTATTTGACATTTTTGTCAAAATTGAGTTATTGACATTCTTATTAAATGGCAACTTATTTACATTATGGGATGTTTTTTTTAGAAGTTGCTTACATTTTAAGACATTTTATTAAAAAAACAAATGTTAGACACGCACTGTTTGCTATGGAATGCAAAAACTTTGAAGCTCAATATCTCAAAACCATTCAGAACGAAGATAGAACCTTTTAATTCCAAGGTGACGAAACTACTGTAACCGAGTAGTTTTTCTCAGGAATTGTAATTTACTAAGTAGTTTTAAAAATGTGTACTTTTACTTTCCCTTGAGTACATTTTTAGTGCAGTATCTGTACTTTTACTCCACTACTTTTCTTCAACCTGCAGTCACTATTTTTCTTTTTCTTGTCTATGGGGATTAGAAAAATCAGTCCTGTGATTCCTGTCCAATTAAATCGCACACAGAATGTAAATCGCATCATAATGAACTACCTCAAGACATTGAGCGATTTATAATTACAGCAAACTGTTTGGAAGCATTAAAAGTGTCCAAGAAGATGTCCAATATCTTTACATGCATTGAACCAGAGACTTTTTAGATGCATGTCACTGATGAGAAGATGATGGCTGTTTACTGTATGTAGACCGAAATGGCCTAAAACACCCAGCAGGCACAAGACGTCAACATGACTTCAACATGACAAGACGTCAACAGATTAACATTGTACCCTAACGTCATGGACAAGGCATTTTTTTTTTTTATGAAAATCGGGTTGACGTCAGAACTCATCGTCAGGCCAGCGTCAATGTCCAACATCCATCAAGTCTGATGATGATACAGCTTGATACTGTGTGGACGTTTTGGTTTCCATACCTGATGAATAAATGTCAGTATTTGACGTCAATATGATGCTGGTTTAAGATGGCTCGATGTTGGATTTTGGTCACTTTCTACCACAACCTAAAATCAACAAAATATTAACGTCATTTGATGACATTATTGGACATCAAAATAAAGTTGTCCTTAGATGCTGGCTAGACATTGAATTTTGGTCAACTGACATCACAACCTAAATCTAAACGAATATTAATGTTTTATGACATTATGTGCCTGCTGGACAATAACTAAATGCACAATAAAATGATACGTTTACACACATCCACAAATTACATGTAAACGCATCACCTTTTCCCAGCATAATACTCACTACTCTTGAGTACTTTTGAAATATCTACCTTTTACTCATACTTTGAGTAATATTTACAACAGATACTTTTACTCTACTTGCACTACATTTTTGGGCAAGTAATAGTATTTTAAGATGAGTATGATTTTTCAGTACTCTTTCCACCACTGATGATGAGTTACTGGAAGTATGTCAATCTTCTTGGTATTAAAACCCTTAGAAGTGTTGCTTAATAACTTAGACTCAAATACCATCACTAAAGTGTGTTATATGTATGCATAGCTAATGTGGTTTAGAGAACAACTGTATGCATTGTATTTTGGCACTTGTAACACATGTTGAGATTATAAAATCTTTAACACTTCTCTATGAAACTCACCAAGCACATGTACATTCCAAGCCTTACACAAAGAGCCATAAAACTGGTTAAAAGGCAACATCACATTGGCTAACTTAACCCCTGAGTTCATGACATCAGCAAACCTATTTAAGGAACTGGACAACAAGTTCACACTCTCTAAGCCAGGGGTGCTCAACCCTATTCCTGGCGATCGACCTTCCTGCAGTTTTCAGTTGCAGCCCTTATCAAACACACCTGCCTGTAATTATCAAGTGCTCCTCACGTTCTAAATAATTGGTTCAGGTGTGTTTGATCAGGGTTGGAGCTGAAATCAGCTGGAAGGTCGATCGCCAGGAACAGGGTTGAGCACCCCTGCTCTAAGCTCTCTTCTGTACTGGTTCTCTCGGACTCTTCTCGCTCTGACTCTTACTCCTCTTCTTTCAAAATGTGACCCAGGCCTTATAGGCCTCACTTAAGCTGAGGCTGGGCTTCAGCCTTTTTAACTCTTCAGAGACTTTTAAGTCTCTATTCTGGACAATTTCAGCTCATAACCTCGCTGGAACGCTGATCAGCCGATCAGAATGGAGAAAGACCAGCAACCTCTCATTAGGGACTTCCAGGCCAGCACACACACACACACACACACACACACACGCACGCACGCGCACACACACACACACACACACACACACACACACACACACGCACGCACGCGCACACGCACACGCACACAGACACACACAGACACACACGCACACAGACACACACGCACACAGACACACACGCACACAGACACACACACACACATACACACACACACACACACTGCATAAGCCACAGACAAAAAACTATGCGAGTTTGATTTAATTATCAGAAATGCTAGTTTGTCGTGTCCTTTGTTAAAACAAGATGATTCTGTTTTCTTTGATGATTGGTTTTAGGTTATCTAGATCTCCAAAATTGAAACACATCTTCAAATAGGCACTATCCTCATAAGTAAACCACATATTTAAAATTCAAACAACTACTTTATCACTTTTTTTTTTGTACATCATTTAACTAACATTGAGATTAGTCATCAGCTTGGCACTCACTGTAGGTGAGGTGAATCAGTGCTGATACTAGTAGAATATTAAACAAGATTTCATTTAAAATTAAAGTATTAGTGTAAAATGAATTTCATGACAGAACTTAATGACACAATTTTTAAAAACTTTTTTACAACCCTCCATTTCAACAATTATTTAAGGTAATGAGATAAAGACTTCTTAATTTTCATTGTTAACTGTTGAAACTGCCTTCTATTTGTTATCAAATGTTATACATTTGAAATATGAATAGTGTAGTATAGTGCTGTTTTGTACGTGATTCCATACTTTCAGTCTGCGACTCAAGTTCTCCATAGTTCCACCATCAGAGGCTTCTCCAATAAGCGTGAAACTGTTTGTGCTTTCAGCTGACATCATCCTGCAAAACACAAAAAGCTTATTATTACAGCATACCGGCAGCAACCTATAGCTCAATGTGAATAAAACAGTAATTTGCATTCACACACACACACACACACACACACACACACACACACACACACACACACACACACACACACACACACACAAACACATATACACATACACACACATACACACACACATACACACACACCGTGGTGCTGCAGTCCAAAAGTGCCGGTCAGGTGATGTCAATGTGAACAGCTGAAGCTGTCAAATTATTTGTAGTTCATTTATTATTAATGATGAGGATTAAAAATAATAATACTATTCATTTTATTCAATAACATAGTTAAAACATGTAATACATCTACATTAATGCAAAAGAAGCTAATTATCGTCTTTAAAGTCGTCATAGGTCTCAGCTCTCTGGGATATCTTTGCTTATCCTCAATACACGATAACGTCTATCGGCACAAGCCTACTCAAGGCAATTCATAACTTTTTGATTTAGTGGCTAATTCGTACAATCTCAGACGACACAATATCAATAAAAACTGATGCTTGCTGTCAACTTTAGGTACATTATTTAAGAGCATTAGATAGGATCTGTTGTTGACCCACCCATACTTAAATATCATGCAACTTATTTTTTGATTACCTGACCCGCGGATTTATCGGTCATCGATAAGGTCTATGGATTAAAGGCTTATTGACAATTAATCGATGATCGAGTAATCGTTAACATCCCTAATGTATATATATATATATATATATATATATATATATATATATATATATATATATATATATATATATATATATATATATATATATATAGGTAAATATTCATGACCTAGGACCCTATCATACACCCGGCGCAACGCAATGGTTGTTTGCTAGTTTCAGCTCGACGCAAGTTTCATTTTGACATTTTGCACCACGCTGTTTAAATAGCAAATGCATTTGCGCTCATATGTGCGCCCATAGGCGTTCTGGTCTAAAAAAGGAGGTGTGTTGAGGCGCATTGCTGGTGCGTTGCTATTTTGAGAAACTAGAATAGACTGTTTAATAGACCAGCTAAAAGGAGGTCTAAAGTCCAGCGCAGAGCGCGATAGTTGTGCGCCTCGCTTAAACATTGCTTAATACACACAGCATGTACAGCAATAGGAAAATATCTTTACAAATGAAAAAAGAATTAAGGGAATAAAATATTACAAAAAGTATTATTTTCTAGCCTACATAAATATAAAAACCACTGACTCCATGCCTTCTTCATCTTTTTCAGTTTATTCATGACAAATTGCTTTTGTATAATGTTATTATTATAAGTAGTAGTATTTATGGGGCATAGCATGTGTATTTAGAAATAACTCAGTTTTTTGACCACACTTCATTAATATTGCTCATTTATTCATTTGCTGGAAATTAGAACAGAATTTAGAAACAGTTTTGAAACAAATCTTTGCGCTTAAAATTAATTATGTATACGCTTGTAACAGTTAAATGTTACTATTATTATTTTCTCATTTATTTATTCATTTTCTTGCATTGTGTATTGTTTGGTATGTGATGTTGTAATATTGCTTCCGACCTCTGGGGGGCACTAGGTTGATTTACACCTGTACAAAGTGCCACTTACCATAGAGTAAGATGAGTGTTTGGTAGAGTGTACACCACATGTATCACTTTTGCTACCGGCCTTCGCATTGTCCAATGTTGAGAACTGATGCAGTTATCGCTCAACAGTAAGTGTAAACTTCTGTGTCTTTATCTGATGTGTCGTGTTAAGCAGTTACTTATGTTGATTTTATTTTGTTTGTTTTAGAAAGGACTGTTTATATTTTGCTGTCCTTGTGTGTCTGTTGGCTTGCTGTTTTCAATTGGAGTTTAAACAATACTAAGATTGTCCAACTTCTCGGGGAGCAACATTTCACTCAACAAAGGGCAACTTGACGACTTTCCTACATGCATCAACGGTCTCTTTCCTAACAGTGTCAGAACTTCGAAAGGAAATTGCATCGCTCTCAAGTGCTCATATCGATAAGTTATCACTGATATTATTTAGAAAGACTGAATAGATTCTGACTTTGGAATGCCTTGTTTTTGTTGTTGTTGTGATTAGATGTTTTTTGTTTGATGATAAAACATGTGGGTAAAATAAAAGGAGTTTACGTTTGTTATAATTTATTCAGCAGAGTGTTTATTCAGTCCGCCAAATTTCTGTAGAACCCCCCTCAGAGTAATACCAATTCAAGGAGAGGAGGTGTTGCAGGCTAATGGATGTCTGTGCGTACAACACCTTTCCTTATCCACGAGAGTGAAAGTGAAAGTAAAGAATGAGGAGGCTAATTCTCTCATTCTCGTGCTGCAGATGGTCTGTTTAACTGTTTTCTCGCTAGTGAAGCGTTCAATTATTCCACTTATTCCACTTGTGCTATGGCGTGACACAACTGACTCTTAAAGGGAATGGGAGATGATACTCTGATTGGTTTATTCTCCAAACACACCTAAATCTCATTAAGAGAATAAGCTCAACCCTGTTAGACCAAAGCGAAATTTTCTGTCCTTAAAATAGCAGAAGTGGATTCTGACACGCCCTTAATGCTTTTGCGCCATGCACTTTGGACTTGTGCCTAGATCGTTAAAATAGGGCCCCTAATGTTTCATGTAATGTCCATGTATACAAGGTAAATAATAAGAAAAAAAATTATGTTCAAATATATTACAGCATATCAAATAATGTGACAATCTATGCAAGTTATATTTATTTATATATCAGTAAAGTATAATATTATAAGTGCTGTTTAAGCATTATCTAGTGAGAGTGTGATAGGCCAAGGACAGAAAAAAGTAAAGCCAACTATCCCAAGCATTTTTTTTACACAAAAATAGAATACTGAATTACTGAAATCGAACAACAGATCTAAGTAATGTATAAAACTGCAATTCACAACAAATGACAAATAACACATGACAAATAGTTAATTACATAAGTAATAAAAACTTCTAATCAATTAACTAATAGTAATACAATAATTAGTAATAAACTAATCAATTTTAATCATAAGTAAATATTGGCTAGAGCATAATTACTATAACCAACGACTTTCTGAAAATTGTTTTTAGAAAATCACTTGGCAAAACAAAAGTACTTTTACTCCAATCTGACTAGCAGTTTTAGTTGTATTACTATTTAACTAAAAATGTTTAAATCAGTAGGTTAACTGCATTTTGCTGATATTTAAATAATTAACAAATAGCATTGCTTCATCTCTTTACACCAGCAATAATTACTTCCACTAGTACAACTAGTGTCACTCGCTCATGCAGAAGCTGTCAGCTTTAACCCACATGTGAGAATGTTGGATTTGTTTGGCAAAAAAGTTTTTTCCTGCTTGACTGGTAAATGTTAAGTTAGTCTATACAGCAAATAACCCAAATGAAAATGAAGCAGAGGCGCAGCTGAAACTTTGCGAGTTGCTTTTTTACCCCACACAGACATCACGTAAACAAATGGATTATGCTCATTTTGTATTTGTAAATTGTATTTGTTTATTAGGGGTTTGAGCGCATAGCACTGAAACCCTATTGTTTTTGTTAGGATTTTTATTATTATTATTATTTTACTTCTGCCATAATTGCTATTGGCCTGGCCAAACCGTAAGGCCTAGAGATTTCAAACTTGGTCAGATTGTTTGGATCCCACACCGCTACTCAGATCCAAAGATTTGTCCAAATTGGACCATAGGTGGCGCTACAGCGCTAAAAAAGCATGTTTTTTTTGTATTTTAGCCGCCATTTGCACACCATTTCAGATTTTCTCTACGACGCACCATTTTTCCGCTACATCGCGATTTGTCCAAAACCTACTTTTGCGAACTAGTCCTAGGTTTTTCATCCAATCGTAACCAAACCAGTGTAGAAATGTTCTCTGGACCCTGAATATCAATAGTTATTGAAAAAAAGTTGAAATTTTGATTTTCACGCGAAACAGTAGACAAAAAGTTTCATGCTAATTGTAAGCTAATTGCTAATTGTAGTTATAACTTTTGAATGGATTGAGATATCATCACCAAACTTGGTACAGGCATGTATAAGGTCAATTTGAGGTCACAGTGCAAAACCTGCGGACTTTGGCCACATGGCGGCGCTATACAGCTTAAAATTCATAAAAAATACTCTAACCTTACAACCATTAGTCCAATCAACTTGAAATTTGGCATGCTGTGTCTTTGTCCATCTTGTCATGACATATTATAAGGACACTGGCATATCTCAAAAAACATGGCCGCCATTAGCTAATTAAGATTGAGCAGCCATTAAACTAGCTTAACGATGAGTGGTCGGATCGAAACTCGGTGGGCATGTTCGACTCATGGTCCTAAAGGTCTGTAAGAATTTTGAAAGAAATCGGGCACTAGGGAGCGATTTTGTGTTTTTTGAGGTTGTAATTGATTGGTTATTACACACAGTTTTGCACAGCCACACATAATCCATATCATATGATAGGCCTGCTCATACCGAACACTGTGACACAAACATCACTGCTGTCAGTCATACTGTGCATTAAATATTCATTAATATATGAAAAACCTACTTTTGCGAACTAGTCCCTGGTTTTAAGCTCAATCGCCACGAAACCAGTGTTGTCTGAATCTCTGGACTGCCTAGATCAATAATTATTGAAAAAAAGTTAAACTTTCAACTTTAGCTAGCTATTAATGGCTCATTTGCATAAATGGGCGTGCCTTTATTCACCTACATGCCAGTAAATGCATGAGCGAAACTCAAAACTTCATGAAATCAGGTACGCACATTTGAGATGGGATTCTTAACAAGCATGCAAAATTTTGTGAAGATAGGTCAATAGGTGGCGCTATAACAGTAGAAAAGGTCTCAAAAACACTGATTTTCACTGCTATTTGACCATAAATTGCAGAATATGTGTTTATTTTAGACAGCTTTCACAAATATACTTAATCTGGCATATCATATGATAGGCCTGCTTATTCTGATCACTTTGACACAAACATCACTGCTGTCAGTCATACTGTTTATTAAATAGTAATTAATATAAGAAAAATCTACTTTTGCGAACTAGTCCCTGGTTTTTAGCTCAATCGCCACGAAACCAGTGTTGTATGAATCTCTGGACTGCCTAGATAAATAATTATTGAAAAAAAGTTGAACTTTTGTCTTTAGGTAGCTATAAATGGCTCATTTACAAAAAGGGGCGTGTCTTAATTGACCTACATGCCTGTAAATGCATGAGGAAAACTCAAAACCTCATGAAATCAGGTACGCACATTTGACATGTGATTCTTAACAAGCATGAAAAATTTTGTGAGGATAGGTCAATAGGTGGCACTATAACAGTAAAAAAGTCTCAAAAACACTGATTTTCACTGCTATTTTACCATAACTTGCAGAATATTTGTTTAATTTAGACAGGTTTTTTTTCACAAATATACTTGATCTGACATATTTTATGACAGGCCTGCTCATTTTGATCACTTCGGCACAAAATTCACGGCTGTAACTCAAACCATCCATTACTCGTTCTACATCACATCTTGACATGGTATGAACACTGTTATTGCATTTGAAAACAAATTTAGCCCAAACGTATAACTTAATTTATTTACACATTATGTTTTTCCAATCATGTCCAGCCTGGATGTTTAAAAGGCCTCAATGAAACATATTTTAATTCCATGACAGCCATTAAAACACAGTTTCAATTGTCACCTACCATTAAGCCTCTAGATGGCAGCACAAGACCACTTATCATTTATCTTAACCTTTGTAGACCTTAGCTGTTTTATTCTTACTGTTTAAAGTCACTAAAATTACAGTTAAGATAATTCCGAATCACATCTTGATGTGGTATAAACTCTTATTGCATTTAAAATCTGATTTAGTCCCAGCCATCCACTTTATTCATTTACACATAATTTTTTCCAGTTATTACATTCCATCATGGATTTCTTTAGGGTCAGCCTTAAATTTTGGGTTGTCCTACATCTAAACTGCCTAAATGTCAATTAGGTTGCCAAATGCTCGAACCCCGTCAATCGCCGCTTGCGGCTATATTTTTTATTGTTTCTGATTTTATTTTTATGTGGTTGTTTTTTTGCAATTGTATTTAAAAAGCCAAGTATGCATTACAAAAGGTCATATTTTAGTTTTGAGGGTCTCCAACAAAGGGTTGACATGCATGCAAGTATAAAAATATATATATATATATATATATATATATATATTAGGGGTGTGACAAGATCTTAATCGTGACTAAATCGCGGCGAGATTTCTCGTCGAGGTGAAAAGTTGTCTCGTCACGCGAGTTGTGATGTTATGATGGAGCGTGCGGTTGAAATTAGCATTGACGATTGGAGGCAGGATGGGATTTGATCTGCAAATAAAGTTCTTTGCACACACCTGGCAACCCAGGCTGGCCACACACTCACTGAATGAACTCCTGGAGACTCATCGTCACATCATCATCACGGAACACACGTTTATACTGTCCGGGAATAGTCGATTTTTTTTGTTTTTTTCATTCTGCGTGCGGTATCAAACTCCATTAAAACAACTCTCCTATCAGTCCTTCATATTCGCATGATCGCATCCAGTAGCTCAGAGTGAGTCACGGGGCCTGAATGAAATCTTGCTAAATGAAAGTGAAACTCATTTATTAAATTAAAAATGAAATACAAAAAATTACATATATTTGTTTCAGTGTGTGGAAATAAGTTCGATATATCATGTGAAATTGTACAGGGGAGAAGCCAGTCGGTAGAGTTTATAGCTAAATATTTATCAGTGTTTGCATGTCCTTTATGACATAGAATTCATTTAAATAGAAATAAAATACCATTCATTACAATGTTTTTAAAAAGCACCTAAATTGTTTTGTATTTTGTGATTTTTTTTCTTTTTTTTTTCTATTTGAATAAAAATCTATTTTCCATTCATATATTAGCAAATATTTAAAATTATATATAAAGATTATTTTCCATTCACATAGGCTATTAGCAAAATATTTAGCAGTGTTTGCATGTCCATTACTGCGTATAATTCATTAAAATAGAAGTAAAATAACATTCATTACAAGTTGATTTAAAGAAAGCACCCAAGTAGTTTTGTGATTTGGGTTTTTTTTTCCCAGCTGAATAAAAGACTATTTTCCATTCATATATTTCATCATTGAGGATTTCTTAAAAATAGTGTAAAAATCTCATCTCGTCTCGTTCTTGTGAACCCAATCTCGTATCTCGTCTCGTGGAGTAGGCATCTCGTTACACCCCTAATATATATATATATATATATATATATATATATATATATATATATATATATATATATATATTGTGGCGAGTCGTCATCCGATACAACGTCACCATGGTCCCTGATGCCCAACAGCTGCATCCACATCATGCCCAATCAGCCACGGCTGCAGCTCATCAGGAGAAGCAGATATAAGGAGACCAGAGGAGAATCTCGGGGAGCTTGATTCGAAACCCGAATACTCCAACATTCTAACGCTATCTCTCTTATGCCTCACAGACTCGAGTGGCTGACTGGCGCAACCTCATTCTACTCCTTCACCTGCACGGATAGCATCATCACCGAGCACCCCAAGCACCAGGGATCGGAGGAAGCACAGCGGGAAGATTTGCACATAGCCACACACACACACACACACCGGAGCACTGTAAATAAACCACCCCTCCGGGGCTTGTTACCTCTGAATACCAGCGTGCGTGTGTTTTTCCCTCTTTGTCCCGCCACAATATATATATAGTGTTTCCTCTAGGATTTTTTGCAGCTGTGGCAGCAGGCCTTTTGATCTACCAACTACCTATGGCGTTATTTCAATGACAAATGTCGTGATGCAGTACTACAAGTCGAGATCGCATTTGTGTAATACGGGCATGCAGATCTTTTTGCTTGAGCTAGGATTTCCTCTGTTTGTGCACAAAACTTCTTGCACACCCTCAAATATACGCTGCTCAAGTGCAATTTAGTGCGTTTACGTAGTGAAGTTGTCTCCAACCTTTATTAGATTTGCTAGGAATATTTATGAATGTCTCCAATTGACCTACAGAGCGGCATTAATGTGTCCTGAGGTAAAGTGAAACGGCTATAAACTCCAGCAAGATAAAGTCTTTGTTTGTTGTATGCAGAGCCATAGACCTTTATCTATAAATAAAGTATAATTATGGAAACTGTGTTCATCCTAACTGAAAGCTATACGCCGTGTTTGCTGGCCTCACGCATCACGCACCTGTCAGTCAGTCAGTCAGCATGTCACCTTAAAGTGTTAAACAAATAACGCACAGCACTACTACGGTTACAGAAAAGTTTGCGCTGTTATAAATCACTTACCTTTAATACATTTTGGTGTGATTATAACCCGCTAATTAAAAAAAACGACAATGTTTTGAACGAGAATGTTTTTTGAATTTTGGCATGACACCGCGCCATGAAAAAAAAAAAAAAAAAAAAAACATATATATATATATATATATATATATATATATATATATATATATACACACACACACACAGTTAAAGTCAGAATTATTAGCTCTCCTTTGATTTTTTTTTTTTTTTTATATATATATTTCCCAAATGACGTTTAACAGAAGAATTACATTTAAAAAAAAAAAACGTAAAAAAAAGACAATGTTTTGAACGAGAATGTTTTTTGAATTTTGGCTTGTACTTCAAAAAAAATTAATAAAAAAAAAAAATATATATATATATATATATATATATATATATATATACACACACACACACACACACACACACACACACACACACACAGAGTTGAAGTCAGAATTATTAGCCCCCCCTTTGATTTTTTTTTTATATTTCCCAAATGACGTTTAACAGAAGAAGTACATTTTTCACAGTATGTCTGATAATACAGGCAGTGCAGAATTATTAGGCAAATGAGTATTTTGACCACATCATCCTCTTTATGCATGTTATCTTATTCCAAGCTGTATAGGCTCGAAAGCCTACTACCAATTAAGCATATTAGGTGATGTGCATCTCTGTAATGAGAAGGGGTGTGGTCTAATGACATCAACACCCTATATCAGGTGTGCATAATTATTAGGCAACTTCCTTTCCTTTGGCAAAATAGGTCAAAAGAAGGACTTGACAGGCTCCGAAAAGTCAAAAATAGTGAGATATCTTGCAGAGGGATGCAGCACTCTTAAAATTGCCAAGCTTCTGAAGCGTGATCATCGAACAATCAATCGTTTTAATTCAAAACAGTCAACAGGGTCGCAAGAAGCGTCTGGAAAAACCAAGGCCCAAAATAAACTGAGAACTGAACCATGAACTGAGAAAAGTCAAGCGTGCAGCTGCCAAGATGCCACTTGCCACCAGTTTTGTCATATTTCAGAGCTGCAACCTCACTGGAGTGCCCAAAAGCACAAGGTGTGCAATACTCAGAGACATGGCCAAGGTAAGAAAGGCTGAAAAACGACCACCACTGAACAAGACATACAAGCTGAAATGTCAAGACTGGGCCAAGAAATATCTCAAGACTGATTTTTCTAAGGTTATATGGACTGATGAAATGAGAGTGAGTCTTGATGGGCCCGTGGCTGGATCGGTAAAGGGCAGAGAGCTCTAGTCCGACTCAGACGCCAGCAAGGTGGAGGTGGAGTACTGGTTTGGGCTGATATCATCAAAGATGAGCTTGTGGGGCCTTTTCGGGTTGAGGATGGAGTCAAGCTCAACTCCCAGTCCTACTGCCATTTTCTGGAAGACACCTTCAAGCAGTGGTACAGGAAGAAGTCTGCATCCTTCAAGAAAAACATGATTTTCATGCAGGACAATGCTCCATCACACGCATCCAAGTACTCCACAGCGTGGCTGCCAAGAAAGGGTCTAAAAGAAGAAAAACTATTGACATGGCCTCCTTGTTCACTTGACCTGAACCCCATAGAGAACCTGTGGTCCATCATCAAATGTGAGATTTACAAGGAGGGAAAACCGTACACCTCTCTGAACAGTGTCTGGGAGGCTGTGGTTGCTGCTGCACGCAATGCTGATGGTGAACAGATCAAAACACTGACAGAATCCATGGATGGCAGGCTTTTGAGTGTCCTTGCGAAGAAAGGTGGCTATATTGGTCACTGATTTGTTTTTGTTTTGTTTTTGAATGTCAGAAATGTATATTTGTGAATGCCGAGATGTTATATTGGTTTCACTGGTGAAAATAAATAATTGAAATGGGTATATATTTGTTTTTTGTTAAATTGCCTAATAATTATACACAGTAATAGTCACCTGCACACACAGATATCCTCCTAAAATAACTAAAACTAAAAACAAACAAAAAACTACTTCCAAAAATATTCAGCTTTGATATTAATGAGTTTTTTGGGTTCATTGAGAACATGGTTGTTGTTCAATAATAAAATTAATCCTCAAAAATACAACTTGCCTATTAATTCTGCACTACCTGTATTTTATCTACTGGAGAAAGTATTATTTGTTTTATTTCGGCTAGAATAAAAGCAGATTTTTATTTTTTTATGACCTATTTTAAGGTCAAAATTATTAGCCCCTTTAAGCTATTTTTTTTCAGACTGTCTACAGAACAAATCATTGTTATACAATAATTTGCCTAATTACCCTAACCTGCCTAGTTAACCTAATTAAGCCTTTAAATGTCACTTTAAGCTGTATAAAAGTGTTTTGAAAAATATTTAGTAAAATATTATTTACTGTTTTCATGGCAAAGATAAAATAAATCAGTTATTAGAAATGAGTTATTAAAACTATTATGTTTAGAAATGTGTTGAAAAAATCTTCTCTCCATTAAACAGAAATTGGGGGAAAAAATAAACAGGGGGGCTAATAATTCTGACTTCAACTGTATATACTATGCATTTATTTTTATCTAATCATCTCAATGACTCCCATATGATTTTGTTCCAAACCTCCTTTGCGTGATGCTAACCTGCGGTGATTGGCCCGATGACTCATTAATGTTCGACTGCATTCAGCGCAGAAATGTCCACCACGGCTTATCAACATTGTTGAAGTATCCAGAGTACAGAGTGTACAGTATGTGTTAGCCCAATGCAGGAATGCTTTAAAGCAATGCAGGTAATCACCAGCATATTGCTCTATTCTTAACCATAACCCCAAGAAATAATTTTTTTCAGAAACACATTTAAATTGGTAAAGCAAGCATCACGTGTCGCGTTTTCCACGTGCTTTTAGACTCGATAAGTGAATAGCCCTATAAAGAATTAACGAGAGATGCAGTACAAGCCATGCAGTGTGATTATAACACAATTAAATACATATTTTGCAAGATACAGGAGGCAAGGAGGCAACCATTTTAATCACACTTAGAAGTTGTAATCCAGAGGAAGAAAAAATTATCACTATCTGTTAGAGGTGTGAACCTACACTGGTCTCACGGTTCAGTTCGGTTACGATTATCATGCCATTGATTCGGTTCAATTCGATATCTCGGTGCATCACGGTGCATTGACGATTCTTTCCATACACAGTTTTTTTACTTTCTTCACAGCACAACAATTCTTGTATTAAAATGTATAAATATACTTATATACTATTTGTAAAACAATTTTGTCCTTTAATACAAACAGACAGATATATAAACTGTACCTTTAAACAACACAAGCATTTATAGACAATTTCGAGGGATGTAAACAAAAACAATGGCCCTAACGTATCCTGTTTTACATTTTTAATTTCCATTGCTTCTGAGAATCCAAAAAGATACACATATTGATAAATAGTGTTATGACGGCTGATTTAAAATCAAGTTATGATTGAATTGCCTCTTGTTACAGTCAGGAAATAGTTTAAAGTCAAGCAGGAAATGTTCATGGGCCAATGACATGACCACATTGAAATAGTCTATAGCAAATAAACAAATATAAATATCCTGCTTGCTTTCTGCCTTGTCTACCAAGTTATTTCTTACACCTCTTTGATTGGTCACGCGCTCAACAGAAAGGGCTGCGATTGGCTCTTACACGCTGGCGCTCTTCACAGATGCACTTATGGGCCACAGTGAGACAGAGAGAGAGAAATGGAGATTACTTTCATTCTCTTAATCGCCGTGAAATAGGGGCTTTTGCTGTAAGTTTCAGTGAAACAGTGTTCAGCAAACACACACGCAGTGAAATTGTGCACATTGTGTGTTTTTCGTAGTTAGAGTGTTGTAAATAATCGCGCTCGCGGCTTGCCTCTGTCGCCATAGTAAGGTACTGCGACATATCGCATGTGAGATAAATGACGTCAGTATAATAACCGGTTATGATTATTACTGAACCGATACCGAATTGTCCGCGTCTGCATCGCGGTGCACCGAAGAAACGATTAATTTCGACACCCCTACTATCTGTGTACTGGCAAAGTTCCTGTCAAGGCCTGACAAAGTCCTATACATATTTATAATACTTGGTGCTGATTCTTCATTTAACAAACGGCTAGCAAATCCTAGGTCAATTATTGAATTATTCCTAAGAAAACTGACAGCAACAAACACAGCACAAGCTTGGCTTGGCTATACTGTGGTATCGTTGTGAAAATGAACTTTAACCATTTACTCCTCACAGCTGCATTTCTGGCCATGTCACAGTGATCGTCATCTTCAGTCATGATCAATCCCTTCCCCTGCACTCCACAAGCGTACTGGATCCAGCACGTCATATTTAGCTATGTTTCATATCAATGTCAATACGAACCAGCAAGATTTTAACCCAGGACAATTTATATTTTGACTCTGAGTAGTTTTAAACATGGTGCACTTTCAAATTTATACTTCAGCTAGATGTTTTCATTTACTCAGAGCAGTGTTACAGCTGCATGGAAAGTCATTTTCAAAAACTTATAAAAGAGGCTCTTTAAAATTTACCCATTATTATCATCTCATATATATTCAAGTACACAGATATTTGTTAAAACAAATTTCCATGACTTTTCCAAAGCATTTTGTGTTAATCTGTTTTTCAAAAACTCTTCCAGGTCTGGTAAATGCCTTTTCAGGTTTTCCAGGACAGTACAAACCCTGTTTTTCATCATAGTCCAAAGATTGGGCATGTCAAATAATAAAACAATCGTCTTTCATGTTGTCTTCATCGTGTTTGTTCAATTGAGCAAAATCATGAATAAATCCATTTTTGAAATATGCGTTTACATCATAAAATGTGTAAAAAGTGAAGTACTGCGAATAACTCACACTTGCACTGTATTTCATAATTGTTATAAACCATTGTTTTGATTAAAGATTGTAATATTTTAATTGCCAAACATGCAGTTCTAACCAGAACATGTTAAGATGTTAAATTAACATCATCATACCTTGCAGGTGGTATAAATTTCCGAGCCACACCATCTTGTTTGTTCTCCAAAAAGGTCTCCTGAAATTACATATAGATTATTAGACAACTTAAAATAGATTAACAAAATTCAAGATTACGTTTCTTACAATATCTTACAAAACTAGGAGGTTGATGGCATACTATTGATGGTAAACAGTGGTGCTATACACCTTTGAAGGTGGTTGTTAGGGAGCTGCTAGAATAATGGATAATTTAGTTTAATGGCTGTAGCTTTAAAGCTACAAGCTGTTAGTCAGAAATTGTACTATAAATAGAAAGTTCTGTCATAAAACTCTATTAGGTGCACAGGCTGATAGGTCAATTCTAATCTGCTCCTACAACATCAACTAAATGTTACAGGTGATTGATTGCTGTTGTCTCAGGGGTTGTTTGCACTAGCAATTGCATTAAGTTTTCACATGAGCCATGTAAAAAAAGCATAAGATAAAAGAACTCAGAGATAAGTGACAATAATATTTTACTTTATTCATGTGGTGTTGGTCTGCTTATTGTTTTAAGAAAGCGTTCATATGCATCAAATCAAGCTCAATATATACAACTTTTGTTTATCTAAAAAAAACTCAATGTAATGTGCCAGAAACTACATCATGACATACAATTTTAACAAAGCTGAGACATGACATTTTGTAGCTCAAGGAGTTGCTGATACTTGGATCATACATACCAGGATCCCACATTTGAATAATTACAGATGGACTTTATTGACTGCTAATAATGACATGATTAAGTATACACTGGTTTGTGCTTTCTTTTGTCACTTTTTGCAAACTAAGACAATGGGTCATTTTTCGTATCTATATGCACATTTGAACTTCTCATGAAAACGTACTGCCTAATTACAAAAAGGTGTGTGTATGCACATTAATTTGTTCTTAAACTCGTTCTTCTGTTAATAAAATTCGAGTGTTTGGCTCTGTTCAAAATTACTATCCCAGTGCACAAGGTTAGTAATTTGCATAAAACATCCCCAAACCAGCTCTATATAAGGACTTTCCACAAAGTAGCAAAAATTTACAAGACGACAAACTATGAATTGAGAAGAGACAAAGTACCAAAAACACCAACAAATACCAAAACAAAAACACCAAAAACAAAAGAAAATAACTTTAACAGTAATGAAGGTTTTGATGTTGGATGTGAAACATGCTTTCAGTTCTGAAAACGTGTAAAACGCACCACATGCTGACTTTAGAAGACATTTTATGATGCTAGGTAACCTCTGTATCAGTCTGCAACAGTCTGTATCACTTCTCCAGCAAATTTCACGTTTACAATCTTGCTGGTCAGTTTAGTGCATTTACTGAAGAATTGGATGGGCTGCTGTCCCTGTTCCCAAAGGATGACAGCCCCCTTGAAGTATTAGGTGACTTCAACATTCATTTGGAGAAACCTTATGCTACAGATTTCAATTCTCTTATTACATAATTCAACCTAAACTGTCTTACACAAGCACACAACATTCTGGCTACAGACCACTTCAGCATTACTTTCGAATTACTGCTTCCCAAAACCACAGTATCCAAACTTCTGGACCCAATCCCCTCACACATCCTTCAGGGCATTTTCCCAGCCCTAACGCACATCATCACACAGACACATTCCCAACCACTCTGTTAAAAACGCTCTGGTAGCCCCCTTATATTTTCTATTTACACCACATTACTGGGAACCATCATTCAATCACATGGTTTATCTTTTCATTGTAATGCTGTTGACACACAGCTCTATCTTTCATTTCATCCTGATGGCCCAACAGTAGCCACAAGGCTCTCGCACTGCCTGGAGGATATCTCAGCTTGGATAAAAGACCATCACCTACAGCTTAATTTAGATAAAACTGAATTTCTCATCTTCCCTGCAACTCCACACATTGAACACAATTTCTTAATCCAACTGTGATCATCTACTATTGCCCCATGTAAGTCAGTAAGGAATCTTGGGGTAATCCTGGATGATCAGCTTTCCTTCAAAGAGCACATTGCTAATACAGCTCAATCATGTAGGTTTGCACTTTTCAACATTGAAAAAAATCAGACCCTTTCTAACAGAAAACTTTTTGCACAAACTTTTAGTCCAAGCTCTTGTCATTTCAAGGCTGGACTATGGCAATGCTATTCTAGCTGGACTCCCATCTTGCACCCTTAAACCTCTACAAATGACCCTGAAGCCAAATAAGCCCAAGTAACACCTCTCTCTATCTCTCTGCATTGGTTACCATCAGGGTCTGTATTAAATTCACATCATTGATGCTTGCTTACAGAACAGCCACTGGCACTGCACCCTCATACCTCCACCTGCTCCTAAAGGTCTACATCCCTTCCACGAGCCACCAGTCAGTGAGCACCACTTTGTGGTACCATCACAAAGAGGCTATAAGTCACTTTCCAAAACCTTTTACATTTAATGTTCCTCACTGGTGGAATAATTTCCCCAATCCCACATGGAGTGCTGATTCACTAGTATAATTCAAACAACTAAAAACCCATCTCTTCCAGAATCACCTGAACCCCTGTGAACAACACCAGGACACCCTCAAACCCTTACATACTAACCTCTCTGGATTCCATTCCTTCTTGTGACAGAAGGCCGGATCGAATACAGACAGGATGAGCACCCTCAACCTGTTTCAAGCACTTGTGAACTCAGTCAAACTATCACCACCGAGCACTTCTGCCTTCCACACAACTTCACCGACTGTCAACGCCATTCCCATGGCCCAGCCAGCACCCTATTCAGGCTTGGCAGTGGAGTGCAACAGTTTTCTGCTATAGTGTTTGCTAGTTTTTGAAATGTAACCCTTACAATATCCTACAGATTCTTCCAAGATTGATGTCCCTGCTTTAAGACAAGGCGCTGTGTTGGGCGAAGACATTGTTGGGCAGAGACAAAAAGGTGCAGTGACTCAGTCAATAAAACTGTTTACAGATCATTTTCAGGTGGTTTTTGGTTGTTCCACTGAAAAAGTATGCACCAGTGAACAGTTATACCATCTGAAACAAGGTTGCAGCCAGTCAGTGGGATGAACGAGCTTCGATGACTTGTTGCTAAGGTCTCGAACTTCGCCTAAGAACGCAATTAGCTGCCTATGTTGACTTCTTTGGTCTTGAAAACTTTATTCAGCGGTCTCTCCGATGTTCATCCCACATGGAAACCTGTAGTAGAGAACACCCCAGTACATCAAATCATCCACTCCTCCATCAGCCCGTGTCTACGACCACTCAAGAATTCAGCCCAGAACTAATGATCCGTCGGCTGAACCTGAGTCTTTGCCTGTATTGTGGAAAAGTGGGGCATTTCCTTGCAGCATGGCCCATATGCCCATTATGTCCAACAGTGAGTGCAATACATGCTATGCACAAAAACATGCCTCCACTCACTAATGTGAGTCTCACTTTTTGACTCCAGTTCAGCAGGCGATTTCATCTCTGAAGCCCTCTGCTGTCAGCTCCGCTGTAAGACCCGCTACTTTGAAAAGAGCTATGATGTTCAGACCATCATCGGAAAACCCATAAACCGCCGTCATATCAATCAAATGGTATATTCGATATACGAGGATCAGGTTACTCCATGAAGAGGATATCAATTTATTGGTTCTGGAGGGGTCAACAGTGGACATCATCCTAGGGCGACCCTGGCTGGTAAAACACAGTGAGCCAGCGCACCATAGACGCATCTACCTACTTTCTATCCCTGAACAAAAGGCCATGGAGAATGTAGAAAAGGCCTCATCACAAGAATACTTTTTCTTTGCAGCCAAGAAGGATGGGGGTTACGTCCCTGTAATGATTGTTTGTGCCCTAAACAAGGTCACCGTGAAAAACAGATACCCACTTCCCCTTGTCTCAGCAGCCCTAGAACATCGAAGACAAAATTTTCACAAAATTGGACCTCTGCAGCACCTATAACCTCATCAGTATACGAAAAGGTGATGAGTGGAAAACAGCATTTATTACCCCTAGCGGCCATTATGAGTATCATGTGATGCCATATGGATTGGCACTCTAACTGTTTTACAAAATTTAATGACTGAGGTACTTCATGAGTTGCACAGGTCCTAACATGGCTCCATGACTTCACTGTTTTTCTGAAGGCTGAAAAGTACTTTTTTATCATAAATGTATCAAGAATTACAGTAATATTTCATGTCAACTTGTGTCCTCCGAGAAAATCCCAAGACTCTAGTTTGGACTGAAAAAGCTGTTGAAGCATTCCACACATTGAAGCATCTGTAAAACTGCATTTTTCATCTTAAAAACGTCACCAGACTTCGACATATGCTATCAATGTCTAATGCAGAAAAGCTTATTCATGCTTTCAGGACTTCTCAGTTAAGCTATTGCAATGCGTTACTAGGCGGTTGCCCTGTAGGCCTAATTAACAAACTTTAGCTGGTTCAAAATACAGCTGTCCATACTCCCAAAAATGAACTATTTATTTTCAATGATTTTAACACAACCCACTCGTACTTGGTTCAAATCTCTAGATTCAATTATGACAAAATTCTGCTGGAAAAACAAGACAAGAATTAAATTGACAACCCTACAGAAACTAAAACCACAAGAAAGATTAGAAGCAACAAATTTTAACAATTATTTTCTGGCACATCAGCTCCAAAACATACACAAATGGGTCTAACCTAACTCATCTGAATACACATGGCAGGATACTGAACAATCCATCTGTAAGGACATAAAAATTTCAGAATTACCTTTTCACAGTCAAACAATCAAAAAACATTCCTGTTTTAAATTGCCAACATTAGAAGCAACCCTGACAGCCTGGTTGATATTCTATCAAATCACAAATTCCCCACTCACACCATCTAAACACAACCCGATCTGGAATAACCCTGATTTTACAGCTAACAAGAAGTCAGTCAACTTCTGCACATGGGCAGAAAAGGGCATCACACAACTTTAGCATATCTTTAACAATACTAACCTGGTACCATTTTCTATTTAGTCCAGACATACAGCATTGGGAGTAATTGCTTTTTGGAATAATTACAAATCAAAGCATCAATTACATCAAAATTACTTAGACAATCAATCAATCTAGACCTTTCCCTTTAAATCACAGTTTAATATATCTTCCTTCAAAAAATGACTATCCCAAATCTACAAAATGATAAAATCAGACAATGCATTAGTTCTACCAACCACTAAATGGGAATCAGACTTATCCATTACTCACAATGCTGCATTCTTGACTCAAATTTGCAATAATATATACTCCATAACTTAAAAATGCTAACTTGCAACTTCATAAAAATAAACAGGGGGCCTAATAATTCAGGGGGGCTAATAATTCTGACTTCAACTGTATATACATAATTATTAAACCCCCTGAATTATTAGCCCCCCTGTTTATTTTTTCCCCAATTTCTGTTTAACGGAGAAGATTTTTTCAACACATTTCTAAACTCAATGGTTTTAATAACTCATTTTTTTAATAACTGATTTATTTTATCTTTGCCATGATGACAGTAAATAATATTTTACTAGATATTTTTCAAGACACTTCTATACAGCTTAAAGTGAAATTTAAAGGCTTAACTAGGTTAATTAGGTTAACTAGGTAGGATAGGGTAATTAGGCAAGTTGGTTTGTATAACAATGGTTTGTTCTGTAGACTATCGAAAAAAAATATATATAGCTTAAAGGGGCTCATAATTTAGACCTTAAAATGGTTTTTAAAAAATTAAAAACTTTTAGCCGAAATAAAACAAATAAGTCTTCATTCATTCATTCATTTTCTTGTCGGCTTTGTCCCTTGCGGGGTTGCCACAGTGGAATGAACCACCAACTTATCCAGCACGATTTTACGCAGCGGATGCCCTTCCAGCCGCAACCCATCTCTGGGAATTTCCACACACACACACATTCACACTCATACACTACGGACAATTTTAGCTTATCCAATTCACCTGTACTGCATGTCTTTGGACTGTGGGGGAAACCGGAGCAAACTCCACACAGAAACGCCAACTGACCCAGCCCAGCCGAGGTTTGAACCTGCGACCCAGCGACATTCTTGCTGTGAGGCAACAGCACTACCTACAGAGCCACTGCGTTGCCCCAAATAAGTCTTTCTCCAGAAAAAAAATATTATCAGACATACTGTGAAAATTTCCTTGCTCTGTTAAACATCATTTGGGAAATATTTGCTGAAATATGTCAATTGCATTTGTTCTTTTAGTTATGTGCTCTGACCTGTCCACCCAGTTAAAAGTGCTTTCTAGAACAAAGAAAATTTTATTTTTAATTTTATTAACTACCTAAAAGCACTGAACAGCTTTTTGAGAGAGCTTCTGGTGTATTACAGCTCCTCACATCCACTTCGCTCAATTAATTCTGAACAATTAATTATGCCTAGAATATCAAAATCAACTGTAGGTGCTAGATCCTTCTCATATATGGCACCTAAACTCTGGAACAGCCTTCCTAGCACAGTTCGGGAGGCAGACACACTCCGTCAGTTTAATACTAGATTAAAAGATACAACTCTTTGCATTAGCATACACATAAAACACAAAGGTTGTGTCTGAAATTGTATACTTCTGTACTATATAGCATGCTAAAAACAGTATGTGAGCTGAGAAGTATGTCCGAATTCATAGAATTCAAAAATCAGTATGTGAGAAGTACCCGGATGACCTACTACTTCCAGCGAGATTCTGAAGTGTGCATCTGATGCACGCTACACTATCCCATGATGCCCCGCGAGAGAATTCATAAAAGGGCTTGAAGTGACAACTCACATGGGTAGGTCACGTGATCATGACAAAATGTTGGATGTAGCACGTCCGAGTTCCATTCATACTGCTCACATTCATACTGTATAAAACGTACCTTTCTAATGGCCGAGTAGTACAGCCAAATGCTTTTGAAGTCCAAATCCTCTAAAGAATTGTTAGGCTGCATTAATTAGGGCAACCAGAGCCGGGAACAGAGCTGGGAACACTTCCCAAAAGACATCATAATTTGAACGGCATCTACGCTTATGTTAGTCTCTTTTTGCTTATCCTGAGGTCTCTATAATTCTGGACCAGGCTGTATCCGGAGCAGATGCTGTGGTGGTCATGGAGGAGTGGAGAGCATGATTCCTGAAAGACCCCAGTGACAGATGAATCTCTGCATTTATCTCATGGGCCAGCTTGAACACCTGGCGGTTGTAGGGACTCTGCTGATCAAAACCAGTTCGAATCAGGCTTAGAATTTCCAGCGCAAATTGCTTCATCCGCTCCAGGGCTTCTAGCAGGAGGAGTAATTCATTTAACTCTCTTTACTCTGGCCGCAGCTGTCGGGACCCTGCAGCTAATTTCGTAAAATATTAGCCAACTAGACAAAATGCCTTTCATTACCTCCATCACAAGACTTTTGGATGACCAGATCACGTGATCTGGGGGCCATTTGTTCGCCTTAGGGACATTCCACATCCCGACAGATGGACAGAGTTTCTCAGAGACAAAGAGATCCCAAAAGAAAGGAATTCAGAGACTTAAGAAATACAATCTTAAAGACGATTCCTATAGATGTCATAACCAAGGCAAAATTTGATATTTTGAATGACATTTATAGGTACTGATGTGCTGTGTTTATTTCAACCAACCAGGTTCATAATGTGTGGTTTTTACCCCTAAAACAGGCTAAAATGACCTGTATGTGTTTGAAATGCTTCGTGCTTAGTATTAAATTGAGCTGTTTTTCATTTGCAATACATTAGTGTAAATGAGAATTTTGTAATATGAACCTTGTTCATCTTGTAACATTTGATGTCAGATAGTTACAATCTTACCAGAGATTTTATCACGTAAAGCCTCTTGCAGTGGGTTAATGATTAAACCTGATTACACTGGTACGAGGCGTGGACCCGCCTCTCATCTAGTCGGTCATTGGGTGACAGTCTTAGAGGGATGGATCAATACGTGCCCCTTAAAACGTCCTTCCAGCACTGAAAATGCGCACAGCCTTTCAGCATCAAGCTGGTGTCAACCCGCTGGTGCTTCTCCGCCCCCAATCGCCACACGCGGTTGGGTCACCACAAACAAACTCTTCATCCAAAACCTTTTAAGTTTCGCAACCGCTGAAACTTCCGCGAACTGACTCTACGGAGTCCGTTGCCCCGGTAACCCAGGACAAAGAGCTTCACTCACGCCGAGTGAACCCCAGCGGCCCCACAGAGAAGCCACAGTGAGCACCACGTGTTTCCTTACTCCATCCCGGCGAGGCAAACCCGAATCAAGAAGACTTCAACTAACGTGCAAGTAACGCAACAACCGTTGTCTCTATCTGATCTGGTGCATATGATTTTTAGCAGTTAAAGATAAGTCAATTCTCTGCTTTTGTGGTTTCTCAGGTGATTCTAAGATCTAGTACGAAATACTAGATGGTCTGGACTGCTTGTTCAATTCATTTTGCATCCTCCGAACTGCCTGTGTGTGTGTGTTTGTGTGTGAACGTGTGTGTGCATTTGTTTGTTTGTTTGTTTGTTGTTTTGATTATTACGTAGTTAGCCTTGTGTATCGAATAGTGTAGCTCAATAAATCTTTGTTCTCCTTTGAAAAAAAGTGTTTTCTTTTTTATGTGCTTTGCAAGTCTTTGCCTCAAGCTGTAGATCGTGTTACCTTGCTGAAAAGTAACCCTATTCTGTGTTATGTTATGACCGGTGGCCACGGAAATAAAATAGAGAAAAATTAATAAATGGGATGTCTCTATTTGCGGGACATACAAAGGTTGAATCTTTGATCTGATTCAATCCGACTCAATTGAGTCGAATCAATGATTTGAATATTCAAGATCCGAGTCATTGATATGAGCTAATAATTCCTAAATCGATCTTTTAACGCAGATTGATTTCCTACACTGTGATCTACACACACCTGCAGCTTCTTCACGATGGACGTCCAGCGTTCTCCAGCTTCCGGCACCAAGACTGCAGAAGTTTGACCAGAGGAGAAATTGTCAAGCCCAACGAAGCCTGGTTTCTCTCAGAGTTTTTTCCTTCACTTTCATCAATTGGTGAAGTTTGTTCCTTGCCGCCAAGGCCACTGGCTTGCTTGGTTTGGGACTTGGATTTGAATTTGCTCTTAATTGTTTGAACTTTCAGCAGTGAAAATCAAATCACACTGAACAACACTAAACTGAACTTCAACTCTGAAAACTGGACAGACACAGTTAATTTATTAGAACTTCTATGTTAAACTGCTTTGACATTGTAAAAGCGCTTTAGAAAAATAAATGATTTCAAAATAAAGATGAATTGAAAAACGCCTTTACCCAAGGCCCCCCTTCTGGTTCATCTCAATCCAGAACTACTTTTCATGGTAGAGATGGATCCATCCACTACTGGAGTGAGGCCCATCCTTTCTCATCGGCAGGGGGTACCACCAAGATTTCATCCATGTGCCTTTTTCTCCCATAAGTTCAGCGCAGCAAAAGTGAACTATGATGTGCAAGCTCCTGGCCATCAAGCTAGCCCACAAGGAATGGAGGCACTGGTTAGAGGGATCTAAACATCCTTTCACTGTCTTCAAAGTTCATAAAAACTTGCAGCATCTACAAGTGGCCTGCCATCTCCATCCTTGGCAAGCCAGGTGGGCTTTATTTTTCCACACACTTTAACTTTTCCATCACATATCTTCTAGGTCAAAAGAACACAAAGGCAGATGCCCTCCATCTCTATAATCCAGAAAAATCTCCAAAGAATCCTAAGCCGATCATTCCATCCAAATTAATTTTCAGCCCCATTGAATGGGAGGCTCCTCTAGCCTGTCGAAGAACCCCAAGTCATCCAGCCGGGCTGTCCTCCTGGTCTAAAGTTCGTTCCTCCAAACCAATGCACCCCACATATTCACTCCTCAACCATGCACTGGTCACACTGGAACAAAATCTTCTCATTGCGATAAGATCACTTCTGGTGGGCCGGGATGGCCCAGGATGTGAGAAGGTTTGTGCAGGGGTGCAAGGACTATGCCATGGCTAAAACTCCTTGTCGTCTACCCAGCCGGAAAACTTTGCCAAATCCAAATCGCCCCTGGTCACACCTAAGAGTAGACTTCATAACGAATCTGTCCGTCTCTGGAGGTAACACTTGCATTCTTTTAATTGTGGATAATCGAAATTTTGTAAATTGATCCCCTTTACCCAGGTTACCATCTGCTATTGTAACTGTGGAATTGATGTTTAACCATGTGTTTCGTAACTATGGTCTACCACAAGATATTGTTTCAGATCAAGTTTCTCAGTTTATTTCCCGGATCTGGAAAGCTTTTTTCAGACTCCTTGGTGTGACCGTCAGTCTGTCCTCGTGATATCACACCCAAACCAACAGACAGACTGAAAAAAAAAATCCAGGAAGTTGGGTGATTCCAGCTAACCTTGGAACCAGTTTCTAGGCTGGGCAGAGTATGTGCAAAATTACTTGCACCAACCTGCCACTGGACTCATGCCCTTTCAGTGCATACTCTGTTACCAGCCTCCCATTTGCCTGGTCAGGTGAACCCTCCGATGTTTCGGCTGTTGACCACTGGTTCCAAAAGAGCGAGGAGGTCTGGGACTCAGCTCACCATCATCTCCAAAGGGCTATATGACGACATAAAACCACAGCTGATCTCAGATGGAACACCCCTGAATATCAGATTGGACAAAGGGTCTAGCTGTCCAGCCGGGATATGCGTCTCCATCAACCCTGCTGAAAACGGAGTCCCAGATTCATTGGTCCCTTCACCATCACAGAATGGATCAACCCAATCACCTACCATTTGCACATTCCCCTAGAATATAAAATTCACCCCACTTTCCATGTGTCCTTATTGAAACCATTCTACTCCCGTTTCCATAGAACCTGGTCCAACAGAAGAATCCCCTCCTCCGACCATTGTCAAAGAAGATTCCATCTATCAGGTCAGAGAAGTGTTGGATTCTAGATTGCATGGGGTAGTAGACTGGAAGGGATGTGGCCCTGAAAAAAGGTCTTGTGTTGCCAGGGATGATATTCTGGATCCGGTCATATTAGATGAATTCCATACTGCTCACCCCGAATGTCCTGACCCCCATACTGTCAAAGAACAGGGAGATCAAGAGATCACACTGGAGGGGGGGAAATGTCACAGCTAGGCCAGGTTCTCCCCACTCTCAGTCACCACAATCACCCCGATCAGTCACCTGAGTACTAATTAGCCCCGCACCTACATGTAATCTCCGCTTATCAGTTCAGCCACATAAATATCATCACCACTCGCTACTCAGTGTTCGACCTCATTACAGCAATGAAGGACTGCACTCTCCATATAGTCAGTGTCTATAATCTATTCAAAGTTATTCACCTTTCTTGTTCCTTGTGATCTCCAGTGTCTGCGTCTCTCCTTCCTAGTGTGGTTTTCCTGGTTCCTTCTCTGTTTGTCATTGATCCCCATATCCAGCTATTTGTGCTCCTGGTTCCCTTAGATACTTCCCTCTAGTCATTCCATCTTCATCTGGTCATCCCATCCCCATCCTGCAAATCAGCTTCATTGAGTTTCTGTTCTCAGTGCCATCCATTAAATAAACTGTTCATATACTTACATCTCCTGTTCCCATTCCTTCTTGTGACAACTACAACATTCAAAACATTATGCAATTCTGAGTGTCCTTTACACAGGTGAGTGGACTGGACAAACCACCTATAGAAAACGCACTCTTTCATCTGTCATGTTTACCAACATTTGCAACAGTTTTGCACATGTGCACCACAAACTTTCTTGCAATGACTCAACATTTCTTAAAAAAAACACACAAATGTGAGTGGTCTTAACAAGCCAGCTGTAGAAACACTCTTCTCTCTCTAGAAAAAACACTCCCCCTCCTAACTTTTCATGTATTGCCTCTTCTTGTTGAATCACTGAATGCCTCAATTGTAAGTCGCTTTGGACAAAAGCGTCTGGCAAATGACTAATTGTAAATGTACTTGAAAGCCATTAAGATAACAAAGAAAGTGTGTATGTGGTGTATTCACCTCAGGGAAGCTGCTGGTCTCACCACTGTCTTGCTGTTTATTGGCTGTTATCATCACTAACGGAGCTGAATAAAGAAAAAATAGAAAAGTCAAAGACAATCTATTTCTTAAAGGGATAAATTAAACGTTCTCTGGCTATATAAAAAAAATGAGTTTGAAGTGTAGTGCTGCAAGGTCATACCTGTGAGCTCGTGGATAGTCATTCTGTCCAAGACGTTGAAGGATGTGTCGAGTTTCAGAGGCTGATTGCAGCGCTGGCACACAAAACTTACCTGCATGGTGTTACTAGAAAACTTCAAAGCCTCCATGCTGCTGCAGGGAATAGAACAAACATTTTAAAGGATCTGTTTGGAACTGTCCTATTGATGTTATTCTACAATGTGGAAGTTTGCTCGTTTTTGTGATCGTTTTAGAACTTTCAATTCAGTTATTTATGGCAGAAATGACTAGTAATAATAAACGGCAGAAAACAGTCAAACTACTTCCTCAACAAAAAAGTGTGTTCATGACAATACAGACAAACAGAATGATATAATAAGAAAACATCAGTTTGCAACATCAAGCAGCATACCGAGCTGTTTTTATTGTCCAAAAATGAATGGAAGTGAATGGCACCGACCCAAAATGATTCAAATGGCTGCGCCTGCTCGTATGTGAAGAACAAGGTCAATACACTGGTGGACAAAAAAATTATTATGTGAGGTTTTTTTTTTTTTTAATTTGCTAAAATTATACTAAAGTGAAGTGGAAAAGTAACATTATATAGGACTGGGTGGTATGATGGTATACATCGTTCCCAAGTAATAAATTTAGTATATACTGTGACATTGGTAACAGAAGTGGCTTCAGCAGAGCTCCGTACATGGACATTGTCATGAGCCCGGAAAATCATGAAAGAGCCCTGTCTTCAGGGCTAAAGGTTTTATTCTAAAGATTTTTGCCAGTAGCTACTGAAGCAACTGCAGTCCCCAGGTGGTCTTATGATGCTCTTGTATTAGGTTACTTTGATCATGGCACATGATATTATCCAACCAGAAATGCATCACTTTTTGTGACCAATCTCTGACCAATAGGGAAGGTCTGTCACACCAGCAGGTAGACACTATTGCTTGATCAGTGATTGATCTTGGATTCAAACTTTTCAACTCACAAGCAAATTTCACAAGTGCATAATGAAAAGTGTGTTAAATGCATAAAAGACTACAGTTTGTTATGTTATTTTTATGTAATATTTGTAATGCAAATAATTTTATTACCAATAAATATTTTGTAAATTAAAATAATTTACACATTTTTTTTTTATTTGCAATATTTTATAAAAAAATTTCTACTTAGTTTTGCTGTCAAATAAGTATTTTTGATTAAACAATAATGAAACAAAACTGACTCCATGCCTATTTAAATAACTATATCAAGAAATATATTGCTACTGTGAAATAAAATTACTCATACTATGAAATAGAATGTTGGCCCAGTATACTAATACTGTGATGACAATTTAAAGCTTTAAAAGTTGATTTTTCAGCAGCCATTTTTCAATTAAACTTATTAACATCAGCAACCAATCTAATATGATGATTTGCTGCTGAAGAAACATTTTATATTATTATATAATAACTTTTGAGCTAGACATTTCTAATATGAATATATATATATATATATATATATATATATATATATATATATATATATATATATATATATATATATATATATATATTTATATATATATATTTTTTTTTAATGTTCTTTTGTTTAACCTAAGCTGTAAGCAGGGGCAGAGTTAGTGATTTGGGGACCCTAAGCAATTCCAGGTATGGGACCCTAGCATTTTTGAAAAATAAACTTAATGTTTAAAAGTGTATATGTATATTATATAATATATATTATTATCATCCTTTAACGCTTTTTTTGTATCCGCCGGCACAATATAACCAAACACTCGCGATCGATTAAGTAGTGTAAAATCTTCTCTCATTTATCCGTTTCGTTCTGTGAGAGTGAGACTTGTCAGCACTTCCACAGGCACTCCCACAGCTTTGCAGACCCACAGAGGCGCGCCTTTTGGGACTTAAAAAGTTTGCCCGGCCTGGGTTTCTAAATCTCCTAAAATGTCAGAAATTCAAAGTTTGCTTTTGCTTTCTAAAGCTTGTATGCATTTTTGCATTAAGCTGCGGTCACACTAGCGTTTGTGCGTGTGAAATTCTGTTGTACGGCGTTGCGAAAAGGGGTGGGATTAAACAAGTTGATTAGACATAAAAAAAAAAGCAAGCGAGTCCTGTCCAGAGAGGTCATGTTTTGATCCTTGATTGGTCTCACGCAGTCAAGTGATGTGATTTCGCAGGTCAGAGTTCACCAAGCTTGAACTTTGCACCGCAGCAACCTGCGAAACTCGATGCATGACCCTGCGTTTCCGGTCTGACGCATTCGCGTGCATATGAATGGAAGTCTATGGGGAGAAATGTCCAGTGTGACCGCAGCTTTACTCTTATTAAAGACTACTTTGAGCGTGGCTTCACAGTAGGGATGGGCGATATGGCCTAAAATCCATATTGCGATATACATTGCAGCCTCTTGCGATAACGATATATATTGCGATATATAAATTATAATAGAACCATTTCAGAACAGGTTACATAGACCCTTAGGAAAGCCAAACTGCTATTTTTTGTTAAAGAAATAAAGAAACGTTGCATGTCATTTTGAGAACATTTATTGTGCAAAAGTAAAACTGTAATTAAACAACACAATGTTGCAGATAAATAAACTAAATGTAGTGCCTTTTAGAAAGAAAGACTTTTCTTTTAAGTCCTTAGTTCCTAAATGCCAAGTTGCAGAGAACAAAAAAACTGGTGTTTAGTTAAGGAACTTACACTGTACTGAAAATATTTACAGTATTAAATTAGTCAAATAAAATTGTGTATTGCAGATACTTTAAATAAAAACATATTTCAAACCTGCAGCCTAAGGTAACGCATTTGATTTTAAACATTTTGTTCTCCTAATAAAATTAAAACTGGTGTCTTGATCTGCTCTTTGTCTCTCTCTCTCTCCCTCTCTCTCTCTCTGTCTGCTGTAGTGTTGGTGCTCCTGAAAGATTGAGACGCACCAGACAAAGTTTGCTTTTAATGTAATGCAAAAATTAATACAATTAATATCGAAAGCGAAAGCAGATTCTCGGACATGTCCGGGGAAAAGAGAATGTATTGTCACCCCAAATAATGAGCTGGATCAGTCTATTTAGTCTTCACGTTCTTCTCAAAGCTGCTATAAAGGCAGGACAACAGTTCTGTATCCAGCGCGTCTCTGTGGGTCTGCATGCAGAGCATGTGAGTCTGTGGCAGAGTGTTCTCAGTTTCTCGCGAACACAGAACCGGGCCGCCCCAATAATATATCAGCCGCCCAGGTAAAATCTGTGTGGGAAGCGCTGTGTGGGAATCTGTGTGACAAGCCACGATATGCCATGCATGAGGCTCGCAAGTTGTGCGACACACCTACATTCGGTGCCATGCGTTGCTTAGTGCTGTTGTTGAGAGCGGGTAGATTGCGTCATCAAACATGCATTATCGCGATAGTGCAATAGAATTAGAATCTCTATCGTAGGCCAATTTTGTATCGTTTATATCGCATATCGTTTATATCGCCCATTACTACTTCACAGCTGACAGCAATAAATAATTATTTAATCTAAACGACTCAGAAAAACTTTATGTTCGGAAAGGATGAAATGACTGGTCTGAACTGGCTGCAAAATATACGTACACAATTAGTAATGGTTAATCAACTTATTTGCCTTATTTAAATAATCTACAGGTTTTAATCTTTTAAATATGATATTTTTAGAGATATTGCCTGTTTTCTCTATTGCCTAGAGATATTCTTTTTCTGTCACATTTCTCTTTTGCTGATTATTTTATTAATTTAATGATGTTAATGTATAACCATATCTAAAATGCTTCAGCATTTAAGTTTGTTTTGGATTTAAAAGAGAGAGAAGCAGATTTCACCCTGTAAGTATGTGCACATGGCTCCTGAATAGTATAAAAGTAACAGAAATAGTGGATTTATTTATTTTTTTACTTTAACCCATTGAAAAGAAACTGTGTAAAAAAGTGTTATAATAAATAAAATTATAAATAAATTTAAATAATGTTTTGTTTGTCGCATATAATAACATTTTTATGTAATGTGGGTAAATGGTGTGTTTCAATCCAGCTACCGCCGCAAGTATATTTCAAACCTGTGGGAAGCACTGATATATATATACATACACAGTTGAAGCCAGAATTATTAGCCCCTCTTTGCATTTCTTTTTCTATTTTTAATATTTCCTAAATTATGTTTAATAGAATAAAGAAATTTCCACAGTATGTCTGATAATGTTTTTTCTTCTGTAGAAAGTCTTATTTGTTTTATTTCAGCTAGAATAAAAGCTGTTTTTTTTTTTTAAGAACCATTTTAAGGTCAAAATTATTAACCCCTTTAAGCTATTTTTTTTTTCCAATAGTCTACTGAACAAACCATCGTTATACAATAACTTGCCTAATTACCCTAACCTGCCTAGTTAATCTTATTACCCTTGTTAAGCCTTTAAATGTCACTTGAAGCTGTATAGAAGTGTCTTGAAAGATATCTAGTCAAATAATATTTATTGTCATCTTAACAGAGATAAAATAAATCAGTTATAAGAAATGAGTTATTAAAACTATATTTTAAAATGCGTTTTATATATATAAAACTCAAAATAACCGTTTAACCGTTAACCGAAAGGGTGCGTTTGTAACCGATTAATGGTATCAGTTAAACGATAAAAAAATATTATTTTATATATTTTTAAAATGTGGCTGCATAAGGGACCGATCACCAAAAGCGCTTTTTGCGAGGCGCATACTTTGAATGGTTTTAAGCGCTCACATTATGCCATTGCGCGCTGTGTGCTCCCAGTTGAAATAAAAGTCAACTGAGCCGAAAAAGCGTTTTACGTCAGTCGTCTGTTTCATTCTTCAATTATGTCATGCTGCTCTCTTATATGTGCTAAATAAAGCTAAAAGTCACAGGACCAGTATTTATTTAGTAGAGGTCATGTTGCGCGGCTCCGGGCAAATTTTAATTTGGAGGGAAAATTACCAAAATGTAACATGATGATTAAAAATGATTGGCGGGAAAATGAATAATATTTTTCAAATCTCTGTACATAACAGAAAAATAAACAATGATAATGCACCAAAAATAGTACATTTTTATTATAGTGGCAGAACTTGTCAATTTGTATATTTGCATTCACTTTTAAAAATATATCTATTATCTGTTTTTTAGTCCTGTCTGTAATTCTGTTGCACTGTAGAAGCTCTGTCACGAAAACAAATTCCTCGTATGTGTGAACATACCTGGCAATAAAGCTCTTTCTGATTCTGATGTATATTTTTGGACAGGCCTTTTCAAAAGTCAGCGGGCACTTTCACTTATAAAAAATATAGCACTTAAATTATTTCATTTTTAACAATAAATTAAATTACACAGTGGTTTTATATCAAAAGTTGATAATGAAAACATACTACACGTTTATGGTTAAAAATAAGCTTTTAAGCGATGGCTTTTATTTGTTTCAGTATTCAAACATTAAATATTGAATCCATCAAGTTAAATAAAAAACGAATATGAAACAACACATAGCAGGATATAAAGCATATAAAGGACTATTAAATTTAGCAAACTGCTGCTCTTTTTATCTTTGTATTTTTATCATTTTATTTCTGTTATTTTAATAATTTTTTTTCTCTTCATAGCCTAATTAACTAACGAGCTATGGACACATTCCCGCTTGACGTTTTGGAAAATATTTTAAGCAGCTGCCCATTATATATTAAAGATAACAGAGAAAAAAAAAAAAAAACACAGAAACATGTTACATGTCCCCAAATGTCCAACTTATTTAACTGAATATATAATGGCCTATAGCTGAAATGTTGAAAATTGCTCGTTTTATTTTTATAAAACATTTGTCATGACATATTGATATTTTTTTTAGTAAAAACAATACCGGCATTTAACAATCCATATTTATTTTATTTATTCATTAATTTGACTTGTTTATTGGTGCATTTATAGGCTATAATTTAAATTCAACACAATAATGAGCACCTCAGACAGTGCCACTTCGTAAAGCTTTCATGCAAAGTCCAAAAACTTAAGAAAGATTAGACTTTCTCTGGTGACGGCCGACACGCCGTAACCGTCTTTCAGGTGGTATAGCTGCCATTAAATTACAAAACAAGCATGCTGCAGTCTGGTTTTTGAATTAAAAAGTGCAAGTATTTCCTCATTGTTCAAGGAGTCTGCAAGTTTGTAGTCTATGGATATAGCGATCTTAAGCGTTTCTTTATTCGATGCGCAGCAGAAAAAAAAAAAGGTTTTTCAGCAGTGCATGTACTCGTTGGTAAAGTTCTCAGAGCGAGTTTTGTGCTACCAAATACATCACGGCATGCAATAAACTCACGTTTAGTCAGGCGGAATAAACGTCTCTGCCTAGGATGTCAATCAAATTAATGAAGCTCAAGCCACGAGTAAAAGAATAGGCTATTTTATTATTTTAAGATTTTAGATGACGGGTTAGTAATTATACACGGGTAACTAGGCTATATTCAAGTCAATGAAATAATAACTTTGATAAATAAAATATTATATATAATAAATGTGCGCATATACATATAAACTTGATGCATGCATACACCCACATATGCATATAAACTCGCCGATCCTTGCATATACTCCCACATTAACACACGCACAAACAAACTCGATCCTTGCATAAACACCAAAATTAACACTCACATACACTGCATGCTGGCATATAGCACTCGCGCACTTACAAAATAAAACACACAAACATATTTATCAGGTTATTGCAAAGCTGATGAAGTAGAAAGAATGTGATCAATAGAGCTATTAAATCTATTAAATAATGAAAACGTGTTATATAAAATATTATGTTAATAATATTATGTTTTTTTACGATGTGGATGTCATAATTGTAAGATTTTGGTATTATTTTGATTGTTAAATATTCAGCATATACAAAAAAAAAAAACACTGATAAAAGTTTCTGTTCATCACGTTGGTCAAGCTAACCCCCACAAACTGTCTATATATTATAAGCTGAGTCTGGGAGTTTTATTTATTTGATAGTTTATTTCACATTTCTTGTTTGTATAGACTAAAAACAAATAAAAAGTGAACAAATTTTTTTGTACTGTTTTTATTTTTTTAAAAAGTTATAAGAGTCTGGAGGTATTATCGACAGACATTTGTAGGTACAGACATCCACTGTGTGCGTTCTTGGCAGTTTTTCCTTTCTTTTTAATATTGTCCATATCGATATCGGAATTATATCGTATCGACCGAAATAAAAAAATATATCGTGATATAAATTTTTGCCATATCGTCCAGCCCTAACTTCTTATAACTTTTAGTTACTATTTATATTATTACGGATAAGTAAAGTGCCATTTAGGCTGTTTGTGAAGTTCTTAAAAATGTAAAGTTTAATTATTATTATACGGTTTCAAGCAGTTAAAGTTAAATATTTAACTACATTATTTATAGGCTGTTTTGTTTAGTTTTATTAACAAAAGTTCAAAAATAAACACGTACGTTTATACGGATGTTTTATTAATTAATATTTAATTAAGTTATAATTTATTCCTTAATTTTTACATAAAAGGTAAATTAACTTCGGTAGGCTACTTTAAGAGGCGTAATTTGTTGGTGGTACGGGAGGAACATTTTAGCCAGTGAATAATGTCACCACTTTAAAAAATAAATAGATAAATAAAATACCTTGCGGAAAGCATGCATTAAGAAAATGCATGCTCTTAATCATTCTTCATAATCTAATTCGTACATGCAATAAACCTATATTTCGCCGACAACAACAAGCCCTAAAACAAAGTCTAGAGAGAGAGAGTTATTTATATGTTATTAATATTACAGGGAGTGCAGAATTATTAGGCAAATTAGTATTTTGACCACATCATCCTCTTTATGCATGTTGTCTTACTCCAAGCTGTATAGGCTCGAAAGCCTACTACCAATTAAGCATATTAGGTGATGTGCATCTCTGTAATGAGAAGGGGTGTGGTCTAATGACATAATTATATGCATAATTATTAGGCAACTTCCTTTCCTTTGCCAAAATAGGTCAAAAGAATGACTTGACAGGCTCCGAAAAGTCAAAAATAGTGAGATATCTTGCAGAGGGATGCAGCACTCTTAAAATTGCCAAGCTTCTGAAGCGTGATCATTGAACAATCAAGCGTTTCGTTCAAAATGGTCAACAGGGTCGCAAGAAGCGTGTGGAAAAACCAAGGCGCAAAATAACTGCCCATGAACTGAGAAAAGTCAAGCGTGCAGCTGCCAAGATGCCACTTGCCACCAGTTTTGCCATATTTCAGAGCTGCAACCTCACTGGAGCGCCCAGAAGCACAAGGTGTGCAATACTTAGAGACATGGCCAAGGTAAGAAAGGCTGAAAAACGACCACCACTGAACAAGAGACACAAGCTGAAACATCAAGACTGGGACAAGACATATCTCAAGACTTTTTCTAAGGTTTTATGGACTGATGAAATGAGAGTGAGTCTTAATGGGCCAGATGGATGGGCCCGTGGCTGGATCGGTAAAGGGCAGAGAGCTCCAGTCCGACTCAGATGCCAGCAAGGTGGAGGTGGAGTACTGGTTTGGGCTGGTATCATCAAAGATGAGCTTGTGGGGCCTTTTCGGGTTAAGGATGGAGTCAAGCTCAACTCCCAGTCCTACTGCCAGTTTCTGGAAGACACCTTCTTCAAGCAGTGGTACAGGAAGAAGTCTGCATCCTTCAAGAAAAACATGATTTTCATGCAGAACAATGCTCCATCACACGCGTCCAAGTACTCCACAGCGTGGCTGGCAAGAAAGGTCTAAAAGAAGAAAAACTAATGACATGGCCTCCTTGTTCACCTGACCTGAACCCCATAGAGAACCTGTGGTCCATCATCAAATGTGAGATTTACAATAAGGGAAAACAGTACACCTCTCTGAACAGTGTCTGGGAGGCTGTGGTTGCTGCTGCATGCAATGTTGATGGTGAACACATCAAAACACTGATAGAATCCATGGATGACAGGTTTTTGAGTGTCCTTGCAAAGAAAGGTGGCTATATTGGTCACTGATTTGTTTTTGTTTTGTTTTTGAATGTCAGAAATGTATATTTGTGAATGTTGAGATGTTAAATTGGTATCACTGGTGAAAATAAATAATTGAAATGGGTATATATTTATTTTTTGTTAAGTTGCCTAATAATTATGCACAGTAATAGTCACCTGCACACACAGATATCCTCCTAAAATAGCTAAAATTAAAAACAAACTAAAAACTACTTTCAAAAATTTTCAGCTTTGATATTAATGAGTTTTTTAAGTTCATTGAGAACATGGTTGTTGTTCAATAATAAAATTAATCTTCAAAAATACAACTTGCTTAATAATTCTGCACTCCCTGTAGTGTTGCACGATATACTAATATTAAAAAAAGTATCGCGATACCCTGACTCTCAAATGATACAATTCCGCATTTTTTAGTATATCGGTACTTTTGAGTGACAGCTGTAGTTGCGAGTGCTTGTCAATAGGGGGCAGTGTGGGGCTGCACGCTTCTTCTACGGCAAACTGAGTGTGTGTGTGTGTGTGTGTGTGTGTGTGTGTGTGTGTGTGTGCGCTGAGCTGTTAAACTCAGTGTTGCCTACGTAGTGACTTTGTCGCTATATTACCCCCCTAGTGGCAAATTTTCAAAAAAGCGACTAGAGACAAATTTAACAACTTTGTGTAACTGGAGATTTTTATACACTCTTATGTGTCCATATTACCGTTCATACTCTTCTCAATTAGCTGTGGGTGATGCCATTTGAGCGTTTATTCTTTTCTTGTTCACAATCAAAGATACACAGATATTTTAGTGAGTTTCGGAACATGTAAGAGTTTATTACATCTGAGAGATTAATGCAAATTCACTACACATCTATACTGATATACTGCATTTAAAAAGCAATAAATTCAGTTAAATTGACATGCATACACACAGCATAGTGCAAATATAAATACCCCTTTATTAACCATAGGCTGTTAAACAAACAGAAACAGTTGGACGTGATGACGTCAGTAATATTCAAATTGATCAGCTGCTGTCCTTGATATTGGAGATACAGCAAAGTGAATGACATATTTAAATTATATAAAATATGTTAAGAGTTAATGTTTTGATTTTAAATATATAAACATATCATACATAAACAAATATGCTAAATCTTCCAATATATTGCGAAAATGAATGAAATAAGCCTGAATTTTTTTATTTTTACTTTAAGGGCACCTATGATGAAAATCATCTTTTGTAAGCTGTTTGGACGGAACTGTGTGTAGGTATAGGTTGTCCACAGTCATATGGGGATGATATAAAAAAACAATAAGTTTTTTTTTTATTATTTCCTGATGTTAAAAAAGGATCCAAATCCCTCCCATTTTGAGGCTGACCGCAACTTGACATAGGAGTGCGGTTTCCCCGCCCACCGAATTGATTGACAGCCGCGTAATAACATGTATCCATAGTAGGGCTGGACAATAATTCGATATCAATATATATCATGACAGAATTTTTTTCAATAACGATGATATGATTTTTAAACCCATTTCCGATATTTCGAAATTTGCATATATATATATATATATATATATATATATATATATATATATATATTATTTATATAAGATCTTATACATGTATCACTTGTCACTGAATGACGTTCAGTGCTCAGCCGTCAGAAAGAGCGTGATCTGATCTCACTTACATGATGACGAACAACACAGACACGCTGCCAGCACTCAGCACAGCAGTTGGTTAGGCTGCGCCGCAGAAAGTTTTAGCTACAAAATGAGTGCTCTGAATACAGATGCGAATGAACATGCTTCCACAAGTAAGAATGCAGACGAAATAGTTGATAAGAAAGGAAAGACTAATGCAGTGGTGTGGACGTGGTTCGGCTTTTTAAGTTCCGATAAACTTAGTTTCGGTGTTCTGCAAAGTGTGCCAGAGAGTGTAGTTGACTAGCGGCGGCAACACATCAAATCTGTTTCACCATTTGAAGCAGTTCTACCCGATAAAACATACTGAGAGTCAGAGTTCAGTAAAGTTTGCAACAGATTCGCAGATTCGTATTTTTCGGATCAATAACTCATGACCGAAACATTGTTCCTACACAAATAGCACATTTTTTCAACTGTCGCAATGTATACAACCACCTCCAACCTTATTTTCCTAAAAATGAGCTTTCCTACGCGCTGGACGCAATATATTGATCTCTATGCGCAGGCGGCAAAGAGACAGATCCTTAGGGACCGTCTACAAAGAGCAAAACGCAAAAACCAATACTACAAAAGCTGTCAATAACTTCCCTCTAACTCATTATACTGCCATCAAACTCAGATCACACGTCACTGCTGTCCTGCTGGTTAGACTACAACACCTATTTTTCTAAAAAACTATTTTGCATATTTTTTATGAATTTGTATTATGAAAAATATTCAATAACTGTACTGTAAATTACTGTACTCTCACCAAATTCAGTTCACACATCACTGCTGTCCTGCTGGTTATACTACAAAACTTATTTTTCTAAAAAACTATTTTGCATATTTTTTTATACATTTTTCTGAGAGCTTTATTTATTTGATAGTTTATTTCACATTTCTTGTTTGTATAGGCTAAATACAAATAAAAAGTGAACAAATTTTTTTGTACTGTTTTTATTAAAAAAAAAGTTATAAGAGTCTGGAGGTATTATCGACTTTGCAAATTCACTTTGCAGACATTTGTAGGTACAGACATCCATTGTGTGCGTTCTTGGCAGCTTTTCCTTTCTTTTTAATATTGTCCATATCGATATCGGAATTATATCGTATTGACCGAAAAAAAAAAATATATCGTGATATAAATTTTTGCCATATCGTCCAGCCCTACTCCATAGTAACGCGTATAATCCTATCAACAAGACAGGACATGCGCAAAGCAACCGAGATTAAAAGATCTGTTCAGCTCACTAAGATCATCAATCATCATTAAATGTGATCCGAGAATCAGTTTTACAAGTTTAAAATGTTTTTAAAAAAGTGCATGTTTGTAATAACGATAGTAAAATTGCTACGTCATTCATCACCACAGCCACATAGTGTCAATACAATTATGAAAGAAGAAGCTTCAATCCCAATTTGTGGACTTAAATCATGTTTATTTGTAAATTAACTTAATGATGACCATACGGCAGTGGATATTTACATGCACCCTGTCACACTTGCCGTGCAAAAACAGTGCAAAGCTAACATGTATGCGTGTAGGCGAGCAAACTTTATAACGACATTGTGTGTGACTCATCACTTCAGGCTTAAATTAACTCAACACAACAAGTATATCAAATAACCGCTGTGAAAGTTCCTACTGTAGTAAGGGAGATCTGCTTCATTCTTGTCTGTCACTGAGCTGTTTGTCTACGTGAAGGCTATGGCTGTGACAAACATGGGAACGGTGGGCAGGGAGAACCAGCTCATTAGCATTAAAGGCACAGGCAACAAAAACAGCTACAATCTTAAAACAGCTCACATTTCCCAGATTTAAAAAGGTATAATAAATAATCTGATGGGTATTTTGAACTGAAACTTTACAGATACATTCTGGAGACACAAAAGATTTATATTAAATCTTGAAAAATGGTTAAAATTGGTGCCCTTTAAAACTGTGACACACAGATTGAGCCGTGTAGTACTCACCTATAAATTTCCTTTTTAGATTTTGTATTGAAAATGGGATTTTTTTTTTTTACCAATTTATTGCATCTGAGTCTAAAATTGTCCTAGGTTGTGAATACGGATACTCTTATCGTGACTTCACCATATATCTTTACAATAAGATTTACCATTTTGTTTTTGTGCAGATCTATTTTTATGATATTGTGTGTAAATCATGTCACGACAAATGTGAGATTCTGAGACATATTAGTATGGTCACACTTAACTTGGACAGTCACACCACATAACAAAAATGTAAGTAGAGGTCTGTAAACATAATCCAAAAGTATAGGATGCTGTAATATCTTGTATTATATCATTTATGTGTCTTGAGGAACAACATAAATGTATCTTTTTAACAATTATCCATTTTTATTAGTAGATGACATGGACAACTAAAAATGCATGTCACATCATTCACCCCTATATCAATATATAAATATGTAATTAAATATGAATATGACAGGATCCCTGAACAGTAAAGACTAAGGATGGGTATCGTCAGGTTATTACCAATATTATTACTTTTATCGATCCCACTTATCGGTTCGGTACTTTAACGGTTCTCTTATCTGCACTTTTTGTGGTGTTTATTATTTTTTTAATGAAAAAAAAAAACAAAAACAAATTGAACAGAATTAACACTTTGTTTTATTAGTATGTTTTTAATGTAAAATAAAATGAAACCAATAATTGTAAAACAAATAAATATTTTTTTTTTCCTTTAAAAGAATGTACAATGGTTTGAAGGAAAATGACTCTCAGTTTTTAACCATTCTTCTGGAGAAAAATGAACATGTTTGCCTTTTCTGGCAGAAGTTGGGCTCTTTCTTGGTTTATTTTGCTCCCTGCAGTTGAAAAAACCCTCTTTGAGTTGCAAAACGCAGTTAAATGATATAAGGTTTATGGTTTTTCATTAACACATTCACATAAAAGAGTTAACAGTGTTTTGGGATTTAACTGTGCTTTTAATACAGTTTTGGAGCACCTTGCAAAGTAAAAATAAGCTTTCTTAATAAGCATAGTTTACTATTAGGCGGGGTCCTTCCACACCACAACCAGCGTGTAGCATCCACTTGGATGATGCGACGGCAGCCACAGGACAATGGCACCATGTGCGCTCACCACACACCAGCTATTGGTGGAGTGAAGAGACAGTGACTTTTCATTTGTCTTTCTGCAGTTAATGCACTTTTGAAAGATACTTTCACTTAGCCAGATTGCTTGCATTTCCGCTTATACAAGAAAACAACTTGCTGCGTTTGTCGCAGCGGGCCACTCGGGACAACCCGTATGGTTCACTGTGTCGCGAGCTATGTGTGTGCGCTTAGCGCGAGCCTCCGCTGAGTGCGCGCGCACAGCCGAAAACTGTGGCTTTTATACTTGACGGAAACATGAGCATTTCTCATGCGAAATTGCCAACTGTGCAGACGAGGTTAGTCAGTTAAATTATGCTACTGTAAGTAATGTTTACTCAACAATAATTATCCAGTACTGATAGTAGAATCGTTAATGTCAGAGCTTATCGATACTTCAGTCTCTTATAATTTAGCACCGATACCGATAAAGTACAGAGTTTCAGTATACCCATCCCTAGTAAAGACCAAGCAACATCACCAGGTTCTTTGGGAACCAGACCAAAAAAAGTTGTCCACTTTTGTCTATAGTTTTTTTTTAAAACTATATTTTAGCTGACAGCAAACACTGAGTGTTTATTAATAAATAATATTTTGAAAGAATTTTTTTTTTAGTATCGGTATCATGATATTTAATTTAGGTATCGTATCGAAGTCTTCGAAATGTATCGAAATTTTGGTATCATGCAACACTAATAACAACTTCCTGTTTCGTGGCGGACAAAAACTTTAGATCTTTGCAATTTAACATCGCCAAGGCCATTAGATGACAATAATTTTGCTGTTGATCTGATAAAATCCCTAGGAGGAATTCATTAAAATACAACGCCTGGAAATGGCCAAAACTGCACTTTTTTGGCAGGGGAAGTTAAAAATATGAACTTCCTGTTGGGTTTGAGATTTCGCTCCAAGAGACTTTTTTGTAGGTATTGGCATGTTTGACGTTTCGTAAATGTGCGTGAAACCTAGCTCGGAGGCCACTCCGTCAAATGTGCATAGTAGGGGTGTCAAAATTAATCGCTTCTTCTGTGTACCGCGATGCAGATGGGGACAATTCGATATCAGTTCAGTAATAGATCATAACCGGTTATTACGCACTGATGTCATTTAGCCCTTCGCGGTATAGCCTGTCGCGGTAGAATACTATGGCGAAGGAGGCGAGGATGAGTAAATAAAACACTCCTACAACTTAAAAAGCAGATAATTGTGCACGTGGGAGTGTGCTGGACACAGTCTTTCACTGACACTGAGGAATGGTAAAACACGAGCCGCTATTTCACTACTAGGTAGAAATGCTGTAAAACTCCATCTCTTCATGTATCTTACTGCTTGTATTAAAGGGCAAAATTGTATTACAAGTATAAATATTAACATATTTATATATTTTAATACAATTTTTTTTCTTGTGTTGTAAAGAAAAAAAATCTAATTATGTATGGAAAGCATCGCCAATGCACCGTGATATCGAATTGAACCGATCGCATAATAATCGATGGCATAATAATCGTAACCGAACCGAACCGTGAGACCAGTGTAGGTTCATACCCCTAGTGCATAGGTGGCGCTGTCAAGCCATTTTGCCACACCCACTTCCGAAACCTATAACAAACATAAATTCACCACTTCTGCAGCATGTGCAAAGTTTTGTGAGTTTTCAAGCATGTTTAGACCTTAAAAATGTGATTCATTCTAGAGAAGAAGAAACTGATCAATTTCAATAGGACCTACGTACCGTAGGTGCTCGGTCCCTAATAAATCCATTAAAATACAATTTGTAGTAGTGGTGCTCATTCATTTTTGGTTGGTGCTCCTATAATTTTGGAAGTAAACTTTTTAACAGTGCTAGGTAAAAAAAAAAATAATAATAATCTTGAGATCTGTTTGTGTTTGACATGCCCACAAAGCATACAATGTTCCTTAACCAGATAGTTTTCAAGTTATTCAAAATGAATGTTTAGTCATGTTGTTGTTATTGTTTTAAATTGACCAATTACACATAAAAAAATAATAATAATCGAAATCGTGAATCGGTCAATCCTTGAAAAAATATCAAGATTAAGTTTTGTCATCACCCAGCCCTATACGACATATGCTGCACAGGAGAAAAAAAAGGCTCATTGAATTTGTGAGAGCTAATATTCTACAAACTGTGTGGCATCACAAGGGTGAGGAGAACAATGAAAAATGCATGGTAACAATAAAGCATGGTGGTGTCGGTCTGTCTTTTTGTGCAGGGTTGCATGAGTTCTACAGGAGTCGATAAGCTGTCTTACATAGATGACATAACGAATTCACAGATGTACTGTGAAATACTGAAAGGGAAGATGCAATCATCACCTCTTGCACTGGGATGACTTAGACCAAAGGTCATTAGTTCAATTTTGAAAAGAAATTGATTCAGTTAAGCAAATCTCCATTCAACCTCTGAAAGTGTTTATATCACAGAAATGGAGAAATAAAGATGCTGCATGTTGTCAATTAGTTAATTCATGTCTAGAAGAATTAGTTTTGCACTTAACAATCAAGGAAGCCATACAAAATTTGAGTTTTTTTATTATTATTTTATAGGGTGCAATCACTTTTGCAAAGCACGTGAAATAAATGTAACGTTATTATTCTTGTTATTCTAAAGACGTTTGGTGACCACTTTCGTAGTAATAAAAGTAAAAACTGTTTTGTAAAAATGTAGCAGACTGGTCTTATAATCACTACGAAATTGCAAACCAATCTTATTTACAGTGATTTGTGCACAGGTGTTGTGGTAACGTTACGCTTTTTTTTCTTAACTGTGCACTCGTAACCACAATGTGCTAATTCCATAGCTAGTTAAACAGCATATCATTGTTATCTTCTAATTATTCGCGCCGTGCTAAACCAGCTATACATCTGTTATAAACCTTGGGGAAGAATACAAAAGTATTTTAATAATGTACCTTTCAATAAGCCGTCTCTTTCAGCAATAATTCCTGTACTTCCTGTTTACTGCCCGTAAAGAAAGTGACGTACTACTTCTTCTTCTTCTTCCTCTTCTTCTCTTCTTCTTCTTCTTGTAGTTTTTATGGCGGTTGGCAACCAGCTTTTTGGTGCATTACCGCCACCATCTGGATTGGAGTGTGGATCAGGAGTTAACTAACCCAGAATTTCTTATAGTGAAACAAACCAAAAAAAACAAAACAAACATTCCTACAAACCCCCAAAACAATAAAAAACAAAAAAAAACTAAACAAAAAAAAAACACAACAAACAAAAATACAAAAATACACCACCTTTGTTAACCATTCTACTACATTTTGTGCCTCAACCCTGTGTCTTTCAGGAAGTTATATAGATAGCTAAAACAAACATCACCTGTGCTCAACTTTAAAATGTTATTCATGTTTGGTTCAACTTGTTTTTCGTGTAACACTGTGAATAGTCTATTTCTTTCTGTGTGATATTTTGGGCAGTGCATCAATACATGTTCTATGGTCTCCTGGTTGTTATTACATTCACACATCCCATCTACATGTTTATTGATCATGTGTAAAGTACTATTGAGTGCTGTGTGATTAAATCTCATTCTTGTGAATGTGTCTTCTTCCTGTTTGCTTTTCCTTGTTTCCCTGCCTCTTTCAACTTTGTTCTGTATGTTGTAATATTGACGTCCTGTGCTCCCATTATTCCATATGTTTTGCCATTTTCCCAATACTTTAGCTTTCACCATACTTTTGATTTCAGATTTGCTGTTTTTAATGTCCATGTCTATCGTAGTTTGCTGTGCTGCTTGTTTTGCAAACTTATCTGCCATTTCATTCCTGCTGACCCCTATGTGTGCTGGTACCCACAAAATTGAAATGATAACTCCTGATTTTATAAGTTTATTTCCTAGCTGCACTATTTAATTAATTATGTCCTGCCGTGACTCTGATACTAAATTTTTTATACTGACAAGTGCTGAACTTGAATCAGATGCAATGACTGCTTTAATTGGTTTATTATCTTCAACCCACTTTAGTGCTAACCATATCGCCACCAGTTCTGCTGTATATAATGCTAAATTATTACTGATTCTTTTTGCTACAGCAATTTTTAACTCTGGAATACTATATGCCACTCCTACTGTTTGTCCAATTCTTGATGCGTCTGTGTAAATTTCAGTTGTTTCCTTGTATTTTTCCCCTATATAGTTTTCCACTCGTTTATTGTCAATCTCACTTTCTTGTTTTTCTTTCATTATTTCAAAGTCAATTTCCAAATCACCAAGCATCCATGTGGGAACTGTTGGGAACACTACAGTGGGAGAAATGGTATATGTGTCTAACTCCATATCATTTATTTTACTTTGTATTATCCATCCATAACCTTTAACATTCTGTTTCTCTCGTTCTTGGCACTGCATCAGAACTGTTTGTGCTATGTGATTGTCATTATGACTTTTCAAGTTTGCCCAGTAAACAACAGCCAGTTGATCTCTCCTAAGATGTAAAGGCATCTCTCCCATCTCAACTTGTAACGCTGCTATCGGTGTGGTTTTCATGGCTCCACAACATATTCTTAATGCTTGATTTTGGATTGTATCTAACTGTTTTAATGTTGTATTAGCTGCTGATCCATACACCATAGAACCATAGTCAATCACTGATCTTATTAATCCTGTATAAATTGTTTTTAATGCTATTCTACTAGCACCCCAGTCTACACCACATAGGCATCTCATTATATTTAACACTCTCTTACATTTATCAATTATTTTCCTAATATGTATGTTCCATGTGAGTCTCCTATCAAACCAGTCCCAGATATTTAAAAGATTCAACATTCTCCAAATCTTTACCCCCAATCTTAATTTTAATTCCCCTCTTATTTTCTTTTTGGTAAATAGCATTGCTTTTGTTTTTTCTTGAGATATTCTAAATCCCCACTTAACTGTCCAACCCTGCACTGTATTTAATATCTGCTGCATTTTCTTCATTATAAATGTTATTTTTCTCCCTCTTTTAAAAATCCCACCATCATCTGCAAATAATGCAACTCCTGTATGATTTTCTATCTCCTTAAAAATCCCATCAAACATTATAGAAAACAAAAAAGGGCTAATGATGCTCCCTTGTGGTGTACCATTTTCGACACTGTAGCATCCACTATATGTACCATTTATTTGAACTATTATGGATCTTCCTGAAAGAAATTTTTAACCCATCTCAGTATACGTCCCTTAACTCCTAACTGGTTCAGTTTAATTAACACTCCATCTATCCACAACATGTCATAAGCTTTCTCTATGTCTAAAAATACTGCTATAACTGATTCCCTGTTTACCTGTGCTTTTTTAATATCATCCTCCAGCCTTCAAATTGGATCCATTGTCCCTCTACCTTTCCTAAATCCACTTTGGTAATTTCCTAGCTTTCCTTTAGTTTCAACCCAGTACACTAATCTGTCATTAATCATTCTTTCCATCGTTTTCCCCATATGTGATGTCAAGGCTATTGGTCTATAACTGGTTGGCTGTTTGGGATCTTTCCCAGGCTTTTTAATAGGAATTATAACTGGCTTCTTCCATTCCTTTGGCATAACCCCTACTTCCCATATTTTGTTATATAACCTCAACACGACCTTCTTTCCTTTATCAGTTAGATTTTCTAACATTGCATAACAAATTTTATCTCTCCCTGGAGCGGTTTTCCCTAATTTCTTCAATGCTCTATTAAGCTCAGTCCCAGAGAAATTTATATTTAATACCTAGTCCTCTTCATCTTTTTCTAAATCAAACTTATATCTTCCCCAAGTTTCCTCCCTACCTCTTTTCTCCTCTTGGCTTAAATTGTCTGTGCTGTGTACTTTAACTAATGTCCTTGCTATGACTTCTGCTTTTTCTATATTATTAATAATAACCCTCTGCCCATCCATCAGCATTGGATATCCATATTCTTTTCCATTTTCTTTCATTTTTTTAATCATTCCCCATACTCTCTCTATTGGTGTTGTTCTACCAATAGACTCACAAAATTGTCTCCAATATTCTTTCTTTGATTTTTTAATTGTTTTCCTTACTATTGCCTGTGATTGTTTGTATTCAATAAAATTTTAAAAGTTGTGTGTTCTTTTCATTTTTTTAAATGCTTTATTTCTCTCCTTTATAGCTTTCTTACACTCCTTTGTCCACCATGGAATGATTTTATTAACTATTTTAGGTTTAGACTTAGGTATTGCCATGTTTGCTGCTTCAATTATTCCACCACTAACTCTTATACACATACTTTCAACATCTAAATTATCTTCAATCTTTTGCAGACGATCTTCACTGATTTCCCTAAATTTATCCCAATCTGCTCTATCTAAAATCCACTTCTCCTCTCTCACTTCAATTTCTTTTACACATTCTAAACCTATTTGAGTTTTGATTGGGTAATGATCACTTCCAACTGTACTACCTCTTAATACTTCCCATTCACACCTATCAGCAATATCTTTTGTAGCAATTGTAATGTCTATTGCTGATTCTGTACCTCTTGCTTTATCTAATCTAGTTCATGTCCAATCATTTATGCAAACTAGCTCCTCTTCTTCTATGAATTCTTCAATTACTCTTCCATTATTGTCATTTTTGTTTCTCCATAATGTACTGTGGGCGTTAAAATCTCCACACCAGATAGTTTTTTCATTAACATCCTCCCATATCTCTTCTAACTGTTCCCATAACATTCTACATGGGTTATAAAAATGTATTATTTTTTACATTACCTTCACTTGACCATACCTCCACAATAATATATTCTAATTCCTTCCCTCTCTTTACTTCTCTGTATTGGATACCTTTTTGTATAAATGTAATAATTCCCCCTCCTTTACCTATTTTCCTATCCATTCTTACTGTATTGTACCCTTTAATATTAAAATCCAATCTTGATATTAGCCATGACTCTTGCACACACATTATATCGGGTTTTTCATTTAAATTATCAATATATTTCTTAAATTCCTGACCATTAGAAATTAGACTCCTCGCATTCCACTGCAGTATAATTATTACCATTATGCAGCTCCACCCCATGCTTGTGATTGTTGTTGCTGAACTTCTTCATTTAATGTGTCTCTCACTGATTCCCAAGGGATTCCTTTAATATTCAAGTATTTCTCAGCTGACTTAACTATTATTTTAATCCTTTCCGTGCGGCTTGTTGTCTGAACAGTTAATCACCTCTGCCATAAAAAGAACAAAGTCATTTTTATCCACAATCAGTGTTTCTTCCTTTATTTTATCACACTTTTTACATTTGATCATATCTTTCCTTTCTTCTCTTATTGTTGGTATTTGTACTGTTTGCTCCCTTGTAGGCCTAACTTTCTTTGTTGCTTCTGCATATGATATTCCTTGAGTGACTTTTATTCTTTGTACCTCTTGCATTCTTTTATTTACCTCACACCCTCGGTATGCTGCACTATGTTCTCCACCACAGTTGCAACATTTTAGTTTTGCTTCCTTATCACATTGTCCGTACTCATGTACTCCACTACATTTACTACATCTACTTTTTCTTTTACAAACCGCTGCAATGTGACCGAACCTTTGGCATTTGTAGCATCTAACAGGTGGCGGTATGTATACTCGCACTTCATAACTCATGTATCCTATGAAGACTTTGTCAGGTAGTTGTGTTTCATCAAATGTTAGCATTACTGATGCTGGCTCCGTTCCATCTTGTTTTCAAGCGTTTAGCTTCTTTTACTTTAGCATTCGTTATTCCTTTAATCACATTGTTTATTGACTCACTGACCGGTATTCCAGTGATTACTCCTCGTATCATTTTTCTATCAAAGCACTCTGAGGATTTCACTTTTTTACGATTTATTTTATTTACTTTAATTGCTTTCTTTTGTTGAATCTCATCCTTACACGAAACCAATAAGCATCCATTCCTCAATTTTTTAGCACATCTTACCTCTCCAATCTCTTTATACAGAGCTTTGGTTAGTTGTATAGGACTCCAATCCTCAAATGTGGCCCCTTCCTGTATTAGTCTAACAAATACTTTAAACTCTCCGTTTCTTTCCGCTACACTGGATCTCATCTCTTCGTCACTATCTAGTTTGTTTTTCTTTTTCCGCTTTTTACCTCTACAACTTGTCCACGGTTCGCAACTCTCACTACCCTCCATCTCCTCAATTTCACTTCCTGATCCGTCATTTCCATCTCCCCACTCCTGTCCATTCTCAATCCAGTCGTTGCCAACCGTCTGTTAGGGCTGGGCGATATGGCAAAAAAAAAAAATCTCGATTTTTTCATAAAGTTTGACCGATTCACGATTTCGATTTTTTATTAATTTTTTTTTTTTACTGTGTAACTACCTTACCAGCTTACCTTGTTCATTTAAATTTAAATAAATGCTGAAACTAGTTTTTTTCATGCTCACTTGTAAAAGAAAAGCAATAGTGTGACTAAACGCGGTTATGGCACTCTCTCATATAGGGATGCTAAACATAGCTACAATAGAAGTCACAGCAGGTCATATGTTGTGCAGCTTTGGGCAAATTTTATTTGGAGAGAAAATGACCAAAATGTAACTTGAAGATTAAAAAGGATTGGAGGGGAAATAAATATTCAAATCTCTGTACATAACAGAAAAATAAACAATGATAATGCAACAATAGTTTATCTGTATTAGTGGCATGGCAGAAATATATATTTAGACAGGCCTTGTCAAAGTGAGCGGGCACTTTCACTAATAAAAAATATAGCACTTAAATTATTTCATAACAATCAATAAAATAACAGCGTTTTTATATCAAAAAATGGTAATGATATAAAATATACTACATTTTGATGGTAAAATATAACCATTTAAACGATTTTGTATTTAAATATTAAATAACGAATGCATCAAGTTAAATATAAAAAAACGAATGAAACAACACATAGCATATCAGGATATAAAGGACCATATTTAGCAGAATGCTGCTCATTTATCTTTGTAATTTTATAGTTTTATTTTTGTTATTTTAATTATTTTTTGTCTTTATAAATAACTAACGAGCTATAGACAAATATCTGCTTGACGTTTTAGAAAATATTTGTGCGTAGCTCCACCACCCAGTATATATTAAAGATCACCGTGAAAAAAAAAAAAACCCACAGAAACCTGTTACATATCTATATATATTTAAAGGTCTATCTTATATTTAACTGAATCGTATAATGGCCTATAGCTGAAATGTTGAAAACTGCTTAATTTATTTTTATAAAACATTTGTCGATACGTATTGATATTTTTTGGAGTAAAAGCTGCCGACATTTAAGAATCCATATTTATTTTATTCATTCATTCATTTGACTTGTTTATTGGTGCATATATGGGTTATGATTTAATTCATACAGTACCTTGACAGCTACTGTGCCACTCCGTAATTCAAGCAAAAGTCCAAATTAAAGAAAGATTTGACTTTCTGCGGTGACCGACATTTACAACACACCGTCCTTCAGGTGGAGCGCGGGTCCCCGTCTCGCAGCTCGCGCGGGAGACACAGACGGCTGCGGGACGCGAACAACAGCACGACGCGCATGGAAACATTCGTGAAGCTGGCTGGCTGACTGCGGGGCACTTGTTGCTCTAGCGGGAAAATGTCCCGGTGTTCCCAAAGGCCGGTCCGCCCTGGCGCGCTTCCGCTACCAGCTGTGGCAGCACATCAACAGAGCCGCGACGTCAACACACAGAATCAGCACAATTCAGCACGGTTGTCTAACAGTTTAGAACGGTTTGGCACGATAGTGGAAAAGCGGCTTTAATATTTTTATTAAAAACCGCGATTCCTCGATTTTGTAAAAAATAAAATCGTCTTAAAACGTAAATTCGAATTAATCGAAAAAATCGGAAAAACCGCCCAGCCCTACCGTCTGTACACCTCCTCCTCCACTTGATGCCGCCATTTTCCTCTCGGGGGCTCTGTCCACTCTGGTTCTAAAGTCTTCTCAGGCTGACACTTCTTCTTCTTTCCTTTTTCCGGTTGATTTATTAGTGGTTCGAATTCTTAAATAGAGCATTACCGCCATCTACTGTGAGTTATGGATCAGAGACTCATTTCCTTTTCTCTGGACTCTTCAAAACCCGAGCTTTTGATGTTGCTGCATGCTCAGCTCCTCCATCTACAGCTACTATCTAAAAAAAAATAAATAAAAAAAAAATAAAAACTAATGTTATTATTCTATATCCTATGTATTAACTGAGTTTTTTTTAAAGAATTGTATCAACCATTTATTTCCTTCTGGATATTATTTTTTATGTTATTTGTTCATCGTTTTTTTTGTAGATCATCACTTAACATATTTCATTCCTCTGTGTATTTATTGCAACTAATGAGTACATGTTCTACTCTCTCTCTCTCTCTCTCTCTCTCTCTCTGTTTGCGCATGTGTGTGAATGGAGGGCTGAGTGCAGCGTGTGCACGAGAGCAGGTACGAGTGATTGTTTGTTTGTTTTTTCTTTCCTTTTACTTTTCTTTTTTTCTTTCTTCTTTGAATTACGTATTTAATATAGTTAGTTGTAAGATAGTGAGAGCGCTGGGGGCTTTTTAGCTCCCAGTGTTTAAATTGAGAGAATGGCAGAAATTTTTAGCCATTTAACTCGAAAACATGTGGTCAAAATTGACTCAACAGTGGGAGTTGAGGAATGTAGTTTGGCTGTAGGCATGTTAATTGGATGTGAAAACATTTTGTCCGCATCACGGATGAATAGCGCGGTTGTAATTTTTGTTAAAACGATTGATTTGGCAAATAAACTAGTTGAGACAGGGGTTGAAATAAACCGGATATTCACTCAGGTCCTCCCTCTTTCCACTCCATCTAAACGTGTCACATTTTCAAATGTGCCTCCGTTTATAAAAAACGAGGTTTTAGCAGATATGTTATCACGTTATGGAAAACTAGTTTCGACAGTTAAGATGATCCCAATTGGGAGTAAATCCTCCCTCCTGAAACATGTGGTGTCCTTCAGACGGTTTGTGCATATGATCCTTAAAGATAACACAGAGGATTTGGATCTGACTTTAAATTTCAGTCACGAAGGATTTAATTACGTGATCTATGTCACAACAAACTTAACGAAGTGTTATGGATGCGGGGTAAATGGGCATCTTATTCGAGATTGTCCTGAAAAAGTGCCTCAAAATGAGAAAAGAGATGAGTTTGCCGCTAATAAAAGTGCCGGCGTTTCGCAGAGTAAAGTTGCGGTTGCCGAGGAGATAAGCAAAGCTTGTGCTTCAGTTGAGGGCGAACAACATGACGAAATGATACTGACAGAAATACAAGCCGATGGAATAGAAAAAGTGCTTGATGTTAGTAAAGGATAGAATGCTGCAGAGAGTGAAGTGTTGATAGCTCCTGTAAGTGAATCCGATGATGAGGATAATGTATCGAGATCTGGAGAACAGATGTTGATAGAACCGTTTGATAAGGACTCTGCCTTTGAGTTGGATGATTATTCATTTAAAAAAACGCAAAAAAAATTAACAGAAAAATATACAAGGAAACCAACTAAAAAAGTGGAGGGTAGGGAAAGTAGTCAAAATGAAACTGAAAGTGAAGGCGAAGTATCGGATTATAGCCTTACAGGCAGCTTACCTTGTAGTGGTTTTTCTAGTAATGTGTACACGGCAGATGACATTAAGCACTTTTTAAAAGTGACAAAAATGTCAGAAGAGTTAAAATTGAAGAGTTTTTCCCTGATATTTCACAGTTTATAGACAAAGTTAAAGTGTTCCGAAGGGAGAATCTTTTCTCTGATCAGGAGGTATTTCGGCTAAGAAAATATGTTACCAAAATAAATGCACAATCAGAACTAAGTGATAGCAGTCAAAATGGCTAAAGCTTTAAATTATCTTACATGAGTATGTTTTATTTTTTACTTTGCGTGTTGACTCTCTTCCTATTCATGGGAGTGGTAAATTTTGCCTCATTAAACATTAATGGTGCAAGAGATATTAGGAAGAGAGCAAAAATTTTTGAAACAATGTTACAGAAAAAGATAGATGTGTTATTAATACAAGAGACTCATAGTGACTTGACAAATGCAGTAGAATGGGAAATGAGTTTTGATGGACTATCAGTACTGAGTCATTGTACTTCACTTAGTGGTGGTGTTGCTATTTTGTTTTCAAGAAATGTTATACCCACACACTATGAAGTTGAAGAAGTGATCAAAGGTAGACTGCTGAAAGTCAAGGTTGTTTATGATAATTTTTCTTTTGTATTGATTTGTGTTTATGTTCCAAATATTGCTGCTGAGAGAATGTTATTTTTACACATTCTGTGCAAAGTGTTGGGTGATTGTAATCCTGAAGATGTTTTGCTGTTAGGGGGAGATTTTAACTGTACTGAGCATGTGATGGACAGAAATCATGTGGAGCCACATATGCAGTCACGTAAACGGCTAGTTCAATAATTAAAGTCTCATGATGTTTTTGATATATGGAGGAATTTTCATTGTTCACAAAGACAATATACTTGGGCACATGTTTATGAAAATCAACTATCTTTAGCAAGATTAGATAGATTTTATGGTTTTAAACATCAAATGAATTTTTTTAAAGATTGTGTAATTTTTCCAGTTGGGTTCTCTGATCACAGCTTAGTCAAATGTGAGATGTTTTTTAATTGTGTTAAACCAAAAAGTGCTTATTGGCATATCAATAATATTTTGTTGGATGATGAACATTTTAAAGATGTTTTTAAGGCTTTTTGGGCTCATATGCAAACAACTAAATCTCATTTTCAAACCTTGCTACAGTGGTGGGACTTGGCTAAAATTCAAATAAAACAATTGTGTCAACAATATACTCACAACGTCACAAAAGCTTGAGGATGATTTAATTAAGATGCAGGAGATTTTGGAATTAACAAAAAGTAAGAATGATGCAGAGTCTTTTAGGGAAAAAAAAGCTTCCTTGTCAGACTTGTTAGATTTAACAACACAAGGTGCTATTATAAGATCTCGTTTTCAAAGTATTGAGGCCATGGATGCTCCTTCAAAAAATTTTTTTAATTTAGAAAAAAAGAATGGACAGAATAGACACATTCATCGTCTACGATCAGAAAAAGGAGGTCTTTTACTAAATTCCACAGATATTAGAAAGAGAGCTGTAGAATTTTACCAAGACTTGTATAAAAACGAATTGTCAAATACACCTCTCATGAACAGTGTTTTTTTTTGACAATTTGCCCCAGGTTTCAGAGGAATTTAACAAAGTTTCAAGTAAAGCACTGACTATGGAGGAAGTAGAGAAGGCTTAGGAAAATGGGAAAACGCCTGGTATTGACGGTCTCTCAGTTGAGTTTACAAGACATTCTGGTCAGAGGTAGGTTCAGATTTGCTAGATGTACTCAATCATAGTTTATCTGAGGGACAGCTACTTAAAAGTTGTCGCAGAGCTGTCATCAGTTTACTCCCTAAAAAAAGAGATTTAAGTGAGATTAAAAATTGGAGGCCCGTAAGTCTTCTATGTAATGATTATAAAATATTATCAAAAGTTTTGGCAAATAGATTAAGAGTAGTTTTAGGTTTAATTATTAATTCAGATCAAACATATTGTGTTCCAGGCTGAAGGATTACTGATAATATTTATTTTATAAGAGATAATTTAGATAATCGTTATATTTCTTTGGATTTTGGCTTAATTTCGATCGATCAAGAAAAAGCATTTGATAGGGTTGATCATAATTATTTATGGAAGGTTTTGACTGCTTTCGGTTTTAGCTCTGATTTTATATCAATGATTAAGCTCTATATTGTGACGTTGAGAGTATTTTAAAGATAAATGGTGACTTATGCTCTCCTTTTAAAGTGTTAAGGGGTGTCAGACAGGGGTGTGCGTTAACTGGAATGCTATATACATTAGCAGTAGAATCTCTTTTAAATAAATTAAGAGCTGACTTGTCAGGTTTACTGATTTCAAATTGCACTGAAGCTGTTAAATTATCAGCTTACGCTGACGATGTGGTGGTATTGATTAGTAACAAAATATGTGAATGTGATGTTACAAATATTAAAAGATTTTAGAAATATTTCCTCAGCAAAGGTAAACTGGCAAAAAAGTGAAGCAAAAATTGTTGGGAGTTGGTTGCAAGGTGAACCCACCTTACCAGTTGGGCTGAAGTGGAAAAGAGAAGTTTTAAATATTTGGGTATCTTTTTAGGCAATGAAAATGAAATTAAGAAAAATTTTGAAGGTGTCATTGAAAAGGTAAAGGGTCGACTTGATAAGTAGAATTTTTTACTTCCAAAGATGTCATATAAAGGACAACTTTTAGTTATTAATAATTTAGTTGCCTCTACCCTCTGGCATCGCTTAAGCTGTATAGGTCCTCCAACAGAAGTTTTATCAAAAATTCAGTCATGTTTAGTGTATTTCTTCTGGGATAAGATGCACTGGATTTCCAAAAGTGTACTATACCTTCCCAAAGAAGAAGGAGGCCTTGGACTGGTGCATCTACAAAGTAGAACTGCTGCATTCAGAATCCAATTAGTACAAAGACTTTTAAATGGTTCAGAGGATTCGAACTGGAAGAGAGTATCCTTCTCTATTTTGAGAGGGTATGATGGACTCAAGTTGAACAAAACCGTATTTTGGCTAGACCCTCTGAAATTGAAACTTTCAAGGTTTCCTGTTTATTACCGAAATCTTTTTAAAGTGTGGACTTTGTTCAAGGTTCAAAGAGAAAGAACTGTAATTTCTTTACACTGGCTGTTGCAGGAGCCTTTAATTTTAGGCTCTCGTCTGGCCTGGTCCAGTGAAATAGACTATGCTGTGATAGAAGAGAATCTGCTTAACTCTGGTTTGTCAACAATTGGACAAGTTTTGAATGCAACTGGTGCTAATTTCACAGATGTGAGCACATTGACTGAGAAACTGGGGATGAGGTCAATTCGTTTGGTTACCAGAGCTCTTGAAAAGTGGAAAACAACACTGGATGAAAGAGAGTTGAAATTGTTATTGGACTATTCATTGGGTCTAATTTATCCAGATCAGACTGATCCATTTCCTGATTTGTATGTAACTCCGAAAATGGAGAACTTTGGAGGGTTTCTATTAGAAGTGAATAATTTGACAGTGGTGGGTTTAGATGTCAGTTCTGGAAAAAATTGTTATAAAATTAGTGTTAAGGTTTTTAATAAGAATGTTTTAGATAAAAAAGTTGATACACCCTGGCGTAAAGTACTTGAGTTAAAAGAGTGTGAAAAACCTGAATGGAGAGTATTTTATAAGTCACCATTGTCTAAACGAATTGGAGATTTACAATGGAGGTTGTTACATGGTGCTATTGCGGTGAACGCTTTTGTTTCTGTGATTAATCAAGAAGTTGATTCACTATGTCCATTTTGTATACAAAAATAAACAGTTTTTCATGCTTTTACGAAGTGTGCTAGATTGACACATTTATTTACGGTCTTAAGTAATTTTTTCAAATGTTTCAACGAATGTTTTTCAATGAAAGTTTTTATATGTGGTTTTAAGTATTTAAAAAGCCAAAAACATCAGTGTCAGTTGTTTAATTTTATTTTAGGACATGCCAAAATGGCAATTTATACTACGAGAAAGGAAAAGATTGATCATGGCCTGTGTAATGATTTATGTGTAATTTTTAGGAATTCTGTTAAATCAAGAGTCTTAATAGATTTTAAATATTATAAAGCCATGAATGATCTTGCGAAGTTTAAATTAATTTGGTGTCTTAAAAGGGCTTTGTGTGTAATTATTGAAGATGAATTATGTTTCCATTTTTAAAGTTTGTTTTAATGTTTAATAATTGTGTAAATGTGTAGCTGAAGTATATTGTAATAAAAGTGATTTGAACCTCTCAAAAAAAACCTCCCTCTCTCTCTCTCTCTCTCTCTCTCTCTTTCTCTCTCTCTCTCACTCTCTCTGTAACTGGTAAGAGTGATTTTTTCTTTCCAACCTTTTCTTTTTGTTGTTTTTATTTTATTTATTTTGCATTATGGTTTATTTATTTAGTATCGTGAGGAAACGCCTGCTCCAGCTTTATTTTTTTTTAGCTGGAAGCATGGCTTTTCCAAACAAAACGGTGTTTGAGAGTTTAACACTGCGACATGAAGTTAAAATAGTGTCTAATAGTGTGGAAGACGCGTGTTTGGCTGTAGGAGAGATAGTGGGCCATGAGTGCACCGTGTCTGCATCTCGCATGAATAATGCAATTGTGATCTTTTTAAACACCGCTGCGAAGGCAAATGAGGTAGTTCAGAATGGTGTGGTGATCGGAGGTCCACTAGGCTATTGCATAAGCACTCCTTCAAACTAAGTATAATACTTTCAAACGTCCCCCCTTTCGTAAAAGACGAACTAATCACAGAAGAATTGTCACGCTATGGGAAACTTGTATCCTCCATAAAAAAAATACCTCTAGGATGCATGTCTCCTTTAGTTAAACATCATGTGTCCTTTAGGAGACATGTTTTCATGATCCTAAAGAATACCGATGAGGATTTAAATTTGGCATTTAAGCTAAAAATACACTCTTAAAAATGATGTACATTTTGTGTTACTACAGACACATTGTATGTAAATGTTGTGCTAAACTGTTTACCAGAGATGGGAAGTAATGAAGTAAAATATACTTCGTTACTGTTAAGTAGATTTTTCTAGTATCAGTACTTTAGGCTACTCCATTACTTATTTTTTTGACAACTTTTTACTTTTACTTCTGACATTTTTACAGAAATATCTGTACTTTCTACTTCTTAAATTTTTTAAACAACGGTCATTACTTTCGTTTTCATGGGTTTGGTGGCGCGATCTATATTATTTCTTGTCATTGCGCAATAATATGAGCGCCTTTTTGATGCAGTCAGTCTATTTTTCCTCATTGCTCGCCTGCGTGCTGCAGCGCCTGGCTTTTTCAAGCGCACCGTACATGCTACTGATGACTTCAGCGATATGACAGAGGAATTCGGCGAATTTAACATGACTGATGCTGCCCTGTTTACAGAGTAATAAGACGCCTTTTGCTCGATCGGATCACAGGTAAACAAGAAAGACACATTCCAGTTCAAAAACATGCCGTTTAAATGCTTATAATCCTTCTGTCCACTTCCGATCATACTGCACGGGTTTCTCTGGTCTTTCAATCTAATACCGCTCAAAATAGGGCTTTTTTGTAAGTTTAGTTGTACATATTTGTACATTTAGTACTAAAACAATCAAATACTTTATAAAAAATGTATGTATTGCGATTCCTAAATTTCTGATAAGTTCATATTTCCTAATACAGAATTTTTGATGGTTTTCAGTTTTTATTGATTTTTTTATTGACTATATTTTACATATTGGCCTATACTGTTGTCTTTAATTAATAATTTGGAAACACTTTATAATAACTACACACTATGAACCATTTATTAAGCACTAGCAAGTAGTTAATTCATTATCTGTTAAGCATGAACTCTACATTAATAAACATTAGTCAGTTTATAACTGCAGCTACAAATGCTGTATTCTTGACTTACAACCACATTTATAATGTGCTTAACAGCTGTACTTTCATAGTTTGCTAACAATTTATTTTTTATTGCTAAATTAAGTATTGCATTATTTACAAACCATTCATTTAAGCATAGTTGGAGGTTTTTAAGGTCATTCGGAATGAGTTAGTAAATGATTAATAAACTATTAAAATTAACATTTATATCTCTTATTATTCAGGCATATAGTAATGGTTAATTTGTATGTTAATAAATGCTTTATTAACTCAAATTCGTCCAGTTTTGTGACCTAATCTAAAGTGAGGACTTTTTATGCTTTATAAATCCCTTATAAATGACAATTAAAGGGTCAGTTAAATTCTAAACAGGAAAAAAGAATATAAACAACATTATTCATTCCTATTTGTTTGAAGATACACAAATGAAACTGTATCAAATAAAAAATAAATCTTTGTAACCTTATCTAAAATACATTTACTGTACAGTTTAAACATTGCATCTGATTATATTGTTAAATTATTATATTGTTGTTTTATCCAATTGTATGTCATATTTTGAGACTCCCGTTATTCAGCAATGTTTAAATTTTACAGTAATTTTATTTTTTAGAAAAGATTGCAAAAATTATTGTTAATTTGATACCAAGCCTTTAATTGTCATTTATAAGAGATATATAAAGCATAAATAGGCCTCACTTTAGATTAGGTCACAAAACTGGATTAAGTTATGTTAATAAAGCATTTATTAACATACATAGTAACCATTACTATATGCCTGAATATTAAGATATATAAATGTTAATTTCAATAGTTTATTAATCATTTACTAACTCAATCTGAATGATCTTAAAAACCACCAACTACTCTTAAATACAAATGGTTTGTAAATAATGCAATACTTAATTTAGTAATGAAAAAATAAATTATTAGCAAAGTATGAAAGTACAATTATTAAGCACAGTATAAATGTGGTTGTAAGTAAAAAAAAAAAGCATTTATAGCTGCAGTTATAAACTGCTTACTAACGTCTGTGTCACGCTGGTATACAAAGAAGTCAGAGATGGTTATCTTTTCATTAAGTTTATTCAACGTAAATCACAAGAGGATATCACACAGTGCAGGGCAATGGAAGATCATCCGAGGAACACCGCACAAGTCTTCGCCTGGTAAACCTGGCGACAGTCAAGAATGGGTTAACAACCCTCAAACCTCCGTTGGTGGCAGTGGGCACAAAGTGCATGTAGGTGAATACAGATCTTCGGATATGGTAGGATAATAAAGACACTTCCCTTTATCAGTGCGATGGTTACGAAGACTTAGAAGGAACATCCATGGAAGAAGAGAAGACGAGGGAGCTTGGGTGAAGACAACCATGAGACTTCAATACCGGACAATGAGTGAACGGAGGAGGTGAGTATTTATAGTGTCCGGGCTAATGATGAACAGGTGCAGATGGTTAGTAGTCAGGGGAAGGTTCTCGTGATTGGATGGGACTGGTGTGAGATGGTGAGACTGGATTGGGTGAGTGGGAACGAGCTGGGGATGTTACAGTACCCCCCCCCTCCACGGGTGACTCCTGGCACCCTAGATCGACGGCGGGGACGGCCACGTCCTCGTGGAGCTGGACGACCGGGATGTCTCTGGTGGAATTCTTCGAGGAGAGATGGATCTAAGATGTCATCACGAGGGATCCAGGATCTCTCCTCGGGGCCAAAGCCCTCCCAGTCTACGAGGTACTGGAGCCGACCGTCCCGCCGCCGGGAGTTGAGGATTTCCTTGACCTGATAGATGTTATCGCTGATGACTTCCGTTTGGTCGGGAGGGGGGGGTGGTTCAGGTTCTGCAGAAGGAGGAGAAAACAGGGTTAGTGTAGGGTTTGAGGAGGGAGACATGAAAGGATGATGAAATGCGGTACTGTGGTGGAAGGTTGAGACGGTAGGTGACAGGATTGATCTGGGAGTGGATGGTGAATGGTCCCAGGTAGCGGGGACTCAGCTTTCTGCAGGGCAGTCGGAGGCGGATGTCTCGGGTAGAGAGCCATACCTTATCTCCTGGTTGGTATATGGGATTAGGTAGCCGGTGACGGTTGGCTTGATCGGTGTACCTCCGGACTGCCCGCTGAAGATGGACGTGAGCTGAGTCCCAGACCCTCTCGCTCTCCTGGAACCAGTGATCAACCGCGGGCACTTCTGATGCTTCCCCATTCCAGGGAAACAAGGATGGTTGGTAGCCTAGGACACATTGAAAAGGGGTTAGTCCGGTTGAGGATTGACGAAGAGAATTTTGTGCATACTCAGCCCACGGAAGATACTGGCTCCAGGTGTTTTGGTGGTTATTGCAATAAGAGCGTAAAAACCGGGAAATCTCTTGGATTTTACGCTCTGTCTGACCATTGGTTTGAGGATGATAGCCAGAAGACAGACTGACGGTGGTACCCAGAAGGTGAAAGAACGCCCGCCAGACCCTGGAGATGAACTGCGGACCCATGTCCGACACGATGTCTTCGGGGAGACCATAGTTCCTGAAGACGTGATGGAACAGGGCCTCAGCTGTTTCAAGGGCTGTGGGAAGACCTTTGAGAGGTATTAATTTGCAGGATTTGGAAAACCGATCTACAACCACTAAAATAGTGGTGTATCCTTGAGAGGGGGGTAGATCGGTGGCAAAATCAACACCAAGGTGTGTCCAGGGTCGGCGGGGAATGGGCAACGGCTGCAGTTTTCCCTCAGGTAGATGGCGGGGAGTGGTAGTGATGGCACAGACCGAGCAACCCTTAACGTACTGGGTGACATCGTGGGCCATTTTAGGCCACCAATACCTTTCTCGGAGGAGCGAGAGGGTTCGCCTGCTGCCTGGGTGTCCTGAGCCGAGGGAGGTGTGTGTACTATCCAGGAGCGGTATGCGGTATCTTGTGGGTACATAGCACAGGCCTGGAGGAAGGCCAGGGGGAGCTGGTTCCTCTAAGGTGGCTAAACGAATATCTTCATCTATTTGCCACAGAATAGGAGCCACAAAGATCGAAGGAGGAAGAATGGATTCCGGGGAGTCGTTACGAGGATCAGGTGAGTGCAGTCTTGATAGAGCATCTGCTTTGACGTTTTTGTGACCAGGTCGATAGGTAATGTTGAAACTAAACCGGGCGAAGAAGAGAGACCAGCGAGCTTGGCGAGCATTCAGGCGTTTGGCATCTCGTATGTACTGGAGATTTTTGTGGTCAGTGATGACAGTGAAGGGATGTTGGGCTCCTTCAAGCCAGTGACGCCACTCTTCAAGTGCCAACTTGATGGCTAACAACTCACGGTCACCGATTTCCGTAATTTTGTT